>OY754976.1:28863570-29207169 GCA_963576475.1 Molanna angustata
TCCATACTATCCTATCTTGACATAGATACATACCTAGGTACATGTGTTGTATAGATACCAAATATCTTAAAATATATAATTAATTTGTATTTATGGGTTTATAGTTTGGTACTTATTCTTCAGCTATACGTACTATAGCTATCGACAGTTGGATCTCATGTGTTACATGCAACTAGCATAAAATAATAATTTATTTACAATAGCAGTCTCCGTAAATTTACAAAGCAGCGAAATATTCAAAATGTTATCTACTCAGAACAGAACTATGTCAACTAAGGAAGCTTACCAGTGAACGTTTTATATACCTATTATATTAAACAATATGTATATCTCGTCAATCGTCAGTATATACATACATATCATAGCTGATAAAAAGAATAATATATCGATATTTGTACGAATCTTCCCCCCTAGACAACATGTCGTTTTGCTCAAGAAAAGAAACAAAAAAATATAACTAAATGTATGAAAGTGACAGTTGCCAGTCATGTGACAACTTCCATACATTGAGTAATCTTATTTTAAAGTAAATGACACGTTGTCTAGGGGGACAGATCGTGCAAAAGTGGAAAAAAATATATGGCCTTTACCTTATTTGTTTTCATTTTTATGAAAAAAAATGTTCATAATTAATAGATTATAATATTATATCCTCGAATATGCAAAAATATGGGTGCTTTCTACTGATAAACACAAATCGGTTATTAATCAATCATTCACCGATCGAATTTGGTAGGAATTATGAGGTAGGTAGGTACTCAGTACTCAGCTAGTTGTATGACACAACTAATTATATTTTTTCCTTCACGCACAAATGGTTATACGTCAGATAAGCTTCCGGAAGATTAAACATTATTAACAGAAAGTTGATGTATAATTGAAAACATAAATATACCTATAATATATTTTATATGTGAAAATAAGAGGCAAAATAACATCTAACATAGTTAACTTACTCGTTCACAATTAATTATTGTCTTAAAAGTATAAAATATATATGTACCTACCTACACGATTGTCTTAAAAAGTATAAAATATAGGTACAGGTACCTAATACATGATTATTTTGAAAAGTACAAAATATACACAGGATCGGCTTGAAAAGTACAAAATATATACATGATTGTATTGAAAAGTATAATATTGGTATATTATACATGACTGCCTTGAATAGTACTAAATTATATAGGTATCTACATAATTGTCTTCAAAAGTAAAAAAAATATGTAGGTACCTACCCACATGATTTTCGTGAAAAACACAAAATATATAGGTACATGATTCTTATTGACAAACTTTTTTTAACATCTCAATAGAGACGAAGTTGGAAATATTCGAGGTACATGATTTTCTTGAAAAGTATAAAAAATATAAGTACCTACATGTTTGTCTTGAAGAGTATAAAACCCATCAACCTTTGACTATCTTAAAAATGTTGAGGCTGTCCATACAAAATACTTACAGGTATATATTATAAAAATATTTACTGAAATAATAATTGTATTAATTAGATTTTGAAATTTCGTCAATCGGGGAAGGGTGGGGGGTCGTCTTTTTCTATAAGGGCGTCCATCTTAATTATTCCGAATTATTATTTTCTAGAAAGATGATCTTTACACATCACAAGACTTTCTCAAAGGTTCCTCTTTATGAAAATGTGTTTTTAAAAAAAAATCCCTTCGTTAAGCATTCCCAATGTTGTTTTTAATTAAAGACCAACATCCAACAGTTAAGTTAAGGGGAGTAATATTTTAATCCCAATATTGACACTAGGGGGCGGCACTCCACCTGAATTAAAAATCAAGGTCCTTTCTCAATTAATGCCAATTTTTAATTATTTTTCCTCTTTAATTTAAGTCATCGGCGTGTTCTGAAAAATGATATCGACTTAATACAAGTTGGATTATCATTGAATATCATAATATATACCCGAGAACACAACAATCTATAAACACACGAACAACTACAAACCTAAATTACACAATCCCACATATGAAAACATCTTTCGATCAAAGAAATATTTCATTTATTGCTCCACGACTCTACAACAGTTTACCTTCCTCTCTTAAAGAAATAACATCACAAAGAATATTCAAAATGAATATTAAAAAATACATCATAAATTATGGGAGGACAGAACTAACACAAATACTTAGTATTCAACAATAACTACTTAAATTATTCAAAATTAAAATTATTAACAACATTCGTAACTATGCCGTATTGTGTTTGCGATGCTCTTTGAGTAACACATAAAAATATTTGATTTGATTTGGGAACCATGTGATTCATATTAATTACACCAATGGTCTCTTTCTATGGCTCTTTCTATGGTAGTCTCTTTCTATGGCTCTGAAATAAAAATCGCGTCAGAGATTGGATTAATGACAGGTATTATGGCGGACATTGGGATCTGGTTGATCTGTTTTGTGTGAGCCCATATGTTTGTTAAGGTACCTAATGATCGTGAGTGCAGAAAGTTGAGATTGTGTACATATTTAGTGTGGAACGGGAACAATCACCTGGTTAATAATTGCATATTATTGTCAGTAAAAATATTGTAAACTGATAGCCCTAGAACAGAATTTCCTAGTTGGGCAGCAGTAATCTACTTATTGTTGTCATTATAAATATGGTGTGATAATTTTTTTTTTACTAAATAAATAAACAAAAAAAAAATTAACCTAGTTACCTAATTTGAATTTGAATGTGTTCATCAGCCAAAATATCTTAGGGTTCATATTATACACATTGAAGACCCATGGTTATACTTAAAACTCAGCCTTGCCTAACACATTGGAGATAACGTGTCTTTGACGCAAAGTAGGAACAGTTTAATAATTTTAATTCCTCAAAAATATGTCTTAAAAAAGATTATTTGACGAGTCTTTATACATTCAATGAACCCTATCACCATGCGAAATATTTTTATCATATGTATAACATGAAACTTTCTAAGTCGATTTTTTATAAATATATAGGTACTAGATGTAGCCACACTGTACAAAATATTCAGTACAAAATTCATCGTTTGTATACTTTTAAAGTTTTATATTCTTGAAATTTCTTTGTTGGTTTTTATTACACATCAGAACCGAACTAGATGTAAGTAATTATACTAGACCTTAAATAACACCCCAGGTCATTTTACCAATGTAGGATGAGCTGTCAAAGTGGACATTAAACTAGAAAATTTAAACTTGAAAAATAATAAATAGTGTTCATAACAACTAGGTAAAAATATGTTGACAAATATAATTTATTCAAAAAATGTGATCAAATGGCTTAACAAATACGAGTACATCAAAAACTTATTCCTAACCTCGAATGGCAAAGGTGTTGACAAAATTTTTCCTGTAACCAATTTCTATTCAATTTATAAAGCAACTCAATTTATAAAGTCGCTATTGTCATTAAAGACTAACTAAACCTAACCGAAAATTATACGGGATGTAATAAAATACGACAACGAAATAATAGTATGATCTGTACGTAAATCTCTGTTCCCGTTATTTTTTGGCTAGGTTTAATTAAACCATAATGATAATAGCGACTCGCGTGAGCGGTTGAATGGAAATTGGTTGCAGGAATAATTTTATTTCACCTCAATTAATTTATTTGAAATGCTCATTTCATTGTGTTTAGGCTTTAATAGAGTTTTTTTTCAAAAAAAAAATATAACACTGAGAGTCACCCACCGCTTATTAAAATCTTACGAAGAAGTGCACTACGTGGCGTTGGGGAGGGTTCAAAATATAACACTGAGAGTCACCCACCGCTTATTAAAATCTTACGAAGAAGTGCACTACGTGGCGTTGGGGAGGGTTCAAAATATAACACTGAGAGTCACCCACCGCTTATTAAAATCTTACGAAGAAGTGCACTACGTGGCGTTGGGGAGGGTTCAAAATATAACACTGAGAGTCATCCACCGCTTATTAAAATCTTACGAAGAAGTGCACTACGTGGCGTTGGGGAGGGTTCAAAATATAACACTGAGAGTCACCCACCGCTTATTAAAATCTTACGAAGAAGTGCACTACGTGGCGTTGGGGAGGGTTCAAAAACTGCTCAGGAAAATATTAATTCGGGTTTTAAAAAAACACCCGGGTTTTAAAAAAACACCCGGGTTGTAAGAAGGTGGAAACACAGAATTCGGATAATCGTTTCACAGCCGCACTGAAAAAAAATCATGTTAAAATTAACCGAACTATAGTGACTACTTACAAAACATTTGGTTTTGTGCTACTAAATATTTTCGAGAAGTGACTGCTTTTCGAACTCTTAATTTTAAACGAAAAATTTATTGTGAAATGTATTAATCTCACACATAGATGGCTGTAGTGAATATCCTTATTTTCAAGCGAAAAGAATTTCAGTATTGCAATATATAGAACTTTCAAAAATTGAATTGATAGGGATCTCATTAAAAAGGCATAATTGGTGAACGTTGCGCAAGCGCATAAAGTGATCACGTAAACCAGCCGATGATAGGTCGTAAGCCCTATAGGTGCCTTGATTTCCCGGTTCTCCTACAGTAAATATTCCAACTTCGTCTCTATTGAGATAATTAAAAATCTGTTAAAAAATATCTTTGACTCCCGACAGGGAAAAAAATCCAATTATTGCGCATATGCAAAAATAAAAAATATTCGATTACTTACACATTGGTACAAGTAGGTAAATAAGACAAAAATGACCTTATAAGTCTGGCGCACGGACAATTGCCCGTGAGGACAATTGATCGTATGGACGATTCACCGTTCAAATTTGCTACATTTTGTGATTTAAGAAGATGTCTATTTTTAAACTTCTTGTTCTTTTTTTGTCTTTTCAAGACGAATATCAATGTATACTAATTAGAAGACGTAGTTTTCGAAATAATTATAACTTTTTTTATTTTCTGTTGAAAATATGAGAAACCAATATGGCATCCTTGAAAAGGTGGTTTTCTAAAATGAACGATTATGCTGCGTTTATCGAGTTCTATAATTTGCTGCATTTTGAAATGTAATAAAGACGTCTGTATTTAAACTACTTCTTGTTCTTTTTTTGACAGAGCTTCGGGGTCTTCATTTAATATCACAATGTCATCTGTATATTATAGCATGCACAACGGTAGATGTTTTCGAATATAGTTTGATTAGGGGACTCAGTGCTGAACCCTGACGAACTCCGATCCTCTCATCAAAATTTTCGCTTACAGCATGCAGGACTTCTGATTCTGGTATTGCTTTTCGACATGCTGTTCGGGAATATTATGTGCTCTTGATGTGTGCCATATCAATCTATATGGGACCTTTTCGTATGCCTTCTCTAGATCGATAAATACCATGTGAATATTATTCTTATTTATTCGACATTTCTCCAGTAGGATTCTGATAGTTTGTATTGAGTCTGTAGTTGATTATTCAGATGTAAAGCCAAATTGATTGGGTGATAATTGAAGTATCTTATGCAATCTTAAGTTTATTATTCTTTCCCAGACTTTAAAAGCATGAGTTGTGAGTTTTGTTGCAAGATATGTAGTTACTTATTCCGTAGTAGTGGAGAAAAAAAAATGGTTTGAAAAGTTTCTCACAGAGCCCTCTTAATATGTGAATTCGGATTTTTTATATTATCCAATGTTGAATAACATATCTTTATTTATTTATTTGAGGGACAAATACAGTCTTATAAAAATACAAAAGCAATACAATAAAAAACAAACCAATTACATTTGCCCACAGATGACAATCATAATATACCAGCACACACATTCCCTTGAAATGACATGACATGTCTTAGAAGCAATAGAGTGATATTATGCCCATTATTAATAAAAATTACAAAATTGATGGTCGATAGTCTCCGACGAAAGAGTTTAAGTATATGACGTAGAAAGAGGGATAGTTGCTGACCACTGTCAAGAGACACATTCCACAATTCATAGTGGAGAGAAAGATAGACGGAAAAACTGGGTATGAGGAATTCAGAACATCTTGGATTAAAAATCCCAGGTAATGGTCACTAATTACGTTGGCGCAAGATCGGAATGAGTTTGGTGCGATGGTCACCAACCTAAATTAGGAGCGGCACAAGAATTAATTAAAATTTAAATATTTATTTTTATCGCTTGTTTTTTTGTCCGATTATAAACATGTCTATATAAAGGATAGTGGGTGTTTTGAAGGGTGCTCAATTCCTTTAAACTAAGACCTACCTTTATACAAGTACAAGATAAACTTCCATTAAGAGTTTGTACTGCACGTTAAAATGCTGAGACAGATGTTTTTAAATTTAGAAGAATAAAAAATCAACAATTGATTTACAGCATCTCAATTTATCAACTGACGCACAAACAATAGTCCAACGTCATATCACGTACACAGCATTTGTTAAACTTTTATGGGGTAGCAAAATAACTTCGTCAAATAAAAGGTTTATGTTTTATTATTGGTTTGACGTTCCACCCAATAGTATAAAATAATTGGTCAATCCGTTAATCGATGAAAATTCAAATGAGCAAAATAATGAACAACGCAACCAAACTCAATAAGAAGGCATAATTGATGAACTTTGCTCAAACCGTATAACTTCAAATGGGGATAATTATGTCATCCATAAAATGAACATTGCTCAAACCGTATAACTTCAAATGGGGATAATTATGTCATCCATAAGATGAACGTTGCTCAAACCGTATAACTTCAAATGGGGATAATTATGTCATCCATAAGATGAACGTTGCTCAAACCGTATAACTTCAAATGGGGATAATTATGTCATCCATAAGATGAACAATGCTCAAACCGTATAACTTCAAATGGGGATAATTATGTTATCCATAAGATGAACGTTGCTCAAACCGTATAACTGCAAATGGGGATAATTATGTCAACCATAAGAGAAGATATAAATATCACCCATAGACGATAAAATTATATTCACACATAGATATAAACATAAATACATATTTCGTAAAACTCCGGCTCTATGGGGATCTCTTTACATAGTAATATAGATTTAGTATATATAGTAATATAGATTTATATAGTATAGTAATATAGATTTCTGAGAGATCTTCTTTATATAGGAATATAGATTTCTGAATATACATAAATGTTTAAATAATTTTTGTTGATAAAACATTTAACAAAAACACAAAACATTCACAATCGATAAAACTAGAATTTATAAATTACAGCTAAATAATCTTTATTCGATTTGTTTATATTCGATAAAACTAGGATTTATAAAGTATGGCTAAATGATTTATATTCGATTTGTTTATATTCGATCAAACTAGAATTTCGAAATTATGGCTAAATGATCTATATTCAATTTGTTTATATTCGATAAAATCAGCATTTTTAAATTACAGCTAAATGATCTTCATTTGATTTGTTTATATTCGATAAAAATAGGATTTCTAAATTATAGCTAAATAATCTATATTCGATAAAACTAGGACTTCTAAATATTCTATAAAACTAGGATTTATAAATTATAGCTAAATGATTTATAATCTATAAAACTAGAATTTGTAAATGATTTATATTCGATTTGTTTATATTCGATAAAACTAGGATTTCTAAAAAATCGCTAAGATTTTGGACAATGCCAATAAATGTGACAGTCAATGTTGATATTATTATAAGTAGTGTTGAGTGGATAAATTTGGTGAATGATATTATGATTCTTTTCAATAAATAGATAATAGTAATTTTAATCGTTATTTATAACTCCAAAAAAAGGTTTCCTTGTTCAAATTTACATCACATTAAAATGTGTTGAAAATTACAAGATACAATCATAAATCTAGAGTCTTCTTCAACAGCTGAACAAATTTTTGTACATAAAATTGTTATTCACACATTTTTTCAACGTATTAAATCTTAAACATTTTATTCATTCGTCACCGAAATCAGTTGCGCGCAACCTGCTAGTTGAAATCGTCGCTACGAATGTTGCGGAAGTTTCCACGATGGCGAAGCAATTATTGAATATTAAATTCGTTTCGGAGGTGGAGAAATATCTATGTCTGTATAATTATAAGTTGACGGAATATTTCTAAAAGGATATCAAATAGAATAAGCTTGGACAGCATTAAGAAAGGCCGCTAAGTAAACAGGTTGGTATTTTTGAACGTTAAATATTATAACAAATTGTGGAATCTCTCTATAATTCTAAAGAGAGATTTCTTTTTCTTGTTTCGTGGAGATCTGGGAGTTTCAATTTGAAAAGATTTGCTCGTGTAATTTTACTAAATTACAATATATTTACAATTAAATTACAAGTTAGAGATTTCAGTGTTGATACTATCTAGTAGAGGTATGTTCCTAGAATGCCTTATGTTAAATTTTCATCAATAACATCAACTTTTTATTGTTCCAATACAACAATAAGTTTTCAATAAATAATAATTATTATACCTAATTAATAATTATTTTCATAGCAACAGCAATCATGAAATGATCTATTGACATCTATGTATATATAACTTTCTTAAAGTTTTTATACTTAAGAAAAAACCCATTGAATGGTTCTAACCTAGCTATGAAGCTATAAACCAACCTCCATAGATGTCACTGCTATACCTTTCATTGTGTTTAATTTTTATACATAAATATTATTATAATAAACATATTTTACACAAATGTAAATATTAACGAAGTAACTGTAGATAATGTTTTTATAGCAGCACTTTCTGGCGGATAGGTACTATTTTTTGCTATAATAGTGTACAATTTACCAAAATTTTTGCTATAATAGTGTACAATTTACCAAAACAATTTTTTGCACTCAAAGAATCTCCGCTACGTCTATAGTGGTCAAATAGACGACTAGTTTTGCGATTCAATGTCATTCAATTCAATATCACTAGCTATGTGTAGCCATGATCCAATTTGTCTGGTTCCCCTTCTAAGGGTTACGAAGGTCAGATGGCAGTTGCTTCAGTGTAATAACCAGACTCGGCAATTCAAGGATCATGGTTAAAGCGTACCCCCTAGACTCTAGAGAAATGGGACAAAAGCGCTAAGACCTATCGCATCGTGTACGGACCGTGCGTAACTATGCAATATTAGTATCGAAGATTTGCGTAGTCTTGTGTACGATATGCCTAAAACTTAACTGTTCAACTGTTCAAACAATGAAATTTATCCGAATTCGCGTGCGTTCTTAGAGGTCATTCAGTTTAACTTTTTAGCGGCTGAAACAAAATGTTCATTCGGACACTAGTAGGTAATGTATGTCGCGTTGAAAAGTTCATGTTTTATAAATTGAATATATTAATAAAAATAAATTAGAAAGTCGCCAGGAGTATGATGTAATCATATGTCTTGTACATAAAAAATTGATTAACACCCTCCCTCGATAGCCAAATTCAATCAATCAATTGATATGAAGCTTTTTCAAGGAATTTGTACGTACCTACGTATTTCATAAAATGTACCTACCTACATTGTAACATTTCCGAGTTTCACTTTTCAGCCAAGTATTTATTGATTTCGTTAAATTTACCGGATATGCATATCCGGTATCCGGTATCCCTGTTATCGGGGTAGGCAGAGAAAACCGAGCGCCATACACATTGAATTTGCATAAATTCATCGCTTCACTCATGTTCATACATCCTCGTCTATTATTACATCATTTTATTTAACTTCAGTTGTCAGTCTGTCTGTAATGGAATTTTGTGATAGATTTGTAACTTACTTCACGACCAGTCAAAGCTCTGAAACTCTTAGAATTTGAGACAATGCATGTTAAAACAAGCTTGATTCATTTGATATTTTGATTAATTTGTGACAATTCATGTTAAAACAAGCTTGATTTATTTGATATTTTGATTAATTTGTGACAATTCATGTTAAAACAAGCTCGATTCATTTGATATTTTGATTAATTTGTGACAATTCATGTTAAAACAAGCTCGATTCATTTGATATTTTGATTAATTTGTGACAATTCATGTTAAAACAAGCTCGATTCATTTGATATTTTGATTAATTTGTGACAATTCATGTTAAAACAAGCTTGATTAATTTGAATAACAATTCTGTATTTCATATAAATTAAACAAAGCTATGCAATTCTGGCACAGCATTAATATTTAATTTATTTTATTCGGTTATATGCAACAACAATACTTTACTGTTTTTAAATGTTTTCAATGTAAAAACAGTGAATTCCATAATAATGTACATGGGCAGGTATACACGAGAAAAGCGAATTTTTAATTTAAATAAGCGTATCAACGAGAAAAATATTAAGAAAGAAAATAAAATCCAACAATACCAACTTCTTAAAGAGAATAATCAGACACAACACTGCGATTTTCTCAGAAAAATGAGTGGGTTGTAGTCAACACGAAGCTTTCTAACTACTACAAAATACATCATGTAGGTAAGTTAGTATAAGGATTAATACTTTTTTCGAATTTAAAGGTTGACCATTCCATAATGCATTTATATGGATCCCATATCTTTAAAGTACCTATCTACATTCCGATGATACAAATGAAACAACTCAATTTTCTAGAACGTGAGAGAATTCTGAATATTTTGACAGATTAAATCTTAGGGAAGAAATTGTTGTGTATGGAAAAATGATCAGCTCTAAGTCAATGCTCTTTACACAACATACATATATATTATGGCATCAACATGAACTTGATCGAACACATTATATTTTCTCCTGCCACAGGACAATCCTATTTAGTGGGATAGGCTAACATTTTTTTTTGGTAATATATTTTTATATTTCTAAATAAATAATTTGGATCAATAATCTAGGTTGAACAGAGGTATCAAAATTTTATAAGACCTACCTAAACCATGAGCTACCTCTCGACAATTTTCATAGAATGCATTCTCTACCTACATTTAAATAATTGAGAAATTGTTTTTATAAATAAAACGAGTGGGTTGTGGCCAACGCTAAATTCCTCACTAACTAGTCATTCTATAAAATATTCAAATTTTGTATAGAAAATATTCGGCATTTTCATGAAATGAGTTTGTTAAATTATTTTTTATTTAAATACTAGTGAATCCCCGGCAAACTTCGTATTGCCTGTATAATTAAAAATTGTCCTTCATTACCACCCATCGCTTCAGACCCTTCAGTACCTCCTGTCCCTTCAGTACTTCCCGTCCCTTCAGTACCTCCCGTCCCTTCAGTACCTCCCGTCCCTTCAGTACCACCCGTCCCTTCAGGCCGTTCAGTATCTTCCATCCCTTCAGTATCTCCCGTCCCTTCAGTACCTCCCATCCCTTCAGGCCCTTCAGTACCTCCCGTCCCTTCAGACCCTTCAGTAGGTACCACCCGTCCCTTCAGGCCCTTCAATACCTCCCTCCCCTTCATTACCCCCCGTCCCTTCAGTAGGTTAAGAAAAAGTTTAATTCCCGAAACAATACTGGGAAGACCTGCGAAGAGATGAAAGGACAGTTGGACCTTATTTTTCCAGGAATCTCTAACTTCATAGGTAAAATGACCAAATACACGATAAAGAAGAAGAAGAAGAAAAAGTTTGAATCCAGAAACCGTCCAGGAAGACCTGCGAAGAGATGGAAGGATAGTGTGACCTTATTCTCCCAGGATACTCCACCTTCATAGGTAAATTGACCAAATATACGATGAAGAAGAAGAAGAAGAAAGTTTAAATCCAGAAACTGTCCTGGAAGACCTGCGAAGAGATGGAAGGACAGTTGGGGCTTCTTCTCCCAGAGTATAAGGTCATTTTACCTTTATAGGTAAAATGACCTAATACCCGATGAAGAAGAAGAAGAAGAAAAATGTTTTTATCTAGAAACCATCCCGGGCATACTCTCGACAATTCACCAAAGTTTCATTGCAATTGGATGAACGGTTTAGGAGTGCATTCAACACAAAAATACATACATAGATACAAACATTCAAATTTATAATATAGATTTTATTATGAAAAATTGATAATTCTTTAATGCCATTTTATGAAAGTGATGTGCTTTTTTACCATTATGAAAATAAAAATTTCAGATTTCAATTTTCCTGAGGGTCACTTTGAAATATTTGACAATTAAAAAAAATGAGAAGCACTACCGCCCTACACAAAAGTGGATCTTTCGACGGGTGATTGAGTATAGTCGCCACCCTCAGCCATGAGATAAAGGAAGAAGAAAATGAAATAATTATTTTTTACACAAAAATTGAAATCTGTTGACGCGGTATTAAAATAGCGATCATGATACAGGCTTTACCTACATAGTTTGGTGGTGATAAAACACAATAGAAACTATGTTTTCTACATCATCATAATATATTTAGTACGTATTCAAAATGTATTAGACAATAAGTATGTATATTTAGAGATTTTCAACCTTTCAGAGGAAAGAAGGCGTTCACTAACATAATGTAGAAAGTTCAGTGTTGACATAACCCACTCCTTTTGTATGTACCTAAATTAAATAAATAAATATACGACAATAATAATTGTTATATTTGTTGTATATATTGCAGACGTCTTTTTTGGCAGCCGGTTAAAAAAAAACAATTGTTTTTTTTTTCAGAATAGGTATTTTTCATTCAAAAAATATTTTTAAAATGGTACAAAGTATGGCTCGATAAAGAAAGAGAATGCGTATGACAGTTTTATAAAGCATTATTGCAAATGTATGGTTACAAACATCTGGGAAAAAGTAACACCCAATACGCTGCACAATGTCGAACGTCAACTGATATTATTGGTTGATACAAATTAGTATTTTTCTGCACTATAATTGGTTTGTGTACAGGTGATGTCACCCGTATTCTTTCACTTGGCGAGTCCTAGTAACCTCCACGTTTGATTCTCTCCTCTTCTGGGTCACAATCCCAGGATTGGTCTGCACCAAACACTCGATTTTTCCACTTAACTCTATCGTCCGCCAGTCTCTTCATCTCTTTGTAACTGCTACAGCGCACGTCACCGATTATCTGGTCTATGTATATAGTTGTTTCTGGGAAGACCTCTACAGTTACCCCCATCAATCATTCCTTCGACGATGGTAAAAAGCAGGCCTGGGTGCCGGATGTTGTGGCCTATCCAAATTGTTCTCTGTTGGGCAATTCTTTTCATAATTTGTCTTGTCTCTCTCCAACCCTACTTAGTACCTCGTCGTTGCTGATGTGTTCTGACCAGTGAACTTTAGCCATGCGTCTGTAGCACCACATCTCAAACGCAGACAGACGTCCCGTTTCGCGTTGCCTGATGGTCCATGTTTCACAGCCAAATAGCCATATATATTTGATTATCAGGATAAAATTTACTTTTTTTTATTTATTACAATTTACGGCTTAGTAGCCTTTTACATGCATACTATCACGTCATGTCCCTCACGAGCAGGCAGAGAGAACCGAACGCCACTTATTTCTATCTTGGCACACATACATCGTCTCGTCGAGATTCATACATCGTCTTATACATGTTCGTCTGTTGTTCACGCTTCTAACATTTCCGTCTTTCAAAATACCGTTCACATGGACGTGCCATCCCTTCCTTGGGCGGCCCCGACCTCTCATTCCATTCCTGTCCGCAATGTATATTTTCTTCGTCAGGCGTTCCTCATTCATTCTCCCCATATAGTCAAATCATCTCAATGTGTTCACTTTCATTCTATAATGACACAAAGCCTTTTACACATACAAATAAAACAGTATTTAAATATGATAATACATACAAAAACAGATTATATTAGAAACAGAATTCAAAAAATAATAATAAATGAATACCTATAACAAATTAATGGAATAATAAACGATTAACAATAATATTAAAAATGCAGATCCTTATTTGAACATTGCGAGATCGTGTTCACAATATTCAAATAAGGAAAACATGTGGAATAGAGGACATCGTTCGGTGGAGTATATCCAGAAGAAGACATTGGAGGGACCACGTAGCCAGGATGGACAGTGATAGACTTGCATATATAGCGGCGAATGAAATACCTTCTGACCGCCGTCTACCCGGAAGACCACCCAAGAGATGGAAGGATAGCTGGACTTCGTCATCCCAGGAGGCATAGTTTCTGAAGAACAGACCAAATAGGTCTACTAAATGAAGAAGAGGATGAGAGAGAGAGGATTTTATGATATTATGTTATAATTATGTGTTAGACATAATGGGATACATAAGTATGGACTGTGTCAGTTAAAATGAATAGAAAGCTATTCCGACACAAGCACTGCTTAGTGGAATAATTCTTATCCACTGGATGTTGGTACTGATAGATTGAATTATTTTTGTCAGTGCCAACATATATATACTAAATTGTCTAATTTTCATATTTTTTGTTGTACTATGTTTCACTATTGTTATTATTATTATTATTTATTATTTATTACTTCTCGGGCAACTAACAGGTACTATGCTAAATATTAATTTAACACGCACCCAATAACAAGTTGCCACATTCTGGAGACTTACGATATTAATCGTCTCACAGATTCAGACCGAAAACGCAATTAAAAACTGTGTCTCCACCGGGAATCGAACCCAGGACCTTTGGATCAGCAGTCAGATACCCAACCAATTGAGCCACAAAGGCCGACTATTGTATTGTCATAATGTTTTTTTTTTTGTGTAGTTATTGTGGATTTTGAATAAATAAATAAATAAATAAGATGACAAATAGAAAAAAATCCCAAATAAAAAAAAAATACCTACCATTGAGTTCATTCGAAAAAGCAAAAAAAAAAAATTAACAGACATAAAAGTGTCATTTGGTACCAAAAAATATTGATGCAAAAAAAAATTTAAATTTGCCAATGACAAATAATAAATATCGCCTAGGCTACAATATTTATTCCCCAAATAGTGAAGCCGTGCTATTGGCGAAAAAAAAATGTGCGAGCGTTTGTTAATATAATTTTTAATTATCGTTTTCCTTAGTATCCTCTCTCCGTACATCTAATTATTTCCTAGTTAGTAAACAAGTGGCGTTATTTGCGATACATAATGTAAATATGTACGTAATATGCAAAATCATTCTTTTGACATCCCACATGAGGAATTATCATACTCAATGCATGTTAAATAGATGTTTTATCACTCAAAACTGTAGCGGTAGGGGAGATATTTCACCATACAGGTATATCAAGGGCGCGTGCGCCGGAAAACTTATAATCCTGGCACCCTATAAAAGCTTTAAACTTCCGTGCTGTTCTTCACAGTTATCACATCTGCGTGCCACGAGTTACCAGAGGAACGTACCGAGGAATTTCTTGCGAAAACCTACAGAAGACTTCGACTGAAAACAGCCAGCTTTTGAAGCAATCTCCCGAAACAACCCTTGAAGTAAAACAACAAGCCGGTGAGTCAATTTATTCCCACGTATTTAAAAGTTTATCAATTAAAAATCAATTATTATGTCGAGGGCGGTTTTTTTTTAACTCGGAAGTTTTTTACAATCACTATGCAAATTAAGATGTTAGCAGAGTTGAAAATGTTAATCGGTAAATCTAAGAAATGTATTCCAAACAAACTTTTTCATTTATCATAAAAATGTGCTTCGGGAATTAATTTTTTTTATCCAAAAACGTATTTTAAGTCTGATTATTTTTAAAACCGTTTTAATTGTTTTTAACCACGACCGAGTCTATTTTTCTCACTCGTGGATAAACGTATTTAAGTATTTTTCCGACTTTTAAAATTGTCGAAAAATGGGCCACAAATGCGATAATATAATTTTATTTATTTATAAATTTCTCGTGTATATTTCCGATTGTTTTTGTTTGAAATGTTCAATCAATATTAAAAAATGTGAAATCCTCTTCCACAAACAGGGTACATTTATCAATCAAAATTGATATAAAAAAAACACAGAAAACTGACTTTTTTACCATAAAAAATCCTAGTGTTTTCGTTTTAAATTAAAAGTTCATTTTGTATGTATTCAATTGTGTAATTGACAACGGAATTAATAACACTGTTTTTCTCAAATATGTAATTTTTATAAAAAATGTATAATTTTTAAAATAGTTTTTGTCTTAATTATTAATTATAGTTTCGGACTTATTAAAAGCGATTAAAATATGTATTCTTGTGTCATTTAGATTTATTATAAAAGGTACTTTGGTTCGAATACAGTTATAATTAAGATTTATTATTATGTGAGCACAGTTATTCTCGTAATTAAGCATTAATGCTTGTGCTATGGGTGAACGAAATTGATCGAGGTGAGATTCGAATCTGAGTTGTCTTGGTAAGCCGAACAAATAAACTAACTCATAACAGATTTGTCTATAGATTTAAAAATATGCTTCAACTTTTGTAAATGGTTGTACCTAATGCTTTAAATAAAAGTTAAAAAAGTCAATAAACCTGATGTAGGTATAGTAAAAATACACCATAGGTATAATATCAAGGTGTACAAAGTTTTCTTTTAACATATTTTAATGTGTAAATTGTTTAAGTACAATTTATATTGTTTCACAGTAGATTATGTATTATTCTTTAACAAGATCTGTATTCCAACAGTCGATTTGCTCAAGAGAATTTTATTCTCTTAACATATCGACAGAGTATCTAGCCAAGATACGCGAGATTTGTATGCAGGGTCTATATTTTTCACGGTTTTTCCAACTTTGAAGTAAATAAACATCAACTTAGAAGCTTCACAGCATATGTGTTCTTTATATATACCTATGGATTTACTCATAATTCGAAGTAGAACATTTAGTGTGTCTCTGTCCCCCCCCCCCTCTTATAACTTTTGATCTGCTCAATTTACTGAGCCCAAAATTTCACAATATATAGATAGTTATAGGCCTACAAAACGTTTATACTCGGAATTTTTAATTTTTGTTTCTGTCAATTTTTGTATTTTTACTTTATATCTCAAAAACCATAAAAGTTAGAATGCTGAAAATTGGTATAAATTTAGAAAAATACAAATTCTCAAACATTTTTTAGTAAGAAAAACGTTTTTTTTATGATTGATTTATGTGTTTAACTGTCTTTATTTCCAAAGTTTATAATAATATCAAAAGAAGCCGAAACACCCTAACTAGATAATTTAATTTGCTAAAATTTAATTTAATGACGACATCGTTTCATACAATTTGTAAGGCAGTGTACACTACACAATATCTCACTCAATAGTTTGATGCCTACTTAATCTCCAAACATACATACATACATACCATCATCCTGTTTTCATATTCTGGGTAGCAAAAAAAGACTGACCTCCATACTATCCCATCATGACATACATGTTACAAAATATCTTAAAATGTTTATAAATTTGTGTTTATAGTTTGGTACGTATTCTTCAATTACACAAAAATACTATAGCCATCGACAGTTGGATCTCATGTGTTACATACAACTAGTTTAATCAATCTTTATTTGCTATACAAAACAGCTGTTTGACATTACGTGTTTGACATTGCCAGTAATATAAAAAAACAATCTCTGTTTTGACGTCAAATGTTTATTAAATTTTTTTAATAAATTTGTAACATAAATAACATATGTTTAAATTGTAGATTAATGAACTCCTCTTCCATATAAACTATAATAATGCCAAATATCAAAGTCCTCCGCGCCAGCAGTTTGCATAAAATTGAGACTAAAGTTTGCGCATCACGTATTAATGTATAGATTAATTCATTATTACACCCTTTAGATTTGTTTGTTTAACAGATATGATAATATGTAAAAAAGTTATCTATAATTCAAGTGTGTATAATATGTTGATAATTATAGGTTTACGTTGGTAATCTATTTTTATCTAAATGCGGTAATTATGTATGTAACGTATCTATAGATTGCAGCCTAATGTTTAAGGCGTTAGGTTCGAAAAAATTATAGACATAAAAAACTTGTACGTAGCTAAAACAAACCATATTTCATTTCATACATACATTCATACCATCATGCCATTTCATTTACGGGGTTTTCAGAGAGAACCGATCGCCACTTTTTTATGTCTTGACACATATTCATCGTCTCGTCAACATTCATACATCGTCTTGTACATCATGTTCGTCTGTTGTTCACGTTTCTAACATTTCCGTCTTGCAGAATATCGTTCACATGGTCGTGCCATCCCTTTCTTAAGCGGCCCCGACCGCGTATTTACTTTTTCGTGTTGATTAGGAGGCAAGTACTGCCTTGAATTAGGCACTATTTTGTTGCGCTAATGCACTTAAAAACTCGTGTTGAATTCAATGCACGTGTCCTCCAGATGCACACGGTTTAACAACGCAAACTGTTCCTGCTAATGCGTGTTCAATTCAAGGCACGCGTTTCCCAATCGTACACAGGTTTATAAATTTTACCTTGCGTACTTTCTTAAAAATTTTAATAAATAAAAATAAAAAAAATGTTTAAAATCAATTCCACTATTTATCAAGACTACAACCGGTTTCGTGCTAAGCACATTTTCAAGTAGTCAACTATATTAATTTAGCATAGGTACTCCCAATTACCACATTTCGGAGACACATTTCGTCACACATATCGTAATCGAACTCGGGAACTCCCAATTACCACATTTCGGAGACACATTTCGTCACATATATCGTAATCGAACTCGGGAACTCCCATTACCACATTTCGTCACACATATCGTAATAAAACTCGGGAACATAGGTACATAAAATTGAAATAATTTCATTTTATTTATTTTTTTAATAAAATAAATAAAATGAAATAGAAATAGGTTGAAATGAAATTGAACACAGATTAAATAAGTAAATAATATTTAGATACTGAAGCAAAATGTGAGGGAGTTTTATAGACGAATTAATAATGGACAACATGACATGTACCTACCTAATACACATTCAAAGATATATAGATATATACTTTGATTCTTCAACGTGTTATTTAGTTATTAAATTTAAAATGTAGCAGACAAGGTGTTGAAAATGTATTTCTTGGAAATACCCGTGACAGTAATACGAAATATTACAATATTTTGTACCTGCCCACGAATAAATACTATGATGTGTCTATTGGATTGTTCAAAAAGTCATATCGTTTTTTTTTTCTGTGAAAATAAATGAAGAAAATAAACATGAAATAAATACGTGATCATTTTTTGAAGTATATTTATACATCCTCATACATTCCCTAAATAAAGCATAAATGAAATCGGTCGAGGCAGGATTCGAACTCGCGACCACTGGAATACTAAACCAGCGCGCAAACCGCTCTGCCGTCAAATTCAATAAATTGAAGACCAGCTATATTTGCACATGCCATCAAGGCTTAATCCACAATAGGGGGTAACCAGCGATAGGTGTGCGGGTTCGCATAGCCCAATAAAATAAAATGTGACTCAAACGTATATACCCACACACCAGTCTCCTCTCACCTACATAAAAAGGTAACATTAATGAATGTGGGGTAAGCAGCTATATAAATATAAAAAACAAAAAAAATCATTTCTTATTTCCAAATGTGCATTTTCTTCCAATTTGACAGTCCAGAGAAGCGATTTGCGTGATTTTTTTATCATTTTTTTTCTGGCGGGAACCAAACCTGAGACGTCGGCATAGAAGCCCTACGGTTTCCCGATCTTACCATCATGCTACGGTTGTTTATTTTTTTAAATGAATATGTCCTTGTTAAACAAGTACATATACATCTTCCTACGTTCCCTAAAATAATCATCAATGCTTGTGCTATAGGTGAACGAAATCGGTCGAGGCAGAATTCGATCTCGCGACCACTGGATTACTAACCTAATGCGCTAACCGCTCTGCCATCGATCTGTCTTGAGTTTCCACATTTGACAGTTCCATATTGTGCACAAACAAACAAACTTTTCAAACAATGTCACCAAAATTTGCTGGCAATAAATACTACGTATTTGAAAATTTTCGGAATGGTTCGGAATGAAAATTGAAACAGTACTAAACACTAATATCAAAAAGTACATATTGTTTACAAAGGAATTTAAATTTGGAAAAGTTATGTATTATTATGCCGACCGCCGTGGCACAGTTGGTAAGCCGTTCGGTTTCTGTTCGAGCGTCCTGGGTTCGATTCCCAGCAGAGGAGAAATTTATTTAAATTCATTTCTCACGCAAATATGCTTCTCTGGGCTGGAAACACTGGTTAGTTGGAAGAAATTGCTATACGGCAATAATATCGCCACTTGCGCAAGGTGCAAGGAAGTGTTTATTATTATTATTAGGTAGGTTCTTTTACTGCTATATAAAATATGTCAATAATATCCGATTTATATTTAAAAATTGAATATGTTTAGGATACCCCGTCCCACCTTACTTTTTGTGCCAATCCCCTGGCCTTCGTCGTAGCTTATGTCAGCTCTGTATATTCTTTACTCTGTGATAATAATGACGAGGTGTAGGAAAGTGCTGAAAAAAAAAAATTGTTTTCTGATGGGAAAAATAGAAATGACTTTCCGAACAACCTAATATAATATATTTTCTATACAATATAAACCTTGATATATTACATTCATAAATATTTTTATATTACATTCATAGATTTTCTGACAATAATAAATACTTTATGTAAAGGGTTGTGCATTCTTCGTCAGTTATTCAATGCTTATCTAACGAACTAATGGCGTTGTGTAGAATAAACCTAGCTAAATGTAGAATTTGTAACTGAATGTACATTATTACTTTTGTAGGTAATAATGTTTTGTCAATAAATTGATAGCGTATGGTAAGTATGCAAAAGGAGTGGGTAGTTCAGAAAGTTTTACCTAAAACGATAGTTGTACATAAGCGTGAACACTTCAAGAAATTATATCAATGTGAACTTTTATTTTTTCATTTGTTAACATTGCACTGTTTTGCCTGATATTGTTGTATTTAAAGTTTTATTCTTTTTAATTCTACATATTATCTATTTGAGTTCACATATTTGTCTATTCTTTGTGTTTGCTTCACATATTTTATTTATTTGATTAGACTTTTATTGTTTTTCTTTTATAGGTTTTTCTTTTTTTACCGGAGTTACTATTGTTTTCTGTGTTTTTGCTATTAATATGCGTTTTTTTTAATGTATTTTTGTATTTATGTATCAAGTCGTAAAATATTAAATAGACAATGTCTGACCAACACTTTTCTTCAAAAATGTGTTTTCTTTTACTTTTTGTACATTATAAACAAATACAATGCACACTGGCGAGCTTATTGCCGTTAGAAAATTTCTTCCAACCAACCAGATTATTGAGTGACAGAATTATATATGTCGTTACATAAAAAAAATGAAAGCTAAAAAAGAACAAAGAAAATATACATTATAGCGAAAAAAGGATTGCGAAAGAACAAGAAGAGGAAATCGAGATCCGGTGTTTAGGGATAAATTTTTCTCCTTTAGTAAATATTACGTAGCAAAGGGAAGAAAGGAAGAGGAGAGGGATCAGGTATTTTTGGAGAGATATCCCTGCTTTAGTCTTTTCTTGAAAATGGAAAGCGGTTTGACGAAATTATATCAGGACTTCAAAGGAAGAGCTGAAAAATTCCGTGTTGTGAATTGGGATAGTTAATGTAGTACGTTCAGTAGATCGAAGCGATAGGTCGTGATTAGATAAAAAGGTGAATTTGGTTTTAAGGTACTGCGGTGAATAAGGAATAGCGTATTATTATAGAAGTGACAATATACATATGTATATTTGGCCGTTGTCGTATCTTAGGCCAATGGAGAAGATAACGGTAAGAGGAAATGTGTGAAAAATTTTCCTATTTTTCGAATTTTCCTTATTTAGTATTTTTAAATTAGTAGGTAAGAACTGCTGATAATAATAAATATAAAACAAGTACATTTTTTCCATATGTTTTGTTCTTAAGAACATGATCTTATTTTAAAATTGTTGTGTCTGGTAAGTCTGATTTTTTTAAGAGTGCCAAAGCTCATAGGGTGACCATGGTGTAAAAGAAAAAATTATTATGGGATTTTTTTTATCATTTCATGATATAAAACGGTTGTAACTTTCACATGCATATATCTTCAAAACCTTCAAATCTTTTCATACCTATTCTTACTCCCGGTACCATGCGGCTTTAATGGATCTATATTATTAGGTATTTTCTGCAAATGTTAATGGGCATCTCCTGGGAAAGTAATATTTAAACAAAATATTTATTTGATACTTTTTATTAGGAAAATAAAAGAATACATCATAAAGTAATTAATCCTTATAATAATAAACAGTTACATATTATTTTACAAAATAATAAATTATATTATACAAAATATTTACATAATAGTTCTTTGAGGCAAACACACATACATAAATAATATATCTATGTAACTAATAAAAATAAATAATGGACACTTATTCTATACTAAGACGGTGATAACACATGTTTATAATAATAATTATATATCGATATTAAACAAAAAATAAAATACATAAGTTAGAAATAAAAAATGAAATTCTTAATTTAGAACACATGGTCACCATAAAAAATCAAACGTGCGCTCACTTCGAGAGATAGATACGTACTGTCGGGTTTGTTGATGTTTGTTGTTAAGGACACCAAATGGTGTAAACCAATCAGCAACCACGAGTCTACTAATACATTTACATGCGTAAATACTATGCATTTTTTTTGTTTATGTATAGAATTGGCACTTTAAAAAAAATCAGACTTTATCTTGAAACATTTTCAAATTATTATGAATATAAATTGCCGTTTTTAAGACATACATTTGTCTTACATTTAAGACGCCAAAAACATTTTTTAGGATGAGGATGCGAATTAATGATTTCTGAACTATGTCCGAAGGATACAATGAAATTTACATATACGACGTAATATACATATCTTGCCATTTTACTATACAATGTCCTTTTTAATCCAAATTTACCTCAGTACCCACATAAAATAACATATCTTTCAAGTCACGGGCGTCCACTTCGATCTCCTGAACGTACTTTACTATCTATTCCTATGCATAGTTTTGTTTTTTTAGCTCTTCATTTGAAGTACATTCAGCTAGACTATGGAATAGTCTAAGTCCTGGTATTACGTCGTCTATCTCACTAAACATCTTCAAGAAAAGGCCAAAGCAAAAATATTTATCTGACAATACCTGATTACATCTTCCTCTCCTCTTCCTTTCCTTATCCTTTAGTTTTCCTATCATTGCTATGAATCATTCTTATATGCTATCTTCAATGTTTTTTTTTTTACTTTTCGTCTTGTTTATTTTTGTAATGTGATTAACTTAATGTCATAGTACCCACTGTTTTGTATACTTAACATTAATTCAGGTTGTCTGGAAGAAATTGCTATTAGGCAAAAAGCCTGCCAGTGTACCAATTATATGTACAGAAAGTAAAAATAAATAAATAAAATTTATTGGTTCCACCCCAACCAATTAAGCTCGCGTTGATGACATTATTTTCATGTAGGTTTTTCAACTCGTAGTCAACTAACTTTATTAAAAAGAAAGTTGAATTGTTTGAATAAGAAGAAGATTTAAAAAGACCTGGTTGTTCATAACAATGGATATTATAATCGGGAATAAAGTCTTAACTCATACAGATTAAGTAGAATGTTCGTCTTTTCATTGTGTTATAATGAGCCGATCATAATATTGGAAGTATCAATTAAATCCATCTTAGTATAAAAGGATTAAAAAATTATTATTTTTTAAAAAGGTCAAGAGGTACTTGATTATAGCATTTTGTTTAATAACATAGATTAATGAATTTAAGTATTATATAAATTATCTGATATACCTAAAATATTTTGTTAAAAAAATATTTCGATTTTCAGAAGGATACGCCTTATCTTTTCAATATGTAGGTACAGACATGCAATATTAAAATATTTTCGATTTTTTTATATACATATATTGGTGTAAAATTTGAACAATTTGGCATATCTATAATATCGATTGTCTATATGCATTAATTACTCAACCGTTGGGAATTTGGGTTCCGAGGATGAAATAAAAATTGAATAAAATAGACACCACAATTGGGTGCCTAATTGATTTATACGACAACAATATCAAAATATAAAATTCCAGAATTTCCTTTAAAAATAAAAGAAAATATTTTTATTTAATTATAAAATGCTTCCTTCAATTAAGGGTTACCTTTAATGGTTGCTTATATTTTTGTTTAAGAATTCCTTGGGTAATTAAATATAATAAAATGTTTTTATTGGCCAATAACGAAGAGTAGCAAATACGCCTTTTTAGCATTATCATGTGTAAATTGATAATGTTTCTAAATACATATTATAACTGTCACCCACATATTTGTCGAGCTCTACCTACCTACTTTAGATTAGTACTTTTAGAAAAATAAGTTAATTTATTATTAATCGAATATTTTTTAAATTGCATATACTCAAACATTGGATTTGTTCCCTGTTGGGATTCAAATGAAATTTTTTGACAAACTTTTCAATATATTTATAAGGACTGTTGCTTTCATTTTTTACAAATAAACCAATCTCTCAATATATGGCGTTACAAAAGGGTTTCTTCGTTACTTCATAGATGGCAATAGTAATAATATCTTAATTTCAGGTGATTAGTTATTCATTATTCAAATATATAGAACATTCAAAAATTCGCATTGATAAGGGAACTCAACAATAAGGCATATTTGGTGAATGTTGCGCAAGCGCATAAAGTGATCACGTGAACCAGCCGATGACAGGTCGTAAGCCCTGTAGGTGCTTTGAGTTCCTGGCTCTTCTATAATATTCCAACTTCGTCTTTATTGAAATGTTAAAAAATTGACATGAAAAACTGTCACCCAAATACTTTAAATGTTGTGTTCTACACCTACTCTAAATTAGTAACCACTTTCAAAAAAATAAGTAAATTGATAATGTTTCTGAATACATGTTACAACTGTCACCCACATACTTGTCGAGCTCTACCTACCTACTCTAGATTAGTACTTTCAGTAAAATAAGTTAATTGATATGTTTTTATGAAAATAATAATAATATTGTAATCCACATACTCTAACTTGTCGAGCTCTACCTACCTACCTACTCTAAATTCGTTTCAGTTGTAAGTTGAAAATATTAAAATATTGAAGTCGCTATGTAACTAATTAATTAGGAACGTGTTTTCACGGTAAAGTTGATTAAAAGTTTTCAATAACATAGTTTCCTAGGTCTGTATGTTTGTTCGTCCGCATTACGCTGCTATAACGTATTAACGCAGGCGCACATAGGTATACATTTGATAATATAATAATCGTCAATCGGATTTTGACTAGAAGAGATCAGAGACGGACTATGAATCCTATAGAGCAAGATATGAATAATTTAATATCTCCGTAGAATATATAATTTAAAAAAAATATATCTAGCTTGTTCTAAATTATCATTATTCAGTAGATATGTACTTACTTAAATTGTTTCATTCTTTACAGAATATTAGATCAGTTGCTACGTTACGAAAAAAAGATAATCTTTGTATGACAAATTAATGACTACAAAATTAATGTTTATCAATTTTTACACCTGTAAATAGATCACAGGTTGTAACCATAGATTTATATTATAATGTACCTACTAGACGTAGTACTCCGTGCAAAAAGTGAGTCATGGAATATCGCGCGTTGGACGTTTTGGTTGTCAACATATATTTCAGTTGTCCGTACATTTCAACACATCTTAGATAACTGTTCTCTAAATCTCAATAAACACAGTTTTTTTTTCTTCACATTACAATTCACATTACTCGTTATTCTCTATAGAAAAACGATGTGTCTGCCAACCAAAAAGTCAAAAATCCCCCAAAAAATGCCTCACTTCAATTCATACAAAATTTGCTAACTACGACATCTAGTATATTAGTAAAAATCTATGGTTGTAACAAGTAAAATACCTACTTATAATTACATTTGGTGTAGGTAATTATCATAATGCTTCTGATGGAGCATCGATCGCAAAATTCATATATCTAGTACGCTATTTTTATTTCAATAGAAACCGTCCGATAATTATCTATCGCTGTCTATGGTTTTTCTATCATCGTGCAACTATCTACAGATTTTCAATAGAAAGCTTCTGACTTCTATAAACGGAGAAGGATATCAATTCAACATGATTTTTTGTTCAGCGATAACTCTGTATCGCGTCGCCCGATTTCGACGATTATATTTTCATCATGAACTAAATATATTTTTAGATTGGTCCCAACTCAATTTGGTCTAGATCTGATGATGAGATCCACAGCGAAATCATCAAAAACAAAATCAGCGATGATTCGATAATTTCCTTTTCATAAAAAAGGGATTGTATCTGGGGTGGTTCCATCTGAACAAAGATTTGATGATGGGAATAATGAGAAATCTTGAAACTCACCAATTTACGAAGGATTTACGTACTATTGTATAGAGAATTCGTATGAAAGATTATTTACTACCTACATACATACAATCACGCCGAGTCGCTCATTTTCTATCTTGACATTCATTTATTTTTGATTCTATAATTTTTCTGTTTACAGAGCGGAAATCCATTTTGAAATAAATAAATAAATAAATTATATTTTTTTCCACAATATTTTTTTTATAATAACGACCGAACGTTTTCGACAAGGTGACTTGGCATTGTCAAGGTATAAAAGAAACCTTGACAATGCCAAAAAGTTCGGTCGTTATTATAAAAAAAATATTGGGGAAAAATACTAATATATTTATTTATATATTTATTTTTGAAGTCGTTTACACGATTACATTATGGAATTTCTAATATATCTATTACAAAGCCATAGTATCTACGACTTAGACTTTGAAATACATCACGTCATTTTTGACGGGTTAAAACTAATATAAAGGTGAATTATGAATTTTATCTCAACATCATCTCGAAATTATATTAGTAAAACTATGCCGATCCTTCTAGTACCTATCACAATAAATTATTATTCGACGACGCTAATAGTGCTTGTAAATGGAAGCGAAATGCCAGGAATGTTCGTATTTGGGATTGAGATAAAAAAAATATGAAACAAAACAAAGATGAAATATTTTATGTGTCATCAACCAGATATTTGATCTTTTGGATGCTGTATCGAATTTCAGATTTCGCACAAAATTATACTCAAAGGAGCAATACGCGTATAAAATATGTCAATAAAAGAATTTTCTAGATGCTTCCAAGTTTATTATCGAAAAATTACAAAACAAAAAATAAAACTGTTTACAATATTCGATAATAATAAATTGTACGACGGTGTAATATTTCCAAATATATTGACGTAGGTAGTAATAAAACATTAAAAAAAATACATCCATATTTTTCAAATTTAAATTCAAACAAAAAATATTGTTGACTAAGCAAAAATATTGACGCAGGTATGTTTCATTTCTTTAAGAGGTTTTTACTCTCCACACTATGGAATAGTGGAGAGTAATGATTTCATCATTTTTAAGCGTACTTATTTTTTTACATCAATTTATCAACGGGTATCATGTAGAGAGTGCACACTGTGAGTTTGGTCGTGATGTAGGTATTTGTATGTATGGCGTATGGATTATCCTTTTTGTGTCCTCTCTATAGCCTAAACTATAAGTCCGATCGGCTTCATATTAATATCATAATGTATTTTTTCTCATTTTTCGTAAATTGTATGTTAAGCTTTTATAATTACTTGATATGATGTCCTATTACTATGTACCGTAGTCTACATTTACTTGTTTTTGTTTTCATTGTTTTTAATATCATTATGCTCTACTGTACTGTTGGATATCCAAAATAAATAAAATAAAGTGCATAGACATGATTAGTTTTATATAGACAACTTATGATTTCTTCTCTATGAATGCATCATTTACGTTGTTTTTTTGTGTTCTCTCTGCAGCCCAAATTATATATGTAAGTCCAATTGAGTCCATAAACTTAGAGCTGATTAGTTTTCCATAGATATCCGTTAATTTCTTCTCTATGATTTCATCTGTCCAAATTTTCAAAATGTTCTCACGGTCTAGAAAATCGAGGTATTTTTATACTGTTTAAAATTTTGATACAATAAAAATACACTCATCAAAAATGTATTCAAGGATTGTCTATAATGCCCTAGTAAGGCGAAATAGCTATCGACATAAGTATAAAATATATTGTAGAATCCAAACACAGTGTTTCATTTTAATTATATTCAGAATGGAATTCTACCAAATAAATAATAACAAACTTAATAATGGGATAAATTTCATATTTGTATGAAAAATGTATATAACAGAAATAAAATAGCTTCTGTATGGGAAAATTGAGTGATCAACTTCATATTGATATTGTATGCGTCTCTAGAGACAAGTTTATTTATTACTCTCCACTTCTATCTTCCTCAAGGGGTAGGCAGTGAGAACCGAACACCGCATTCTAGTATCTTGACACATACATCGCCTCATCAACATTGATACACTGTCTCATACATGCTCATCTTGATAGTAATGCAATTTCACTTAAAATTTCTCAACAGGTATCATATAGAAAGTGCATAAGTACTATGAGTTTCGTGACAATTTTTTTGTGTGTATGGTGTACCTATTGTGAAAACTTTTGTCCTCTGGGAATCTTATATTTGTTTAAGAACCTAATGTAAATGTTCTACATAAAAATGCGTTTAGAGGTTGTCATCCTTTCAAGAAGAAAAAATGGACACTTACTATGGTGTGGAGAGTTTAGTGTTGGCTACAGCCCACTCGTTATTTGTAGAGTAGATATGTTGTTTGAATAATATAATATTTGTATCTACATATTATGCTTGATAAAATATTATTCGATTACATATAAAAGTTGTATCAATTGATTTTATTTATTTATTTATTAACTTCACGTACAATAATGTGTACAACGGTGGTTTTTTCGCCACAAGGCAATTTCTTTCAACCAACCAAAGCAATGTGAGACCATAAATAGTGTAGTGGTATGCACATTATTAAATTTAAAATCACAGCAACAAAGAATGGAGGGAGATAGAGGTTATGGGATGTGAGAGAGGATGGGGTAGGAGTGTCAATTAAGATTTATTAGAGAGGCATAACAGCTTGAGTCTTTTTTTAAAAAGTTGAATAGATTGAGACGTCGTAATATCATCATTTATAGTGTTCCATAGTCTTGCTGGTTGTACTTCAAAAGAGTAACTGAATTTTGTAAATTAGTAAATTCAGTAGAATGAATGGGAATAGCTAGTGTGGTACGATCAGCAGATCGAAGGGGCAGACCGTAATTTGTCGAGAAAATAACATTTTTCTATTATTGTGGTGAATTAGATATTGAATAAGATAAAGAGGTATTGATAAGATATTGTGGTGAATTAGTGTTATCAATTATATTATACAGTAGTGAAAGTAAATGAATCTTAAGCCAGAGAAGAAAATTTCGGTTAGTGGAAACATGAAATATGAATATACTTTTAAAAACTTATAAAGAAACTATATTCTTCTTGACTGTTGGCCTGTTTATATCGTGTTTATTTCATCCATGGTTTAAATAAATTGAACTGTTATAAATAAAAATACTCATTGTTACCATTTACCATTTACTTGAGATCTCACGTTACTTGTTTTAGTTGAAATGGATTGCCTTTTGGCTAAAAACCTATCTCTGTGAGCATTGTTGTACCTACATAAATGAATTTAATGAATATTTTTTTGTATCTTTGAATGGTTTGACTTTAATAGGCTCAATTTTTATTACGTAAGTAATTACCATATAATATCATAACGATATAATTGTTCAGGGACTATGGTTCACTTAACAAAATTATCCTTAATCACTTAAGTAATTGTTTTTCAACCAGCTGATAATGTATTCATACTCTGATAATTCAAATACTGTCTCAGTAGAAAATATTAATATATTTAAACGTTTTTTTAGGTAAGGAAAATTATTTTGAATTTTTTTTTTAAATATATCACCTTTTTTGTAATAAACATGTCAATTAGGATCTCTAGACTCTCTAAATTCTTTTGGGACCGATCGTGTTTGCGTGTGACATGCAAAATCGTTATATTTTATTTGATAGACAATAGAAGAATTTTATAACGCATGTCAAGGAAACTTTCGAGTGTCAGATATTTTATATTATTAATTATATTTTCATATATTTACTTTGGTTAAATTTTATGTAATTTCACACAAAGAAATTTGTTTGTTTTATGTATGGAGGTCAACCTACTTTTCCTACCCAGAATATGAAAACAGCATGATGTATGTTTGATTAAATAGGTATAAACTATTGAGTGAGATATTGTGTAGTGTATACTGACATCCAAATTGTATTAAACGATTTCGCCACTAAATTCAATTTTTACAAAATTGTCGAAAAAAGTTTGAGATGTACAGTAAAATTGTTTATATTTTTTTATAGAAAATTAAATTATCTAGTTGGAGTGTTTCGAGTTTATTCGATATTTTTAAAAACTCTGGAAATATAGGCAGTTAAACACATAATTTTTTCAGAAAAAATAATTTTTCCTAATAAAAATGTCTGAGAAACTAAATGTCGATTCGTTCAAGAGAATTTAATTATTTAATGAATCGACAGTATAACCTACATAAGCCAAGACTCGTGAATAAATCAAAATTTTGTATGGTGTAGTCATATGTAGAATAATAATAAAACTATAGAATACCTACTCATTCCCATACAATACTTCGCTGAAAAAGTGAAGCCGTTTTATTGGCCGGCTCGTGTCAATATATGTATGACTCTGCTGGTAGACATTGTTCGTATAGTACTACTCGTTATGACTGCGTAAATAGTTTTGCAAGCAGTTAAAAAATTCCCTATTTGGAGAACGTATCACGCAGATGGCCAAATGATTACTGAATGCTCGTAGCAAAATGTTGACCAAATTAGTCAACATAAAGCAGTCGCTTTTACTGCAGGCTAAAGAGTATTTTATAGGTAATATTATTATTCTATGGGTGAAGTGGACATTTTGCATGCCAATTTAATTTTCTATAAAAAATATGAATCATCTCAAACTTTTTTTAACAATTTTTATAAAAATTGAATTTAGTGACGACATTGCTTCATACAATCTGTATGGCAGTATACACTACATAATAGCTCAATCAATAGTTTGATACCTACCTATTTGATTTCCAAACATACAAACATACATACATACCATCATCCTGTTTCCATATTCCGGGTAGGAAAAAAGACTGACCTCCATACTATCCTATCCTGACATACAAACCTACATGTTTTATATAGAAATCAAAATATCTTAAAATGTTTATAAATTGGTGTTTGAGTGTTTAATGTTTGATACGTATTCTTCAATTACATATAATATCTCCATCGACAGTTGGATCTCACGTGTTACATGCAACTAGTTTATTTATTTAATATTGCTTCTCGAGCAAATAATAGGTAGGTACTGTGTCAAATATTAATTTAACACGCACCCAATAACAAGTTGCCACATTCTGGAGACTTACGATACGAATCGTCTCACAGATCCAGACTGAAAACAATTAAAAACTGTATCTCCACCGGGAATCGAACCCGGGACCTTTGGATCAGTAGTCAGATACCTAACCAACTGAGCCACGAAGGCCGACATTTATTTATTTGTCATATTATTCGTTGACTTGTCATCAGTCATGAGAAAGTATTCATCTGCCCCGATACAAAGCGGTAGTATGAATTTTTTTTTATTTATTTATTCATTCATTAGCAATTTAGTTACATAACACATTAACATTAGGTAGGCGAGTATTGGGGGTACTTGCCTAAATAACTCATTCGTTATTTAAACAATATGAATTATTATTAAAATTTTCAAAAATAATAATATATAAAATATTTAAGGCACCCTGTACACCTTTTAAATCCTGGGTATACGGATGTACACAAAAATGGACGCTAAATTACCTTCTCATGTATCGAAGAAAAGGTAAAATTTTGAGGTTTTTTTAAATAGCAAGAATAGTAATTACAATATTATAATATTAAAAAACTCGGCCGGTAGATTTTCATATTCTCTTTCGATTGAAGTAAAAATCTACTTAATATGCCTTGTAGTTTTTTTAGTTAGGTACTTACAATAAAAAAATAAAATAGGATTTTACCAAAACTAATTTTACAAGAAAAGTATTAAACAAATTCAAACTTCAAATTTATTCATGTAAATACAAACTGTTCTTTATTTCAAAGACGAATCTTTTGATGGTACTGGGGAAATTATTTTCAAAATATAATATATAGCCTACTATAGCCTCTTAAATTAAAAAAAAAAAAACTAGTGTGTCATGAATAGTGCACTCACTCACTTTTTGCAAATTAAATCACGTTTTTTTACTGCCATGTCATTCTTGTTACCCATGTCACGTAGGACAACATAGGGTCTCATTTCCTGTCCTTCTAATTTTGTCCTGTTTTTATTATGTGTGTCCTATGTATAAAGGTAGACATTTTGTTTATTTCATTGTATCGACTTGTTTGTTGGTACATATTATATAAGTAGATTATTTGTTGTATCTCATTCAAGCTGACACTGCATCCTGGATGTTAAATCTCATACATTCAGGCCCAGTATTTCAGTCGGCCCTTAGGAGTTTAACTCAAGTTTAACAAAAATATTGCGTATTTCAGTACCAAATCTTCCCTTAAATACGTCACTAAACCACAAATATTTAACTCAACGTTTCTGGCGGATTGCGTGTCTTAATCTTGAGTTAAGTATTGTTTCTAGTCTTTTTCGCCAGGTGGCGTACTAATCGCCGCACGCTTTAATGTTTTATTTCATTTTATACTACAAATAACTATGCATAATAATTATAATCATGATTTATTTTTGATGTTAAAATAAAAGACTTGAAAAAAAAAAAAAAGAAAAAGTGGTTCAAGTTTTAAAAGAAAAAGTGGTTCATGTATTTAATATTTATTTACTTTTTTACATAATTATATTGTATTGCCTGACAACAAACGAAATAAACTGTCAGCCATAATGAAACGTCAGGCACGCAACTTTATTTTTGCGATGTTTTTTCATCCCACTTTTTAAATTGATCCATCCTGTTTCTATATATATAATGTGTATTCTTAAATTTTCTACATAAGACACTATTTTACCATGATCACTTAGTTCCATATCTATCTGTAAAATGTACATACATTTTGCATTGAAGTACTACGTACGTAGTACATATTCTTCAATCACATTTTTTCACTACAATGTTTGATTTTAATTAAAAAAAACATCGATCTGTATAAAAAATTGAAAAAGTAACATGCTGTGTAATGAAACAAATAAAATAATGTGTTGTTATAACAATAAAATAATATTTAGTCACAGCTTCGCGTCACGTATCATTTAAGGTTATTACAATTTGACTTGAATTTGACAGATGCGTTATAGACAATAACCATAGAAAACGTAAAATATATCTATAGTTGAAGATTACGTAACTGACGTTTCATTTTGCACTGAAATACGCGAATGAAATTTAATCTTCCCTAAACTTTTAACTTGGATTACTAAATCCAACGATTTAAGGGCCAACTGATATCTCGGGCCTCAGAGTACCAGCTATAAAAAGACAAACCCTTGTGGGATGGGCAAGAAAAAATAATCGTCAGGTACATGAGCCACTGGGAGAAAAATGAAAAAAAAAACAGAAATATGTATATTTTTACAATTTATGGTTTTTGAGATTTTGATATCTGTTACTTCTAAATAACACATATTGTTAAATAAACACACGCGTTTACTATTTTCACAGTTTATGAATAAATACAGTAACTAGATATTATAAGAGTGAAGTACAATATTAGTATATAAATGAACCACAACGTGAGAGCACTATATTATCGATCAATACCCGAGAAATCCATCCCCGGCCTTACCCCAGACATTTCTTTGTATCAATCTCCTACTCCCGAAGAATACCGATCTACCTTTCGTGCAAACTCGTAAAATGCTATAAAGATTGCCTTTTGAAAGGCGCTACATCAATATATTAGGTACAGATAGTTTTAGAGATTTTTACAATATGATTTGATACAAATTTTATTTACCGGAATTTGATGTTCATTTAATTTATTTATTGAAAATTTAAAAAAGCATATTGTGAGAAATGCACCATAAAATATTGCGTATTCAAAACAAAAATAACAAATAAAACGACTAGTTGCATGTAACACATGAGATCCAACTGTCGATAGTGATATGTCCTATTCTTAATCGTCTAAATTTATCCGTCTGAATTTTAGTACATGAGAAATGTAAAAAAAGTTTTTAAAAAACATTACCTACCTACTAAAACAAAATATGTGAATAGTTCTATATCGGATATTTTATCTATATCAACTCAAAAACCTCTTGCGAACGACCGTTTGAGTACCTCTGGCTTACGCCAAACATGCAGTTACGTTATAACGAAACTCACAGTGTGCACTCTCTACATGATACCCATTGAGAAATTTATGCAAGAAAATATGTTTAAAAATGTGAAATCATGACTTTCCAATATTCCATAGTAGTAAGGAGTAAAAAAGTTAAGGTCCCGTAATGCGAGAAGGCTGCCTACTTCAACTTTTCATTATAATTTCTTAAAAAATCCTGTAATACGACCCTTTTTTTCATTGCTGCATCTCTATTTATATTATGTATGTCTGAGACAATTTTGGTTGAATTAAAAAACCTCATGTCTGAGACATAATATAGGGCAAAGTTGAGAAAAGACGAAAATAAGTCATTTATGTATACGATTTCACAATTTCATTTTTTTGGATTGAGGCTGTGATTGAATTAATGTTTTACCGTCGTTGAAGTTCTGCTGATCAATTTATGGTAGCGTGGTGTGATGTGTGTGTGACAAAAGTGGAAATTCTTGGGAAGAAGAAGAACTAATAATAATAATATTTCAGTCATATTTCATTGTGAGTCGTGGAAGATATTGCCTACGCAAGGAAACTGCTACCTACCAGAATTCTCGTTTATTGTATTGCCATACGTAATAATATGTATTGCACATGTGCCATATGAATTAAATATCATATTTGCTACACGTATTTTTTTATATTTATGATTTTTAGGGTGTTGTTGGCCCAGATGACAGATATTTAATTCCAATTCATACCTATCCTCATATTCCCAACACACCAAAACCAATTCTTACCTACATTCATACCTTGAACGTGTCAACAATACTCTCGCCTCTTTTCCACGCTAGAGTAGGCAGCCGATCAGTCTCCATACTCATCTCGTACTGCGCACAATACATTGCCATCATCATCATTATAGATGTATGTGCGTTGGGAGGAAGTTATATATTTAATTAGTATATTAATAAGAAATCAGAAAAGGTTGCGAGTTTAAATTACGTGTTCTAAATCATCTCCCAAAACATATACAACTATTTTTAGATATTGCAATTGTTTTACTCAGTCATTTATTTAGAATTGAAATATTAGAGTGATGATAGGTTTCATAATAAAAAGAAAACTTACTTAGATTGATTATATTTTCAGATTAAAAAGTTAACTAATTTATTTCAAATTATTGCTCCGCGATATTGGGGTCGGGATAAAATATTATAATTATTGAACACTGTGCTTGAACGCTTGGCTGACGAGCGAATAACGATTCGCCGCATTGGTCGATCGAAATACGATGCGCTGTCTCTCGGTCGTCTTCGGCAATCTTCGTGAGAAGCGAGATCGTCCGAGCGAGATGGCATCCTCGATGGGGAGGTACATCCTCGCCACACCATCATACCGCACAATACATTGTCTCGACAGCCCTGTGTGGGCCTTGGCTGAATCCAGGAGTCTCCTCTGGATTCAGCCAAGTGGAAGCATCGGCATCGACACTGTCCATCCATCGAGTCCTTTGTCTTCTGGGTCTCCTTCGACCTTGTGGCACAGAAAGTGTGAGGCGTTTTGTGGGGTTATCGTCGTCCATTCGGATTATGTGACCAGCCCATCTTAAGCGCCCTATCTTGATGGATCTGATCACATCGGGCTCTTCATAGGTCTCATATAGCTCCCTATTGTATCGACGACACCAACCACTATTCTCTTTTATTGGCCCGTAGATCGTGTTTGAAATATCCTTCTCTCTAAAGCCGCTATGGATCCTTCAGTTTGTTTGGTCATCACCCAGGTTTCGGAAGCATACGTGAGTTTTTTGACTTCGTGCACAATATATTGTACGAAGTCAAAACTAACCTTACGCCGTGCGCATAATACTAAAAAAATTACGTTCGACCCATTTGCACGTATATTACTGATAATCAATTTGAATATTTGATGAAACAGTGACGAGAAAGAAGATGAATTCGATGCGAGAGAGAAGTAAGTTGGTACAGTAAGTCCACATTCTTCAAATTTTCCATATCTATAATCATTCTTCCGTTATCGCGCAAAATGTTTTTCTTCTTCTTTTATCGTGTAGGTATTTTACGTGAATCTTTCAACAAGTATCATGTATGGTGTATCAGCTTATAAAGCACATAAATTTATCATAAAAATAATTTCTTGATAAAAAATGTTTGAGAAACTCACAAACTTTATTACCAATTTTCAGCTATATTAATACCAATTTTTCGCGTTCTAGCTTTAATGGTTTTTGAATATAAAAGTTTTGTATAACGTTCTATTTATTTTGAAATTTAAGGCTCTGTGCATTGAGTGGATCAAAAATTATAAGGGACACACACACATACACACTAAATGTTCTCTATTTCCGATTCCAATATGAAACATATATGCTGCGAATCCTCTAAGTTGGTGTTTTTTTTACGTGAAAAATATAGACCCGGCATACAAATCTGGCGTTTCTTGGCTTGATACTTTGTCGATATGTTAATAGAAATAAATTCTCTTGAACAAATTGACAGTTGGAAAGTAATAATAAGAATAATTTAACATACAAAAATTGAATACTGGTTAGTTGGAAGAAATTGCCTAATGGCAATAAACACGCCAGTGTGCATTATATTTTTTTATATTATGTACATACAAGAAGATAAATAAATAAATACTTTGTGGAGCGACTTGTTAGTGAGGAGTATATCGTGGCCACAACCCACTCGTTTGAATATGTTTTTAACAGCTATACATTACAGTGTTAAATCTAATACAATAATTTAATATCGAATGAGAGTCATACCGCTGATAGGCCATACCGTATATATAGTTACTTTTTGTTATTAAAAAATATAAAATATTTGTGTGCAAAATTTTGTATTGGCCACAACCTACAAGTTAATATTTAATAGAGTTTTTGATATTAAAAAGAAAATAGGAAGTAGACGTATTTTACAAGAGAATAAATATTATTTAAAACAGATTGTACGTGAAGTATAAAAGTAATTATCCTAGCACAAATTGACTGTTAAGTAAATAGAGCAGAACTCTAGAAAATTAATGACACAATTGCACTACTCAACTGATAAATTGAACTTTGTAATAATCAACAGTAAGAAAGTAATGGAAAAAGTTTACGTTAAGTTTGCAATAGATAGGTCCATATATATTTTCATATACTATACAAAAAGCACTTTGTATTCTTACACTTTTTCCTTGGCCTCATGTCTGAGTATGGCGTCTACACTCAATCATTAGACGAATTGCCTTCCTCCGTGAGGGACCATCTTGGGCAGATCGAAGAATTTCGATGATTGAAGATCCCGCAGCGGAATTAACAAGGTTACTCCATTGAGCTAATGAGCAACCACTGGATCTTCTATCCATCACTTTTTCTATTACGATGAGCCTCTCGAGGTTATCGAGGATTGTGATGGTTTGACCACATCTTATTCTTCTTATTTTTATTTAGCCTTCTTCCCTTCACTGCTGGATGTAGGCTTCTTCCATTCTTTTCCATTCGTCTCTGTCTCTCCCGCTTCGCATCCAGGTCCTTCCAGCTTGCTGAACTATGTCATCGGACCACCTTTTGGGGGGTCTTCCGACACTCCTATTTTTGGTCCAGGGCCTCCACTGTAGGATTCTGGGTGCCCATCTAGTATCCCCCTGTCGAGCCATATGCCCAGCCCATTGCCACTTTAACCTTGCAATTCGATCCATAATATCTGTGACTCTTGTTCGGCGTCTTATTTCTTCGTTTCTTAATTTATCTCGAAGGCTCACGCCGAGCATCTGTCTCTCCATGGCCCGCTGCGTACATTTCTCCATGACCACATGGGGATAATGAATGAGGAACACTTAACGAAGAAAATATACATGCAGACAGGAATCGAATAAGAGGTCGGTGTCGTCCAAGAAAAGCATACATTGACTATGACTGAAAGAACGAAACGGAAGAAGCTTAATAGACGAACATCTATGAAACGATAATATATGAATGTTGAGGAGGCGATGGATGCCTACCAGGAGTGCGTTCAGAATAAACGCCGAGTGCATTTTAGTGATCGTTCAAAATGACCGGAAACAGACGCTCTAAAGACACTGTCGCGTTCAGATTGAAGATCGAGTGTACGCTCCAAACGCTCTATATAATCGTCGGGTGAAAAACGCTCTGACAGTTATAGTTATAGTATCTATTGACTTCTATTTTATCAGCAAAAATATTATGTCTATTTGTTTCTGTGGTGTCTATAATGTCAGTTGACATTGTATCATTCAAAAGTTTCCAATGAAATGTCAGAGAGCATTATTTACTCCACTGCTCAATTCTTTCGATGAAAATAAAACATTGACACGTGTATGATAAATGACATTTATCATTTAGAACGCCCGATGCTGCGCTCAGATCAAAACGCCGCTTGAAAGCGTTCAGTGAGATTGGTATGAAAAACGCCAAAATCTGCAACTTCAAGAACATCCGCCACTCGACGTCGATTGTTCTATCTGAACGCAGCCCAAAGTAACAAAATAATGCGTTCGGTCATCATTGCCTACTCCGGTAGAGACATAGAGTGATGGTATGTATGTATATTTTTTTATTGCTTTTATTTGACGCAAAAATCAATGCACTGAGTTTTTATTGACAATATATTATATCACTAAACTACTTCCGCTTAGTGACGGCAAATAAACAACAAAACGGATTTAATTAGATTAAATTAATTAAATTAATTCTGGGTTGATAAGTTTAATTCGTGGCTCAGTTTGTTAGATATCTGACTTCTGAGCCAAAGGTCCCGGGTTCGATTCCCGGTGGAGACAGTTTTTAATTGTGTTTTCAGTCTGGATCTGTGAGACGATTAATATCGTAAGTCTCCAGAATGTGGCATCTTGTTATTGGGTGCGTGTTAAATTAATATTTGATATAGTACCTACCTGTTAGTTGCCCGAGAAGCAATATTAAATTAAATACTAGTTGCATGTAACACATGAGATCCAACTGTCGATAGCGATAGTATGTATAGTTGAAGAATTTGTACCAAACTATAAACCCATAAATACAAATTATTGAATATTGTCAGATATTTTGTTTTCTATACAACATATGTAGGTATGTATGTCAAGATAGGATAGTATGGAGGAAGGTCCTTTTTTCCTATCCAGAATATGAAAATAGCATGATGGTTTGTATGTATGTTTGAAGATGAAGTATCAAACTATTAAGTCTTCTTACATATTGTTTATAGTCGACTGCCATACAACATTTTTTGAAGCTATGTCGTCACTAAATTCAATTTTTAAAAAAATTGTTAAAAAAATTGAGATCTTCTACTACAATGCTAAAATTTTTTATAGAAAATTAAATTATCTAGTTGGGGTGTTTCGGCTTTTTTCGATAATTGTAAAAGTTATGGAAAAATAGGCAGTTAAACTCATAAATTTATGATAAAAAATATACTTTTCTTATTAAAAAATATTTGAGAAACTCTGGAATTTTTTTGAAAAAACTTATTTGAGATTTTGTATTTGTCTATGTTTGTACCAATTTTCAGCGTTCTAACTTTTATGGTTTCTGAGATATATGGAAAAATAAAATAAAAATTCAAAAGTTGATAACCCCTGACTGAAACAAAAATTCAAAATTTTGAGTAAAAAAGTTTTGTAGGCCTATAACTGTGTATATATTCTGAAATTTCGGGTTCTGTAAATTGAGCGGATCAAAAGTTATAAGGGGGGGACGGACACACACACACACACACACACACACACAGACACACACACAGACACACGAAATGTTCTACTCCGAATTCTGAGTAAATCCGTGTATGGAACATATATGCTGCGAAGCCTCTAAGTTGGTGTTTTTTGACTTCAAAGTTGGAAAAGCCGTGAAAAAAGTAGACCTCTCCATACAATTCTCGCGTATTCTGGCTTGATACATTGTCGATATGTTAAGAGAACAAAGTTCTCCTGAACAAATCGACAGTTGGATCACTTATAAACTCGAGATGGTACTGCACTCTGCACTCTAAATTATTTGAGTGCAGTGTACATTATATAATATATTTAGACACGATGACGTAGCACAGATAAATTTCGCTTCTCTAAAAAAATGTGCAATTTTATTTGTGGTCTTCTATTTCAAATAATATCCACATCTCCCAAATTTATTTTAAAAACCAATGACGTAGGTCTAATGAAGCAAATATTACTGTGAATTTAAATCGTAATATCTTTATCATCTTTAGTTGATCAGTCGTAAATTATCGATTATCTCCTTAAATAAACAGATCAGGCAATTAATCTAGTATTAATGAAACGGGTGTGATATTTAAGGAAAAATTCCTCGAATATTCTCTGTTCGTTCAATGTTATTCAAAATACAATTATGCATATAAACAACTGTCCTATGTTAATATTACTCTTTTTTCTGTTGTATCCAACGAAGTGTTAATAAATATAAAAATAATAGCGTTATATGGAAAATCGAAAATATTTTTTTAATGACATCAAAAAATAGTAGCTAGAAATAGTAAGTAGTAACTAGAATGAAAGTTAACACACTTAGATGGTTTGGTCACGTGGAAAGAATGAATGAAGAACGCTTGACGAAAAAAATATATAAGGCTGACAGGAATGGAAAAAGAGGTCGGGGGCGCCCAAGAAAAGGATGGCACGACCATGTGAATGATATTCTGAAAGAAGGAAATGTTAGAAGTCTGAACAATAGAAGAACATGCATGAGACTTAGCATGAATGTTGACGAGGCGGTGAATGTATGTCAAGATAGAATAGTGTGGCGTTCTGTTCTCTCTGCCTACCCCGCGAGGGACATGGCGTGATGGTATGTATGTATGTACATCAAAATCTAACTCTGTACGTACATAAAATTGAAATTGATTGAAGTAAAATAAATATACAAAAATAATTTAGGTTTTTCTCTATTTAGACAATTTGATATGTTAACTTGTATGGCTGAGAACACTCTTAACGGGTGAAGAGCCAAAAAAAATGCATATGCGCAAACATTGGATTTTTTTCCCTGTCGGGAGTCAAATGATATTTATTTTGACAAATTTTTAACGTCTCAATAGAGATGAAGTTGGAGTATTATAGAAGAACCAAGAAATCAAGACGATTACAGGGCTTACGACCTGTCATCGGCTGATTTACGTGATCGCTTAATGCGCTTGCGCAAATGTTCAGGTACATAAAACCAACCACTATCTAAAGATTGAAAAGTTCTATCCGTTTTTTATTATATTTTACATACTTTCAAATAAACGAATAACGATGCTTAAAAAAGATAATTTTTTTGATGACATATTTCAACAATTTGTTCGAACAAAAAATATTTTCCGTGTAAATTGCCCGAATATTTATTTTTTCATTCGAAATAATATAAAGCATTTAATGAGAGAAAGAAAATCGTTTTATGTAAGACAATATTTTAATTAGATCCTTCCCTAATTTTTCTCAGACTTTGGTTACTTAATACAAAGTTACATAATTAAAGAAATAAGAGATTATTTATTACAGCAGTGTTCAATTTTATAATGAAGGTGCATCGAACTTGTTTATTATTTTGAAAAAAAAAACATCTTCATGTAATAAAATGACTGGTCTTTGTTATCGTGTCAAGTTGCTGTAAAATGTTTTTAAAATGTAAAATAAAGTATTTAAATGTATTAAAAGTCAGAGATTCATCTTCTATTGACAAAGTGTTACAAAGAAATCTTTGGAGGAATAGGGGACGGTTTGCAAAGTTATTAACCAAGCAAAAAGCATGATTTCGCGTCCCGCCACGTGATTTCCTAAGTTATTTGCCGATAACTTAAATAATAAGTGTTATGCATGTGAGTGATTAGTCCAGAATATAATTCAAATTGACTTTATTACACATACCTACCATTAATATTAATATAATACAAAATATACAAATTAATTCAGTACTCAAAATTAGGGATGTTACGGAGCTTCGACTCCGACTCCGAAAGGTCGGAACTTCCGATTGATTTTACACCTCCGACTTCGGTTCCGATAATTTTGAATCGGAGGTTACACGGAAAAAAAAATTTCAAAAAATTTCTTTAGTCAAGAATATTTTTTCATATAATATAACGAAAATAATATTCTCTCAAATTAAGATTTTTTTGTTTTATCTCAAAACAATATTTTCTTAATTCAAATAAATTTGTTATTACTTTCGTTATATATGAAACAAATTTTCTTGACTGAAGAAAACTGTTTTTTCTGTGTATAACGAAGATCGAAACGTAGCGAGCAACAGCCATCCTGTTGATAAATTTGATGTATGGAAGAGCTTACTTAATGAGTACAACAAAGAAAAACGGATTCCTATCTGTGACGACCCCTTACTATGGTTATATAAATTCAAAATATCACCCATTATACTCGATTGTTCGCCAATATTTATCGTGTCCACCAGGTTCAGTGGCAAGTGAGCAACTTTTTAGTGGTACTGGTCTAATATATAAGCCGCTGAGAAATAGACTGGATGGAGATAAAGCTGCCAAGCTTTTGTTTATTAAGTACAATTTGCTACTTCTAGAGTCACTTAAATTGATTTAAAATTTTAAATTATGTAGGTATATTTTTCTATTGTTGCATGTTATCGACGTAGGTATGTGTATTATCATTTATACTTGACCTGATTAAAAAGGCTGATGATAAGGCATGAAGAAAGGCATGTAATACATGAGACACAACTGTCGATAGCGATAGTATGTATAGTTGAAGTATACATACCAAACTATAAACCCGTAAGTCCAAATTATTCAATATTTTAAGATATTTTGTTTTCTATTTAAAACATGTAGGTATGTATGTCAGAATAGGATAGTATGGAGGTCAGTCCTTTTTTCCTACCCAGAATATGAAAACAGCATAATGGTATTTATGCACGTTTGGTGATTAAGTAGGCTAGATGTTATGTAGTGTATACTGCCTTACAAATTATAGGTAACAATGTCGTCACTAAACTCAATTTTTGAAATATTTTTGTTTACAAAAAATAAACATAACTAGATGCGGATTTTGTTTTCAATACAAAAAATGTCAAATACTAAAATATTAGTATTTGATTTTAACTATGGAAATGAAAAATCAACAAAGTCAGATATTTGTAAGAAGTACGCAATAAATATGGAACATTTTAGTAAGAATCAGGTAGATAGGTACTTACCTATACCAGAGTTCTAAAAATTTGAATTTGATTCATAACAAATTCCCAGTAGGTTGGTTTATTTGAAAATTGTATTCTGTGTAACCATGGAAACGAAATATAATAATAAGTACGTCGAATATTTTACTAATTTTTGTTCTCGGTATATTCTGGTAGTTGTTCTGCTAGTTCGATCTATTTGTTCATATAATGTTCATACATATATTATATAAAATGACAAATTTCGTTATAAAATTTTTACATTTTATAAATACGAAAAATATTAAAATGAAATAAAATAATCTCGCTAAGTTATACTTGCAAATATATGTATTAGTGTAAAAACGCACTTCTGAAATTTAATTAAACAATATTTGCTTACGAAAAAGTACATATTTTGAAGTTTCATTCTTGACAAATTTTGTAGGAAAATTTACGAAAAAATAAAAATAATATAATAAAACATTAAAAAGTCTATTCCAACTGTCGATTTGTTCAAGAGAATTTAATTCTATTAACCTATCGACAAAGTTTAACCCAAGATACGCGAGATTTGTATGCACGGTCTACATTTTTCACGGCTTTTTCAACTTTGGAGTCAAAAACACCAACTTAGAGGCTTCGCAGCATATTTGTTATAACTTATAACTCTTGGTCCGCTCAATTTACAGTGCTCAAAATTTCAAAATATGTAAATAGTTATAGGCCTACAAAATTTTTATACTCAGAATTTTGAATTTTTGTTTCAGTCAGGGGTTATCAACTTTTGAATTATTATTTTATTTTTCCATATATCTCAGAAACCATAAAAGCTAGAACACTGAAAATTGGTATGAACATAGACAAATACAAAATCTCAAAAATGTTTTTTCAAAAAAATTCCAGATATATTTTAACATTTTTTATTAAGAAAAATATTTTTTTTATGATAAATTTATGTGTTTAACTGCCTATATTTTCAAAGTTTTTTTTAAAATATCGAAAAAGCCGAAACACCCCAACTAGATAATTTAATTAACTATAAAAAATATCAGAATGGTAGTAGTATATCTCAATTTTTATCAACAATTTTTATAAAAAATGAATTTAGTGACGATATCGCTTCATACAATTAGTATGGCAGTCGCCTATATACACAACATCTAAGAAGACTTAATAGTTTGATACTTAATCTCTAAACAAACATACATACCATCATGCTGTTTTCATATTCTGGGTAGGAAAAAAGGACTGACATCCATACTATCTAATCTTGACATACATTCCTACATGTGTTGTATAGAAAACAAAATATCTTAAAATATTCAATAATTTGGATTTATGGGTTTATAGTTTGGTACTTATTCTTCAACTATACATACTATCGCTATCGACAGTTGGATCTCATGTGTTACATGCAACTAGTTTGAATTTGCCTAGGTTACTCACTGGTCGCAAAGGAAGCGATATGCAGAATATTTAACCTTTAAAGTTTTCTAGTTTTTGATTGAACAGCTCACTAAAAAAATACCCACATATGTATATACATACATGCATATAACTAGTGTCCGACCGAAGCTTCGGCTTCGGCTTCAGCCAAAAATAACCCAAATTTTCGTCCGAAGCCGAAGCTTTTTGTCAGCCGCTAAAAACAGTTAAAACTTGTAAAAACATGCTCGAACATGACATATGTAGCGGGTGTATAGATTCGGCCGGCCCAGAGTCGCGTGCCGACTGTCGACAGAAACAAAACACCTAACCAACTAAGTCACGAAAGCAGATTATTTATTATTTTAATCGATTTTTTGGTAAAATCAAACCTTCGGCATCGGCTTCGGACGAAGGATATGGCTAAGGCCGAACAATCGGCATCGGCTTCGGCCAAAATCTGACCTTCGGTCGGACACTACATATAACTTTCCAAGATATTATGGTGAGGATAAGATTCAAAATTGAGAGATGCCATCGTAGCCAAGTTGTATATTTTTTTAAGTAGGTATTGTAAGTGGATGAAAACTTATATGAATCGACATTAACGTAGTTAAGGTATCCATATATGTAATATGGTACCTATTCATTTTGTTAACAAATTCTTATAGTCATGTTATCTTATTTTAATTTAAATATATTTAAGGCACTGCCTGTGTAGATTTAATTCACTCGCAGAAATAACAATAAATATTTTTTAATCCTGCCTATTTTAGTGGATAATTGATGTGTACCTACTTTTTATCATAAATCTCCTAAATAAATTATCGGTATTATTTTGCAAAAGTGTAAAATTCGCGAATAAAATCGGGTTTATATCAAACGCGAATAATTCAGGTCTCTAGCTATAGCATTTTTTTCTGTTTTGAAATGAAGCACTTTATCCTTACATTAGAGACTAAATAAATGCCTCTTTTAGAGGAATCTGTTACCTGTCATGTTTCAGGATTATCTGTCCATGGTTATGTTACGCAATTATATCCCTCATTGTCAGATATTAACGAATAAAAAAAATGTACAACTTCTGACGAATTTTGAATAACCGTTGGTAATTACCTTGTCAAAAAATATTCATACAATACCTAACAAAATTTCCAAGAAAGAAGGCAAAACATATTTACTCGTATTTACAAAGACTAGTGGTTTATTGGCCAACACAAACTCTCCATTACTACTAGGAACTGGTTCGTTCCCAGTGACACCTATATATGATACATAATATTAATTTTGATACAAACATTACACAATCATCTAGAACAAAAATATCTTCATCAGAGACATCAACGACAAATATGTTAAGAATGGAAAACTATTAGATTCTTAGAAAATTACAACAATACAATCTTCTTCTTCTTCTTTCTCAGCCATCTCTCCACTGCTGGATGTAGGCCTCTTCTAAAAGCTTCCACTCGTCTTTTTTCTGGGCTTTTCGAACCCATCCGCTTCCAGCGACAGGGACAATATCATCGGCCCACCTTTTCTGGGGCCGGCCTATTCCCCTTTTCATATCCCATGGTCTCCAATTTAGTATTCTGGGTGCCCATCTGTCCGTATCCTGTCTGGCAACATGACCTGCCCATTGCCATTTAAGTTTTGCAACTCGATCCATGACATCAACAACTTTTGTCTGGCGTCTGATTTCTTCATTTCTTATTCTATCTCTTAGACTTACGCCTATCATTTGCCTTTCCATTGATCTCTGAGTGCATTTTAGCTTATGTATGGTCCTTGCAGTTAGCGTGATAGTTTCCAGACCATATATACGTAAAGCACAGGCAGGATACATGTTTCAAATACTTTTCTTTTCAGACATGTGGGAATATCTCTGTTTTTTAGGACATGTTTAAGTTTCCCAAAGGCTGCCCAACCTAGTCCGATCCTTCTGGGTATTTCTGCTGTCTGGTTATCCTTTCCTAATTTTATCTTGTGTCCAAGGTATATATATTCTTCAACAGCTTCAATTATTTTATTATAAATTGTGATAGTGCTGTTAGGTGGACTCATGATTTTCGTTTTGTTAATATTAATTTCCAGGCCGACCATTAGGGAAGCATCGTAGAGTTCTTTTATCATAATATGAAGTTCTTCCAGATCATTACTTATAAGCACTATGTCATCTGCAAAACGGAGGTGGTTTAAGTTTGTTCCATTTATTTTTATTCCCAATAACAATATTATTAACAATACAATAGTGAAACATAATACAACAAAAATTATGAAAAATAGACAATTTAGTATATTATGTTGGCACTGACAAAATGAATACAATCTATCAGAACCAACATCCAGTGGATATGAACTATTCCACTAAGCAGTGCTTGTGTCGTAATAGCTTTACATTCATTTTAACTGACACAGTCCATACTTATGTATCCCATTATGTCTAACACATAATTATAACATATAAAAAAATCAAACATACAAATTATAATATAAGCTATAAAAACACGGTTTGATATTCTTATATAAAAAAACTATGATGCCATAACATAGTATAGATTGAGCAACTGCATAATAGATGAACTTAATGTCATCTTTTTTAAAAACATTGCGAATACGTAAAAATAGATATATTAGTTTTCGAATTTTTATCGAACATTTCTCAATATGCTTTTTCCAATTTAAGTTATTGTCAACAACAACTCCTAGATACTTGATCTCGTTACATTTTTTTTATTTAAATATTCTATTATAAAAACTCGATAATTCGTCAATGACGTTTTACTAATTGCCTTTTTAGCAATTTGAAAATAAAAATAACAAATTTTAAGTTTCCTGAACATGGGATCACATTGAAATATTTGACAGTTAAAAGAGTTGAGAAGCACTGATCAGAGTTGAAAGAGTTGAGAAGCACTGATCAGATATCCTTCAAAATCTAATGGGATATAAGCGAGTATAATTTATACAAATTTGCGCAATTTGAAAAGAATTGAATGAGTACTTTAGTCTATAATCGATAAAACACCCGTACATAGTATACACCATATATACACAGATACATTGTGATGAAACTTTTAGAATAGCAAGCTCAGCAAGATTCTAGTTGATAATCTGTAGTAAAAAAATAACCGCGATTTCATAATTCCCCACTATATATATATATCCTTTTACTCCTGGTAGCGAGGAGTAAAAAGTGATGAAAAAACATTAAATGCGCTTATTTAATAATAAAAAAAAAATTATGTAGCTCATTTGTTCTTTTTGAGAGACACGGAGTGTGTTTCATCTTTAACCAAGACCTATATTTTTTTAATTCCTTTCTTCCTTGTTACTTGACAACAAAGTCAAAAAAATACGAAGGTAGATAGTAAATTTATTACCTTCACTTAAATCACAGACGATAGAGAGATTTGGTATCTCTTAAGGAACCTTTTAAATGTTGTAACTGGGTAAAATGATATCTTGAAGTAATATTTTCCATCTGCTTTGACTTGGGTTTCTAGAATTAACTCCTAATGGCCTCTTTAGGCAGTACCTTCAGCCTCACATATTATTTACGGACAGTGCTCACCTCAATCGGACCTTTTACAAAGAATAAGATAAGGCATAAATATAAACTTGAATTTTTGTACGTATGTCTTGTAATGTACTTACTTTACGTGTCCGGACGCGTACCTATTTACCTTATTTTTAAAACTGTCCAAATACCAATTTTAAGTTCCATATTACTTAAATACTTAAACAAAATTACTGATTACTACCATAATATAATCTGTGAACAAAATACAAATGTGACAGTGACAGACGAAATGCGAGCGAAATGAAATATCGCGTGAACTTCATGGCTATATATGTTCCATATTCAATAATTAATTGCCTCGAATTGAACACGTATTAGCAGGAACAGTTTGCGTTGCTAAACCAGGTGCATTTGGAGGACACGTGCCTTGAATTCAACACGAGTTTTTAAGTGCATTAGCGCAACATTTAGTGCCTAATTCGAGGCAGTACTTGTCTCTTAATCAACACGTAAAGGTATATACGCTGTCCGGACACACATACTAGGCCTTTCCACTCCAATGCGTTGCAGCAGTAATTGCCATGCACGTCATTTGCCACAACCAAGTCTTCCTCGTTACATCCCTGTACCATGTTTCGGCAGACAAGAAGATGCTTATCATCTTGAACCTCCCCGCAGTCGCAAGATACATCCTCTTCTCGACCTGTACCCCACCTATACAAATTCTTTTTACACCTCGTGACACCTACACGAAGTCTATTCAATGTCTTCCATGTGCGGTAGGGTAGTTCGTGTCCCGGTCCCAAAGTCTCCCACAAGCTTGTTTCGACCTCCTATGTGTTGATGAATCCAGTGTTCTTGCCTTGCCCTTTCTGGCGGCACCTGAAGCGGGGATCTTGTGGTCAGGAAACTTTCTCGATTTTAATCTCGCCATCGGAGGCATATGACTGAACAGAGGATGCCTCGGGTCCGTTTATCGCATCTTTCTTTCAGAGTCTGCAGCTACCTTTCTTTTGACATTTGGAGGGGCAATACCTAGGTATTATGCAGGGGCGTACCTAGAACCTTCGGACTAGGCAAACTCTGAACAAAAATTGGGAAATGTCGAAAATTTAAAGTTTTTTAGCATCGTCGTTCATTTGAGTGGCCATGAAAATATTTCAAAATCACATACCAAAATAATATTTACATTTGTAGCTCTGTCAAACATCATATCTACATACAGTTCAATTTTTAATCCTGTAGTATGGTTTCAATAAAACAGTAAATTAGGTCACGAATTTCTTAACATAATATTCATAAGAAAGCCAATATTTTCGGCTTCTATAAGCCATTCCGCTACTACATTATGGGGTATATCTCACTTACTCTGGTTGGCTGCAAGCAGCCAGATATTATAAGCTCGGTTTCTTTTACTGCTACATCTACGTGTTTTGCATGTGGTGAGGAAAACCATACAGGTGCTGTATACTCGGGGGCGGAAAGGCATAATCTTAGAGCTGAAGTTTTTAAAGTGGATGGCGCAACATCCCAGGTCGAGCCCATTAGTTTCGCATCATCTTGTAATATGATGCAAAAGCATAAAAAATTAGCTATTGTTATTGTATGACAAATTTTTAACATTTCAATAGAGACAAAGTTGAAATATTATAGGAGAACCAGGAACCTAAGGCACCTAAAGAGCCGACGACATGTCATCGGCTGGTTCAAGTGATTAATTTATGAGCTTGCGCAAAGTTCACCAATTATGACATCTTATTGAGTTCCATATCAATCTAAATTTTGAAAGTTCATGATTAAAATCAACAATAAAAAGTTCACAGCAGCTGATCGTTGTTACCTGCTATGGTATCCTTACAGCAAAAAATTAGCCTTTGTAATACGACGTAAGTGTGGCTGACACGTAATCTTGGACTATAATCAACCAATTCGATTATCAATGACTCAAGCACCAAAAATTATGTATGTAAATCAATAAGTATCTGTCATCGTTGAATAAAATTCAAAATTTTGATTCCTTTTATTAACCGGGTATATTTTCGCATCGGAAATTGAAAGAAGGTGCTCTGGTAGGTAACTGTATTATGCAAAGTAATTCCTAAAATTCTTTGAAAAACAAATTCATTATTTGTACTATGATCGTGTGTAAACAGACATCTTCAATTATTTACCTACTTCACGACATCTTATCACATTCTTACGAGCAACTTTTGATATTGTAAAGGTAATGTTTTGAAAGTTTTTTTCCTATTTTTGGTTTTTTCATATTTTTTGCCAGTATTAGTAGGTACTTCAAGATGATTTTAAAATCTAATTCAACTATACTAGTTGCATGTAACACATGAGATCCAACTGTCGATAGCGATAGTATGTATAGTTGAAGAATATGTACCAAACTATAAACCCATAGATACAAATTATTGAATATTTTCAGATATTTTGTTTTCTATACAACATATGTAGGTATGTATGTCAAGATAGGATAGTATGGAGGAAGATCCTTTTTCCTACCCAGAATATGCAAATAGCATGATGGTATGTATGTATGTTTGGAGATGACGTATCAAACTATTAAGTCTTCTTACATATTGTTTATAGGCGACTGCCATACAATATGTATGAAGCGATGTCGTCACTAAATTCAATTTTTAAAAAAATTGTTAAAAAAAAATTGAGATCTTCTACTACAATGTTAATATTTTTTATAGAAAATTAAATTATCTAGTTGGGGTGTTTCGGCTTTTTTCGATAATTGTAAAAGTTTTGGAAATATAGGCAGTTAAACTCATAAATTTATCATAAAAAAAATATTTTTCTTAATAAAAAATGTTTGAGAAACCCTGGAATTTTTTTGAAAAAACTAATTTGAGATTTTGTATTTTTCTATGTTTGTACCAATTTTCAGCGTTCTAGCGTTTGTGGTTTCTGAGATATATGGAAAAATAAAATAAAAATTCAAAAGTTGATAACCCCTGACTGAAACAAAAATTCAAAATTCCGAGTATAAAAGTTTTGTAGGCCTGTAACTGTTTATATATTCTGAAATTTTAGGCTCTGTAAATTGAGCGGATCAAAAGTTATAAGGGGGGGACGGACACACAGACACACAGACACACACACACACACACAGACACACACACACACACACAGACACACACACACAGACACACGAAATGTTCTACTCCGAATTCTGAGTAAATCCGTGTATGGAACATATATGCTGCGAAGCCTCTAAGTTGGTGTTTTTTGACTTCAAAGTTGGAAAAGCCGTGAAAAAAGTAGACCTCTCCATACAATTCTCGCGTATTCTGGCTTGATACATTGTCGATATGTTAAGAGAACAAAGTTCTCCTGAACAAATCGACAGTTGGATTAATTTTATCTGTGTGCAATCCATATGTTTTATGTATGGTTTAAGCAGCTCTTGTACTGGGTTCACACAGCTTAGAACTACACGTATTTTTGCAGTATAAATCTTACCGAATATCTAGTGGTATCTTAGTGGTGCATACATTATGTCCTATTCTGATTCGTCTTAATTTATCCGTCTGAATTTTAGTAGGTACATGAGAAATGTCGAAAAGTTGACTGAATTTATACGAGACTCATTACGCAACACCGCGTGGATAAAATCCTTTTATCCGCAGTTGCCAGTTGTTTATAGACGTTTCAGAATACGAAAACGTCTAAATCAACGGGCGACCGTGGATAAAAGGATTTTATCCGCGTGGTGTGACGTAATGAGTCCCGTATAAAATCAGTCAACTTTTTGACATTTCTCATATAAAAAAATTCAGACGGATAAATTTAAATGAATCAGAATACGGCATATAGAGCCGTTCACACGTCATTCTGATTGCAATAAAACGTACACCTCTAATGAACTAGAATTATGAAAAAAATAAGTATATTTAATTTTAAGTTCTACTTAATTAACCTCTAATACGTACATCGAATTCTCACCGGATTCGTCAAGCAAATCGAATGAACTTTAACATACACGGTTTGCAGAAGCACAAAGTATTACACCATCATTTTCGCACGGCGCGGAGTCACGCGCTTTTTATCGAATAGCAACCGAAATAGCGTTTTTCATCGTACCTCAATTTCAATATGAAGGATTTTCAATATGTTAGTAAGAACTGATTCTTGATTTATATGATGTATTCGTAACCATTTGTTATTGGAGTCGTTGGCGTCTTTGATACCAATATATAAGTACATCAATGCATGGATTCATAACAATAAACGTCTACTCAGAATGATTGCTGAATGAAAACTGCGGTTATACGTCTGTGGCAGAATACCTACATCAAATATATGGTATTTCTGTCACAAGTAAAAATCAATCAAAACAATTAGAAAGGGTAATGACTTCAAAGGTGACACTTTCACTTTTTTATGCAACAATAAATAAGTCTTCATACTGGCGACAGTACAACGACCCCTAAAGGCTGTTTACCAGGCGACTGTACAACGACCCCTATTTACCAAAACAATAGGGTATATAAACAAAACAACAGATGACACATTATCTCTTCACCTGTCAAACTTCTTAGTGAAAACATCGACCTGCTAAAGTACTACTCGCGTGTGATATTCCAACTGTCGATTTGTTCAGGAGAACTTTGTTCTCTTAACATATCGACAATGTATCAAGCCAGAATACGCGAGAATTGTATGGAGAGGTCTACTTTTTTCATGGCTTTTCCAACTTTGAAGTCAAAAAACACCAACTTAGAGGCTTCGCAGCATATATGTTCCATACACGGATTTACTCAGAATTCGGAGTAGAACATTTCGTGTGTCTGTATGTGTGTCTGTGTGTGTGTGTGTGTCTGTGTGTGTGTGTGTGTCTGTGTGTCCGTCCCCCCCTTATAACTTTTGATCGCTCAATTTACAGAGCCTAAAATTTCAGAATATATTAACAGTTACAGGCCTACAAAACTTTTATACTCGGAATTTTGAATTTTTGTTTCAGTCAGGGGTTATCAACTTTTGAATTTTTATTTTATTTTTCCATATATCTCAGAAACCATAAACGCTAGAACGCTGAAAATTTGTACAAACATAGACAAATACAAAATCTCAAATTAGTTTTTTCAAAAAAATTCCAGGGTTTCTCAAACATTTTTTATTAAGAAAAATATTTTTTTTATGATAAATTTATGAGTTTAACTGCCTATATTTCCAAAACTTTTACAATTATCGAAAAAAGCCGAAACACCCCAACTAGATAATTTAATTTTCTATAAAAAATATTAACATTGTAGTAGAAGATCTCAATTTTTTTTTAACAATTTTTTTAAAAATTGAATTTAGTGACGACATCGCTTCATACATTTTGTATGGCAGTCGCCTATACACAATATGTAAGAAGACTTAATAGTTTGTTACTTCATCTCCAAACATACATACATACCATCATGCAATTTGCATATTCTGGGTAGGAAAAAGGATCTTCCTCCATACTATCCTATCTTGACATACATACCTACATATGTTGTATAGAAAACAAAATATCTGAAAATATTCAATAATTTGTATCTATGGGTTTATAGTTTGGTACATATTCTTCAACTATACATACTATCGCTATCGACAGTTGGATCTCATGTGTTACATGCAACTAGTAATAAATAATGACTGTTGTTGTGGCAGTAATAAAAACCAACAAACGTCACCTAGTGAGAAAAATCTAAAAACACCTTAATCCAACTGTCGATTTGTTCAGGAGAACTTTGTTCTCTTCCAACTGTCGATTTGTTCAGGAGAACTTTGTTCTCTTAACATATCGACAATGTATCAAGCCAGAATACGCGAGAATTGTATGGAGAGGTCTACTTTTTTCACGGCTTTTCCAACTTTGAAGTCAAAAAACACCAACTTAGAGGCTTCGCAGCATATATGTTCCATACACGGATTTACTCAGAATTCGGAGTAGAACATTTCGTGTGTCTGTGTGTGTGTGTGTGTGTCTATGTGTCTGTGTGTCTGTGTGTGTGTCCGTCCCCCCCTTATAACTTTTGATCCGCTCAATTTACAGAGCTTAAAATTTCAGAATATATAAACAGTTACAGGCCTACAAAACTTTTATACTCGGAATTTTGAATTTTTGTTTCAGTCAGGGGTTATCAACTTTTGAATTTTTATTTTATTTTTCCCTATATCTCAGAAACCATAAAAGCTAGAACGCTGAAAATTGGTATAAACATAGACAAATACAAAATCTCAAATAAGTTTTGTCAAAAAAATTCCAGGGTTTCTCAAACATTTTTTATTAAGAAAAGTATTTTTTTTATGATAAATTTATGAGTTTAACTGCCTATATTTCCATTTATTTTTAAAATATCGAAAAAAGCCGAAACACCCCAACTAGATAATTTAATTTTATATAAAAAATATTAACATTGTAGTAGTACATCTCAAATTTTTTTTAACAATTTTTATAAAAATTGAATTTAGTGACGACATCGCTTCATACAATTTGTATGGTAGTCACCTATACACAATATCAAAGAAGACTTAATAGTTTGATACTTCATCTCTAAACATACAATATACATATACCATCATGCTGTTTTCATATTCCGGGTAGGAAAAAAAGACTGACCTCCATACTATCCTATCTTGACTACCTAGGTACATGTGTTGTATAGAAAACTAAATATCATAAAATAATAAATAATTTGTATTTATGGGTTTGGTACTTATTCTTCAACTATACATACTATCGCTGTCGACAGTTGGATCTCATGTGTTACATGCAACTAGTCCAACTGTCGATTTGTTCAGGAGAACTTTGTTCTCTTAACATATCGACAATGTATCAAGCCAGAATACGCGAGAATTGTATGGAGAGGTCTACTTTTTTCACGGCTTTTCCAACTTTGAAGTCAAAAAACACCAACTTAGAAGCTTCGCAGCATATATGTTCCATACACGGATTTACTCAGAATTCGGAGTAGAACATTTCGTGTGTCTGTGTGTGTGTGTGTCTGTGTGTGTGTCTGTGTGTGTGTCTGTGTGTCCGTCCCCCCCTTATAACTTTTGATCCGCTCAATTTACAGAGCCTAAAATTTCAGAATATATAAACAGTTACAGGCCTACAAAACTTTTATACTCAGAATTTTGAATTTTTGTTTCAGTCAGGGGTTATCAACTTTTGAATTTTTATTTTATTTTTCCATATATCTCGGAAACCATAAACGCTAGAACGCTGAAAATTGGTACAAACATAGAAAAATACAAAATCTCAAATTAGTTTTTTCAAAAAAATTCCAGGGTTTCTCAAACATTTTTTATTAAGAAAAATATTTTTTTTATGATAAATTTATGAGTTTAACTGCCTATATTTCCAAAACTTTTACAATTATCGAAAAAAGCCGAAACAACCCAACTAGATAATTTAATTTTCTATAAAAAATATTAACATTGTAGTAGAAGATCTCAATTTTTATTTAACAATTTTTTTAAAAATTGAATTTAGTGACGACATCGCTTCATACATTTTGTATGCCAGTCGCCTATACACAATATGTAAGAAGACTTAATAGTTTGATACTTCATCTCCAAACATACATACATACCATCATGCTATTTGCATATTCTGGGTAGGAAAAAGGATCTTCCTCCATACTATCCTATCTTGACATACATACCTACATATGTTGTATAGAAAACAAAATATCTGAAAATATTCAATAATTTGTATCTATGGGTTTATAGTTTGGTACATATTCTTCAACTATACATACTATCGCTATCGACAGTTGGATCTCATGTGTTACATGCAACTAGTCCAACTGTCGATTTGTTCAGGAGAACTTTGTTCTCTTAACATATCGACAATGTATCAAGCCAGAATACGCGAGAATTGTATGGAGAGGTCTACTTTTTTCATGGATTTTCCAACTTTGAAGTCAAAAAACACCAACTTAGAGGCTTCGCAGCATATATGTTCCATACACGGATTTACTCAGAATTCGGAGTAGAACATTTCGTGTGTCTGTGTGTGTGTGTGTCTGTGTGTGTGTCTGTGTGTCTGTGTGTGTGTCTGTGTGTCCGTCCCCCCCTTATAACTTTTGATCCGCTCAATTTACAGAGCCTTAAATTTCAGAATAAATAAAAAGTTACAGGCCTACAAAACTTTTATACTCGGAATTTTGAATTTTTGTTTCAGTCAGGGGTTATCAACTTTTGAATTTTTATTTTATTTTTCCATATATCTCAGAAACCATAAACGGTAGAACGCTGAAAATTGGTACAAACATAGACAAATACAAAATCTCAAATTAGTTTTTTCAAAAAAATTCCAGGGTTTCTCAAACATTTTTTATTAAGAAAAATATTTTTTTTATGATAAATTTATGAGTTTAACTGCCTATATTTCCAAAACTTATACAATTATCGAAAAAAGCCGAAACACCCCAACTAGATAATTTAATTTTCTATAAAAAATATTAACATTGTAGTAGAAGATCTCAATTTTTTTATAACAATTTTTTTAAAAATTGAATTTAGTGACGACATCGCTTCATACATTTTGTATGGTAGTCGCCTATACACAATATGTAAGAATACTTAATAGTTTGATACTTCATCTCCAAACATACATACCATCATGCTATTTTCATATTCTGGGTAGGAAAAAAGGAACTTCCTCCATACTATCCTATCTTGACATACATACCTACATATGTTGTATAGAAAACAAAATATCTGAAAATATTCAATAATTTGTATTTATGGGTTTATAGTTTGGTACATATTCTTCAACTATACATACTATCGCTATCGACAGTTGGATCTCATGTGTTACATGCAACTAGTTATTCCAACTGTCGATTTGTTCAGGAGAACTTTGTTCTCTTAACATATCGACAATGTATCAAGCCAGAATACGCGAGAATTGTATGGAGAGGTCTACTTTTTTCACGGCTTTTCCAACTTTGAAGTCAAAAAACACCAACTTAGAGGCTTCGCAGCATATATGTTCCATACGCGGATTTACTCAGAATTCGGAGTAGAACATTTCGTGTGTCTGTGTGTGTGTGTGTCTGTGTGTGTGTGTGTCTGTGTGTGTGTCTGTGTGTCCCCCCCCCTTATAACTTTTGATCCGCTCAATTTACAGGGCCTAAAATTTCAGAATATATAAACAGTTGCAGGCCGACAAAACTTTTATACTCGGAATTTTGAATTTTTGTTTCAGTCAGGGGTTATCAACTTTTGAATTTTTATTTTATTTTTCCATATATCTCAGAAACCATAAACGCTAGAACGCTGAAAATTGGTACAAACATAGACAAATACAAAATCTCAAATTAGTTTTTTCAAAAAAATTCCAGGGTTTCTCAAACATTTTTTATTAAGAAAAATATTTTTTTTATGATAAATTTATGAGTTTAACTGCCTATATTTCCAAAACTTTTACAATTATCGAAAAAAGCCGAAACACCCCAACTAGATAATTTAATTTTCTATAAAAAATATTAACATTGTAGTAGAAGATCTCAATTTTTTTTTAACAATTTTTTTAAAAATTGAATTTAGTGACGACATCGCTTCATACATTTTGTATGCCAGTCGCCTATACACAATATGTAAGAAGACTTAATCCAACTGTCGATTTGTTCAGGAGAACTTTGTTCTCTTAACATATCGACAATGTATCAAGCCAGAATACGCGAGAATTGTATGGAGAGGTCTACTTTTTTCACGGCTTTTCCAACTTTGAAGTCAAAAAACACCAACTTAGAGGCTTCGCAGCATATATGTTCCATACACGGATTTACTCAGAATTCGGAGTAGAACATTTCGTGTGTCTGTGTGTGTGTGTGTCTGTGTGTGTGTCTGTGTGTCTGTGTGTGTGTCTGTGTGTGTGTGTGTCTGTGTGTCCGTCCCCCCCTTATAACTTTTGATCCGCTCAATTTACAGAGCCTAAAATTTCAGAATATATAAACAGTTACAGGCCTACAAAACTTTTATACTCGGAATTTTGAATTTTTGTTTCAGTCAGGGGTTATCAACTTTTGAATTTTTATTTTATTTTTCCATATATCTCAGAAACCATAAACGCTAGAACGCTGAAAATTGGTACAAACATAGACAAATACAAAATCTCAAATTAATTTTTTCAAAAAAATTCCAGGGTTTCTCAAACATTTTTTATTAAGAAAAATATTTTTTTTATGATAAATTTATGAGTTTAACTGCCTATATTTCCAAAACTTTTACAATTATCGAAAAAAGCCGAAACACCCCAACTAGATAATTTAATTTTCTATAAAAAATATTAACATTGTAGTAGAAGATCTCAATTTTTTTTTAACAATTTTTTTAAAAATTGAATTTAGTGACGACATCGCTTCATACATTTTGTATGGCAGTCGCCTATACACAATATGTAAGAAGACTTAATAGTTTGATACTTCATCTCCAAACATACATACATACCATCATGCTATTTGCATATTCTGGGTAGGAAAAAGGATCTTCCTCCATACTATCCTATCTTGACATACATACCTACATATGTTGTATAGAAAACAAAATATCTGAAAATATTCAATAATTTGTATCTATGGGTTTATAGTTTGGTACATATTCTTCAACTATACATACTATCGCTATCGACAGTTGGATCTCATGTGTTACATGCAACTAGTAGTTTGATACTTCATCTCCAAACATACATACATACCATCATGCTATTTGCATATTCTGGGTAGGAAAAAGGATCTTCCTCCATACTATCCTATCTTGACATACATACCTACATATGTTGTCCAACTGTCGATTTGTTCAGGAGAACTTTGTTCTCTTAACATATCGACAATGTATCAAGCCAGAATACGCGAGAATTGTATGGAGAGGTCTACTTTTTTCATGGCTTTTCCAACTTTGAAGTCAAAAAACACCAACTTAGAGGCTTCGCAGCATATATGTTTCATACACGGATTTACTCAGAATTCGGAGTAGAACATTTCGTGTGTCTGTGTGTGTGTGTGTCTGTGTGTGTGTCTGTGTGTCTGTGTGTGTGTCTGTGTGTGTGTGTGTCTGTGTGTCCGTCCCCCCCTTATAACTTTTGATCCACTCAATTTACAGAGCCTAAAATTTCAGAATATATAAACAGTTACAGGCCTACAAAACTTTTATACTCGGAATTTTGAATTTTTGTTTCAGTCAGGGGTTATCAACTTTTGAATTTTTATTTTATTTTTCCATATATCTCAGAAACCATAAACGCTAGAACGCTGAAAATTGGTACAAACATAGACAAATACAAAATCTCAAATTAGTTTTTTCAAAAAAATTCCAGGGTTTCTCAAACATTTTTTATTAAGAAAAATATTTTTTTTATGATAAATTTATGAGTTTAACTGCCTATATTTCCAAAACTTTTACAATTATCGAAAAAAGCCGAAACACCCCAACTAGATAATTTAATTTTCTATAAAAAATATTAACATTGTAGTAGAAGATCTCAATTTTTTTTAACAATTTTTTTAAAAATTGAATTTAGTGACGACATCGCTTCATACATTTTGTATGGCAGTCGCCTATACACAATATGTAAGAAGACTTAATAGTTTGATACTTCATCTCCAAACATACATACCATCATGCTATTTTCATATTCTGGGTAGGAAAAAAGGAACTTCCTCCATACTATCCTTTCTTGACATACATACCTACATAATATATGTTGTATAGAAAACAAAATATCTGAAAATATTCAATAATTTGTATCTATGGGTTTATAGTTTGGTACATATTCTTCAACTATACATACTATCGCTATCGACAGTTGGATCTCATGTGTTACATGCAACTAGTATAGAAAACAAAATATCTGAAAATATTCAATAATTTGTATCTATGGGTTTATAGTTTGGTACATATTCTTCAACTATACATACTATCGCTATCGACAGTTGGATCTCATGTGTTACATGCAACTAGTCCAACTGTCGATTTGTTCAGGAGAACTTTGTTCTCTTAACATATCGACAATGTATCAAGCCAGAATACGCGAGAATTGTATGGAGAGGTCTACTTTTTTCATGGATTTTCCAACTTTGAAGTCAAAAAACACCAACTTAGAGGCTTCGCAGCATATATGTTCCATACACGGATTTACTCAGAATTCGGAGTAGAACATTTCGTGTGTCTGTGTGTGTGTGTGTCTGTGTGTGTGTCTGTGTGTCTGTGTGTGTGTCTGTGTGTGTGTGTGTCTGTGTGTCCGTCCCCCCCTTATAACTTTTGATCCGCTCAATTTACAGAGCCTAAAATTTCAGAATATATAAACAGTTACAGGCCTACAAAACTTTTATACTCGGAATTTTGAATTTTTGTTTCAGTCAGGGGTTATCAACTTTTGAATTTTTATTTTATTTTTCCATATATCTCAGAAACCATAAACGGTAGAACGCTGAAAATTGGTACAAACATAGACAAATACAAAATCTCAAATTACTTTTTTCAAAAAAATTCCAGGGTTTCTCAAACATTTTTTATTAAGAAAAATATTTTTTTTATGATAAACTTATGAGTTTAACTGCCTATATTTCCAAAACTTTTACAATTATCGAAAAAAGCCGAAACACCCCAACTAGATAATTTAATTTTCTATAAAAAATATTAACATTGTAGTAGAAGATCTCAATTTTTTTTAACAATTTTTTTAAAAATTGAATTTAGTGACGACATCGCTTCATACATTTTGTATGGCAGTCGCCTATACACAATATGTAAGAAGACTTAATAGTTTGTTACTTCATCTCCAAACATACATACATACCATCATGCAATTTGCATATTCTGGGTAGGAAAAAGGATCTTCTTCCATACTATCCTATCTTGACATACATACCTACATATGTTGTATAGAAAACAAAATATCTGAAAATATTCAATAATTTGTATCTATGGGTTTATAGTTTGGTACATATTCTTCAACTATACATACTATCGCTATCGACAGTTGGATCTCATGTGTTACATGCAACTAGTATTAATCCAACTGTCGATTTGTTCAGGAGAACTTTGTTCTCTTAACATATCGACAATGTATCAAGCCAGAATACGCGAGAATTGTATGGAGAGGTCTACTTTTTTCATGGCTTTTCCAACTTTGAAGTCAAAAAACACCAACTTAGAGGCTTCGCAGCATATATGTTTCATACACGGATTTACTCAGAATTCGGAGTAGAACATTTCGTGTGTCTGTGTGTGTGTGTGTCTGTGTGTGTGTCTGTGTGTCTGTGTGTGTGTCTGTGTGTGTGTGTGTCTGTGTGTCCGTCCCCCCCTTATAACTTTTGATCCACTCAATTTACAGAGCCTAAAATTTCAGAATATATAAACAGTTACAGGCCTACAAAACTTTTATACTCGGAATTTTGAATTTTTGTTTCAGTCAGGGGTTATCAACTTTTGAATTTTTATTTTATTTTTCCATATATCTCAGAAACCATAAACGCTAGAACGCTGAAAATTGGTACAAACATAGACAAATACAAAATCTCAAATTAGTTTTTTCAAAAAAATTCCAGGGTTTCTCAAACATTTTTTATTAAGAAAAATATTTTTTTTATGATAAATTTATGAGTTTAACTGCCTATATTTCCAAAACTTTTACAATTATCGAAAAAAGCCGAAATACCCCAACTAGATAATTTAATTTTCTATAAAAAATATTAACATTGTAGTAGAAGATCTCAATTTTTTTTAACAATTTTTTTAAAAATTGAATTTAGTGACGACATCGCTTCATACATTTTGTATGGCAGTCGCCTATACACAATATGTAAGAAGACTTAATAGTTTGATACTTCATCTCCAAACATACATACCATCATGCTATTTTCATATTCTGGGTAGGAAAAAAGGAACTTCCTCCATACTATCCTTTCTTGACATACATACCTACATAATATATGTTGTATAGAAAACAAAATATCTGAAAATATTCAATAATTTGTATCTATGGGTTTATAGTTTGGTACATATTCTTCAACTATACATACTATCGCTATCGACAGTTGGATCTCATGTGTTACATGCAACTAGTATAGAAAACAAAATATCTGAAAATATTCAATAATTTGTATCTATGGGTTTATAGTTTGGTACATATTCTTCAACTATACATACTATCGCTATCGACAGTTGGATCTCATGTGTTACATGCAACTAGTCCAACTGTCGATTTGTTCAGGAGAACTTTGTTCTCTTAACATATCGACAATGTATCAAGCCAGAATACGCGAGAATTGTATGGAGAGGTCTACTTTTTTCATGGATTTTCCAACTTTGAAGTCAAAAAACACCAACTTAGAGGCTTCGCAGCATATATGTTCCATACACGGATTTACTCAGAATTCGGAGTAGAACATTTCGTGTGTCTGTGTGTGTGTGTGTCTGTGTGTGTGTCTGTGTGTCTGTGTGTGTGTCTGTGTGTGTGTGTGTCTGTGTGTCCGTCCCCCCCTTATAACTTTTGATCCGCTCAATTTACAGAGCCTAAAATTTCAGAATATATAAACAGTTACAGGCCTACAAAACTTTTATACTCGGAATTTTGAATTTTTGTTTCAGTCAGGGGTTATCAACTTTTGAATTTTTATTTTATTTTTCCATATATCTCAGAAACCATAAACGGTAGAACGCTGAAAATTGGTACAAACATAGACAAATACAAAATCTCAAATTAATTTTTTCAAAAAAATTCCAGGGTTTCTCAAACATTTTTTATTAAGAAAAATATTTTTTTTATGATAAACTTATGAGTTTAACTGCCTATATTTCCAAAACTTTTACAATTATCGAAAAAAGCCGAAACACCCCAACTAGATAATTTAATTTTCTATAAAAAATATTAACATTGTAGTAGAAGATCTCAATTTTTTTTAACAATTTTTTTAAAAATTGAATTTAGTGACGACATCGCTTCATACATTTTGTATGGCAGTCGCCTATACACAATATGTAAGAAGACTTAATAGTTTGTTACTTCATCTCCAAACATACATACATACCATCATGCAATTTGCATATTCTGGGTAGGAAAAAGGATCTTCTTCCATACTATCCTATCTTGACATACATACCTACATATGTTGTATAGAAAACAAAATATCTGAAAATATTCAATAATTTGTATCTATGGGTTTATAGTTTGGTACATATTCTTCAACTATACATACTATCGCTATCGACAGTTGGATCTCATGTGTTACATGCAACTAGTATTAATCCAACTGTCGATTTGTTCAGGAGAACTTTGTTCTCTTAACATATCGACAATGTATCAAGCCAGAATACGCGAGAATTGTATGGAGAGGTCTACTTTTTTCATGGCTTTTCCAACTTTGAAGTCAAAAAACACCAACTTAGAGGCTTCGCAGCATATATGTTCCATACACGGATTTACTCAGAATTCGGAGTAGAACATTTCGTGTGTCTGTGTGTGTGTGTGTCTGTGTGTGTGTGTGTGTGTGTGTGTCTGTGTGTCTGTGTGTCCGTCCCCCCCTTATAACTTTTGATCCGCTCAATTTACAGAGCCTAAAATTTCAGAATATATAAACAGTTACAGGCCTACAAAACTTTTATACTCGGAATTTTGAATTTTTGTTTCAGTCAGGGGTTATCAACTTTTGAATTTTTATTTTATTTTTCCATATATCTCAGAAACCATAAACGCTAGAACGCTGAAAATTGGTACAAACATAGAAAAATACAAAATCTCAAATTAGTTTTTTCAAAAAAATTCCAGGGTTTCTCAAACATTTTTTATTAAGAAAAATATATTTTTTATGATAAATTTATGAGTTTAACTGCCTATATTTCCAAAACTTTTACAATTATCGAAAAAAGCCGAAACACCCCAACTAGATAATTTAATTTTCTATAAAAAATATTAACATTGTAGTAGAAGATCTCAATTTTTTTTTAACAATTTTTTTATAAATTGAATTTAGTGACGACATCGCTTCATACATTTTGTATGCCAGTCGCCTATACACAATATGTAAGAAGACTTAATAGTTTGATACTTCATCTCCAAACATACATACATACCATCATGCTATTTGCATATTCTGGGTAGGAAAAAGGATCTTCCTCCATACTATCCTATCTTGACATACATACCTACATATGTTGTATAGAAAACAAAATATCTGAAAATATTCAATAATTTGTATCTATGGGTTTATAGTTTGGTACATATTCTTCAACTATACATACTATCGCTATCGACAGTTGGATCTCATGTGTTACATGCAACTAGTTTATAAAAACTCTGTGTTTGTGCTAATATACAAATTCGTAAGTTGTCATTTCAGTTTGTTATTTCTTATCTCTTTTCTATCTTTACCCTGTCTAAACTACTTTTGGAGCAACTATAGATATTTCGCCCTCCGTGAAATACGCTCTCTACTTGATTGTGACTTGTTGGAACTTTTAATATTTTAGTATTCTGTTCTGGTGATCTTTCTTCCAACACGTCGCAACAAGGATTTCATTCAGGATAAAATTCCCTTCTGGAGTCTAAACATAGAACCTAACTGAGGTATCTATCGTTATATATTAAACCCCTCTGGTTACTATTAACTAATTTAATTGACCTACACTGGTCACCTGCCAAATTGGTAATAAGCGCACACCCGCTATAGTGCTGACTCGCTATAGTGGCCACCACGCCTTACGGCTTTTACACTGTGTATCCGGTTAAAGTCGAATACTCTGAAAAACGCGCGGTATATTTCCGTGTGAACTAAGCCTTTTGACAAAAGATTGTGCGGATCCTGCGTATTTATTACGAATTAATTTAAATCAAATATAAAGTTTGTAAGACAATAAAAATGTGGGAAAACATAAGGATAAGACAGGAATATGATTAGGTACTTACTGTCATGAAAATAATGTACCTACCTCATACTGAAATACGAAACTCATCTACATAATATGTACATAGGTATATAAATAAAATACATGTTTTAAGAGCTATATAAAATAATATGGCCAAAACAAAAGCTTTTATTTCTCTTCTACTCTCTCTTATTGACATTTTTTTATGTCTTTGTTTTTATTGTCTTAATAATATTAAATAATTTCTTACACCATGAAATTTTTTTTTCTGAATCGGATTTATTAATATTTTTTATATTATTTTTTTACTGTTGTATAATAAATGGTAGTGCCTATTTGTTATATATCAACCAAAAAGGTAGGTACTGCACGAAAAGTCAGTCAACATGATATAAGAAGGTACTGTACGAAAAATATTGTATTTAATAGTGGAAAGTCATGATTTCACATTTTTTTAGCATATTCATTACATTAATTTCTAATTGGGTATAATGTAGAGAGTGCATACTCACGAGTTTGATATGTGTATGTCGTACACAAATATAAAAATTTGTGTCCTCCAGTGTCCTCTGTACAGACCAAACTAAAAGACCGATGAACTTCATATTAATACCTACCATAATATTATGTGTGAAGCAATGATTCAGCTGTACTTTAGTAATGCTCTCACGGCCTGGAAAATCGAGATTTTCTTATTTTGTTTTAATAGAAATACACTCTTCAAAAGTGCATTCGGCGATTATCAACATTGAAAGAAAAAAATATTAAGTGCATATTGCATATTTATATGAAAAATGTACGCAACAGTTATCGACTTCATATTTATATTGTATGTGCTTCTATAGAAAACTGTATTTTTTTCTTTCCACTACTATGAATGTAATTGTAATCATTTATATACTATCATTCCATCTTCCTCATGGGGTAGGTAAAGAGAAACAAACACCGCATTATTCTATCTTGACACACATACATTGTTATGAATCAAAATTAGAATATTATTAAACTTCGCAGTAGGAACCCAAGTAGTATAAAATAATTTTAATATAGATACCTTTATTCAAATAATTTGAATAAAGAAGTAAATTTAATAAATCATAAATAAACAAAAGTTTTTCCAATGAAGAAAATTCTGCAGATCATGGTGGCTTTTTTTTTCTTGTGGTGGGAGCTGTCAGATTCGAAGTGAAAAATATGTATTTTTCCTGTTTTATAGAAATTGTTATATAAAAGTAAGCGTTTAAAAATAGCGCAACTTTATAAGTGTCTGGACGATTGAAGACTGATGTAGGTCTTTTCTTTTTTCTTCGTTCCTGGTTTTGCCTTATTGGCCAATGGCACTCGTATGTATTTGTGGAAATCGCCGAGTGACCGAAGTTGTTGCTGGTAATCCTAGCCAGCCTGACGAGACTTGGTGAGTCGAAATGTCAAAGACACATACTATATGTATGGAAATTGTTATAAGATACTTTTTGTGATAAAATTGTGTAATTTTGTACATTTGTTTAAAGACAGAATTAAATTGAAATTTACTATTTGCAATTGTTTGATTGTGCAATGATACCTTCTGATATTTGAATAAAGAATAATTAATATGGGCACGGCATGACGGAGGGATCCAAGGACATCACGGCCTACTAATCAATTAACAAATTATTTAAATTCCCTGAAGGGCTTGGGTTCAGACCAGAGAACCCACCCGATATCTGTGCCAAAGACTTTTCATATTTATGTGCAAGTCGGCGTATAACAAAATGGTGCTGTGAATACCAGGATTCAAATATCGCGGATTTTTTTTGATTTTGTGTTGCTGACTTTGTAACTTTGTTTTGTGATGATTTCGTATGTATATGAATATGTATGTACCTATATTATTTTGTGTTTAATTGTGCATTTTTTTGTGTAGGTACTTTGTATTTAAAATAACTTTGTTACATCTTTTTTTCTCTAAAATGGATTCTGTCCGGGATTCTATGAGTGTGAAGATTCAGAACGTGGCCAAGTGTACCAAAGAAGAATTATTTTGGGAGTTAAAAATGAGAAAAATAAAACCAGCTAAACACATTAGAGAAATGCGCGCTCAGGCTACCCGATTCAATGTAGCATTGTCAGATTTTAAAGACGAATCAGATTCGGAGGAATTTATAAGAAAAGAAAAAAAGTCACGTGACGTGGTGAAATCTTGCTCGATTAAAAGATGTGATTGTATTACGTATCCAGCAAACTTTCATACCTGGAATGTAACTTTTGCCGGAAAAACGGATCCGCGTGAATTTGTTGTAAGATTGAAAGAATTGTCTAAGTCGCGGGGTATATCTTTAGATAGGGTAGTTCAGGGTTTACCCGAACTTTTGACTGAATCAGCATTGTATTGGTTCAGATCAATCAATTCTGATCGTGATTCTTCTTTATCGTGGGATAATTTTGAGGAGTTGTTTTTTTCTCATTTTGGCAACGAGCAAGACGAGTTTAGGAAGAAGTTAGAAATTTATAATTCAAAACAATTAACACTGGAATCGGGAACAGATTTTGTGTTACGAAATATGTATGTTAACAGGTCATTGAATGATCAATTGGCTGAAAAAGAATTTTTAAATTGTATAAAAAGAGGGCTCCATTCAAAATATGCCCCAATATTAGCGATTCAAAATTTTGAATCTGTAGAATCATTATTAAAATGTCTTAAGCAATTTGATATTTACAACGTCCCGTTAGAAGCTCCTCAGATTGTAAGAGAAACTAAAAACACCATCAGTTATGCAGAACATAGACCCAGCACTCCATCACGTGAAATTGCGATACCTGCGTATAGAAACTACGATATTAAATGTTATTTTTGTAACAAAAGTGGACACATTCAGCGAAATTGTTTTTTGCGACAGCGAAGTTTACAGACGTCTAGCGATAATCGTAGGCAACAACCTGCGATAGAGTTTGCTTCGGAAAAAGAAAGGCATAACGCAATAGATTTACCTAGAGTGTCTTCTTTCCCAGAAATTCGTGATATAAATGAGGATAGAAGGCCCAATGAGACATCTTGGGGTAGTAAGTCAAAGGAAAATGATAATTTATTATCAGTTCGTCGCGAATCAAAAGAATACAATCAAGAACAGTCACTTTTAAGGAATAAAAGAAATTCAAAAAAACTTGTAAGCGGTCGGCCACCATCGGATATCTGTAAAATTGAATGGAAGAGCTGGCTGGAAATGGTTGAAAAATTTCAGAAAAATTTTAAAACACAAAAGTTAATAAATAATATTTGCAACATACCAAAGGGTGACGCGCGTCCTTATGTAAACTTTCAGATTCAGAACCAATATTTTACTGGTCTTCTTGACAGTGGCGCATCGGCCAATTGTATTAGTGAGGCAGTTTTTTGTAAATATTTAAATAAATATTTTCCTCGCACAGATAATACAGTAGAAATGTATTCGTTTAATCAGTTGGTTACGACCTCAAAAGGCTTGGCAGTCATGCCAGTTACATTTAAAGGTCGGACCGTAGAATTGGAGTTCCATATAGTTGATGGATTATTTGCTGATTTTTTGTTGGGCATTCCGTTTTGGCGCTATTTTGAAATAGCCTTGGAAGTTTTTAACTTGGCTCGGGTTGATGAGGAAACGGTCATCGATATGGGTTTTTTTGAGCCAAAAATAAGTGAGGATACTAAAGTCCCCACGATTCCGGATGTTTTGGAAGAACAATCAGTTAATAAAAAGCTTACCATGATGCATACTATATGTATGGATATGTACCGTTTAATAAAGAACCGTGAGCCTTTTATTTCGTTGAAGAAAACGGACAAAACGTATTTATATCTAGATGAAATGATCACGAGGGCTATTCTTGAATTAGATCAAATTGACCTTGAAGGAAATGAATATGTTAGAAATTATCGAAGATCCGCTGTGAAATGGTTGGAGGAAATTGCTTCTAAGTTGGAGAGCAAAACGACAGAAGTTGTTGTAGAACCAAAAGAGAAAACGACGGAAATTACTGATAAAACTAATGTAACAAACTTCGTTGAATCTATGGGAAAGTCAAATGAAGAAAATCTACCTTCACCCGAAAAGAAGAGCGTTAATAGTCAAGAAAAAGAAACGGAAGCTGTTTTGATCAACCCAAGAGAGGAGTTTTCGGAAATTCACGTTTTATCTAATTTGGAGACTCTAAGTGTAGAACAGCGAGATGAATTATCAAAAGTATACTCAATGTTTGAAGATATTTCATATGAAAAGAGAGGATTGGGATGTACAAATTTAGTGCAACATAACATCGTTACCGAGGGCCCTCCTATCAAACAGAGATACTATCCTCTTTCGCCCGTCCGGCAAGCTTTAGTGGAAAAAGAACTAGACGAAATGTTGGAATTGGGTGTTGTTAGACCCTCACGATCTGCATGGTCAAATCCTGTCATTATGGTTCCCAAACGCGATGGAACACTAAGATTATGTATTGACAGTCGAAAACTAAATGCAGTTACGAAGAAGGATTCTTATCCATTACCTTATATAAACACGATTTTAGCCAATTTAGGGCGCGGGAAATACATTTCTTCAGTAGATTTATCAAAGGCATTTTGGCAGATTCCTTTGACTCCCGAGTCCTGCGAAAAGACAGCTTTCAGCATACAATCAAGGGGACTGTTTGAATTTGTTCGTCTTGCGTTTGGATTAACTTGCGCACCCCAGGAGCTTCAAAGAACGATGGATATGTTGTTTGGACCTGAATTCAATGGGCAAGTATTCGTATACTTGGATGACCTGATCATTGTGTCAGAAAGTTTTGAAGAACACATGGATCTATTAAAAAGTGTTGCTAATAAATTACGAGAAGCTGGGTTTACAGTGAATTTGAAAAAATCTGAATTTGTAAGAAAAGAACTTAGATATTTAGGTTACATAGTGGATGAAAAAGGTTTGAGGACGGATCCCGCTAAAATAGAAAGTATACAAAACTTCCCAACACCAAAGAATTCAAAAGAACTAAAAGGTTTTTTGGGGCTATGCTCATATTACAGGAGATTTATCGAGAATTTTGCTGATTTAGCGGCACCTCTCACAAAATTAACTGGAAAAAGGGGTAACATTTCAAATTTCGTTTGGTCTTCCATAGCAGAGGATGCTTTTAATGGACTCAAAAAGGCTATGGTAACCGCTCCGGTCTTAGCTTCACCCAACTTTACAGAACCATTCATTATTCATTGTGATGCATCGAGTTATGGAATTGGTGGCATACTCACACAGATATTGGAAGGATCTGAACATCCAATAGCATATTTCTCCCGTTCCTTGAAGAAACACGAAAAGAATTATGGCACAACTGAGAAAGAAATGTTAGCCGTAATTGAATCTGTAGAGAATTTTAGAGGCTACGTAGAAGGATCGGCTTTCACGATAGTCACGGATCATTCTAGCCTCCGTTGGCTAACTACCTTGGAAAACCCTAGTGGACGATTGGCTAGGTGGGCGACCAGATTGTCGCAATTTAATTTTAATATAATACACAGGAAAGGCTCTGAGCACGTGGCTCCAGACGCGCTCTCCCGGATACGGCCTGTTGAAATAGATGTTCTTGAAATAGATCCCTTTGTAAATGATGAGTGGTACCACATGATACGCCGAGGATGCAAAGAAAATCCGCAAAGATTTAAAAATTATCAAATTATGGAAGACCAGTTGTACCGATTTTGCAAAAGCGATTGCGCTTTGCTAGAACCCTATCAATGGAAACAAGTTATACCACAACCACTTCGCAACGAACTTATTTTCCGAATACATGAATCTGAAACATCCTGCCATCCTGGCGTATTTAAAACAGTCAAAAAGTTACAGAAAACTTATTTCTGGCCAGGTATGTATAGAGATGTTAAACGAGTGATTGGTAGATGCAAAGTTTGCAAGGCATATAAACATTCTACTTCTGCGCCATTGGGACTAATGTCCAATCCAAAATTGGTAGATAGGCCAATGAAGATGTTAAGCATAGATCTAATAGGACCATTACCGCGAAGTTATTCTGGACATGTTTTCATCCTAAGTTGCGTAGACGTGTTTTCTAAATATGTATGGGCATTTTCGTTACGCAAGGCCACTGCAGCCGCTGTAGTAAAATGTTTGGAGCAAGAAATATTTTTGCCATGGGGTGTGCCAAAAGTGATAGTATCTGATAATGGAAAGCAATTCGTTTCCAAAGAATACCGGTCTTTATTGAAAAAGTATGATGTGCCTGTAACATTTTTAAATCCTTACTATCATCCACAGAATAATGTAGTAGAGAGTTTTAATAAGACTATAGAGACTATGTTGGCCATTAAAATTAATGAGGATCAACGAAACTGGACCAAGAATTTGAGAGCGGTCACAAGCGCGATGAATAATATGGTAAATGTTACCACTAATTACTCACCTTATTTCTTGATGCACGGTAGAGAACACGTAATGAACGGATCGTTGCATAGAGACACTGTTAATGAAAATAGTGAACCCGATAGCAATATTAAAGAAACTTCTAGAAAACCATATGCAGGAAAACTTAAAGAACTAGCACAAATTTATGATGAGGTGCAGGACCAGCTTCTTTTATCTTTTCAGAACTCGTCAAAGCAATACAACTTAAGAAGAAAACATGTAGTATACCAGGTAGGAGACAAAGTATGGAGACGAAATCATTGTCAATCTGACGCCTTAAAGTATTTCTCTCATAAATTAGCACCACGGTTCGTCCAAAATGTAATTGTGGAAAAGAAATCTGATGTAGTTTATGTACTTAGTGATATGGACGGAAAGATATCGGGCAGTTATCATGTCAAAGATTTGATCAAAATAGAATCACAAGACTAGAAAAGTAGGTGCCTAATACTTGCTATGATTTTGGCGAATTAATGATTTGGTTAAATAAAATGAGGACATTAATTTCTTTTTGGGTATTGTATTATGACGTCATAAAGTTAGATTTAGGAGAAATTATAATGAATCCTTGGAGTGTTCTGAATGTTCACATCTCAACAGTGAGAAGCTTGTAAAAGTACCTATTCTGTGTAAAATCGTATTGCTCATATTTGAGGTGTAAATAATTTTTGTGTTGTGAATAATTTTTGAGTTGTAATTAAGAACGTTTATTGGAAATTATATTTGTATTGTGTTTAATTGATAAATTTACTATGTTAAATGTGTAAGTTGTTGATTTTTATTGCTGAATTAAATGTTTATTGATAAGAGTTCTATGTAAAATATTTGTCTTGTTATGTTAGGTTATATTTTGTGTAAGCTTCATTTAATTGAATTATGTTGAATGTGTAAGTTGTTTATTTTTATTGCTGAATTTAAAATGTTTATTGATAAGAGTTCTATGTTAAATATTTGTCTTGTTATGTAAGGTTATATTTTGTGTAAGCTTCAATTAATGGGGTGACCATAAATTTTTAGGAATGGGGTGACCCTAATAAAAATTAAAATATTTCTGTTGATAAAATTTTAATTTTTCTGTGACGAGGGAGGTAAATGTTATGAATCAAAATTAGAATATTATTAAACTTCGCAGTAGGAACCCAAGTAGTATAAAATAATTTTAATATAGATACCTTTATTCAAATAATTTGAATAAAGAAGTAAATTTAATAAATCATAAATAAACAAAAGTTTTTCCAATGAAGAAAATTCTGCAGATCATGGTGGCTTTTTTTTTCTTGTGGTGGGAGCTGTCAGATTCGAAGTGAAAAATATGTATTTTTCCTGTTTTATAGAAATTGTTATATAAAAGTAAGCGTTTAAAAATAGCGCAACTTTATAAGTGTCTGGACGATTGAAGACTGATGTAGGTCTTTTCTTTTTTCTTCGTTCCTGGTTTTGCCTTATTGGCCAATGGCACTCGTATGTATTTGTGGAAATCGCCGAGTGACCGAAGTTGTTGCTGGTAATCCTAGCCAGCCTGACGAGACTTGGTGAGTCGAAATGTCAAAGACACATACTATATGTATGGAAATTGTTATAAGATACTTTTTGTGATAAAATTGTGTAATTTTGTACATTTGTTTAAAGACAGAATTAAATTGAAATTTACTATTTGCAATTGTTTGATTGTGCAATGATACCTTCTGATATTTGAATAAAGAATAATTAATATGGGCACGGCATGACGGAGGGATCCAAGGACATCACGGCCTACTAATCAATTAACAAATTATTTAAATTCCCTGAAGGGCTTGGGTTCAGACCAGAGAACCCACCCGATATCTGTGCCAAAGACTTTTCATATTTATGTGCAAGTCGGCGTATAACAACATCATCTCATCAACATTTTTGAATCGTCCAACACATGATCGTTTATTGTCAAAGCAAATTTTTTACATTTTCTCAACAGGTATCTTTTTTTTATGACAGAATATATAAGTACATTTGAAAATTAAATACAATAGTAGTGCTGAAACTTGTGTATGGTGCAAGAGTAACATTTAAATATTATAACATAAAAAAACTATTCTAAACTAATTCTTACAACGGACATTAGTTTTTTATACACAACTTTATACAGTTAAATATAAATTTTATTCGCATATACGTGCACATGACTGTATAGGTATTAAAGCTTTTTCCAACTGTCGATTTGTTCAGGAGAACTTTGTTCTCTTAACATATCGACAATGTTTCAAGCCAGAATACGCGAGAAATGTATGGAGAGGTCTACTTTTTTCACGGCTTTTCCAACTTTGATGTCAAAAAACACCAACTTAGAGGCTTCGCAGCATATATGTTCCATACACGGATTTACTCAGAATTCGGAGTAGAACATTTCGTGTGTCTGTGTGTCTGTGTGTGTGTCTGTGTGTGTGTCCGTCCCCCCCTTATAACTTTTGATCTGCTCAATTTACAGAGCCCAAAATTTCAGAATATATAAAAAGTTACAGGCCTACAAAACTTTTATACTCGGAATTTTGAATTTTTGTTTCAGTCAGGGGTTATCAACTTTTGAATTTTTATTTTATTTTTCCCTATATCTCAGAAACAATAAAAGCTAGAACGCTGAAAATTGGTATAAACATAGACAAATACAAAATCTCAAATTAGTTTTTTTCAAAAAAATTCCAGGGTTTCTCAAACATTTTTTATTAAGAAAAATATTTTTTTTATGATAAAATTATGAGTTTAACTGCCTATATTTCCAAAACTTATACAATTATCGAAAAAAGCCGAAACACCCCAACTACATAATTTAATTTTCTATAAAAAATATTCACATTGCAGTAGAAGATCTCAATTTTTTTTTAACAATTTTTTTAAAAATTGAATTTAGTGACGACATCGCTTCATACATTTTGTATGGTAGTCGCCTATACACAATATGTAAGACTTAATAGTTTGATACTTCATCTCCAAACATACATACCATCATGCTATTTTCATATTCTGGGTAGGAAAAAAGGAACTTCCTCCATACTATCCTATCTTGACATACATACCTACATATGTTGTATAGAAAACAAAATATCTGAAAATATTCAATAATTTGTATTTATGGGTTTATAGTTTGGTACATATTCTTCAACTATACATACTATCGCTATCGACAGTTGGATCTCATGTGTTACATGCAACTAGTTATATTTAATTCCATCTTTGAACAACTTGTAGTTGTTCACTAACTTTATATCGCTTGGGAGAGTATTGAAATATTTAGTGCCCAGATAAATGTAGTGGTGTTGTGCAATTGTTTTATTATAATAGCGTGACACAATTATATTTCCAACTACATTTGCTCTTTGGCTACGAACTCTCAAATGTCCATCTATGTTTTCTTTAAATATCTGTAGTAAAGCTATTTTGCGATAAATTTCGTTAAGTGTGGGAACATTAAATAATAAAAAAACTATGTATATCAGCTTTCGTATATCATGAGATGTAGAGAGTGCATAGTTTTTGTATGTATGATGTATTATAAAAAAAATTGTCCTCAGAGAAACAATGATTTTTAAGCATAAATTGATAATATACAAATCTATATAAAAAAACCTGAATATAACTATATGTTAAGAATATACCTATACAATGATGGTAAGTCTAGCTTTTAGCTCATTATTTTCCCATCAATTTCCTCATCACTTTTCAATTTCTGTTTCATCTTTATATTGTATAAAATATTATTAAAAATAGAGTTTCATACGTCGTACATCAAAATTTTAGAGATTACTATCAAAATGTATTGTTTTATCACGTAGTTTATTTTTCTACATCGAGATAATTTATTGAATGGCAAGATATAAAATGCTAAATAACAAGACACTGTAATACATTATATTTTAAATTTCAGAGAAGCGTATCAATCTTTATATCTTATAAAAAAGTTATGTACAAAAGAAACTCCCCGTGTGTCAGGAGGTTTAAAAAAACGCGATAGTACTTAGTAAGATTTTTTATTGAGTATCCAATTCCTTTAAAATTGGTAATCTTTGATCAAGACTGTCTCTATATAAGACGTCTTTCAATATGAATATTCCTAATTATCACGAATGGCGCTACAACCCATTATGAGCCACGGCATTTCAAGAACTTTCCGCCATTCTACCCGGTCTATAGTCCGCACCTTTCAATTAGTTGTCCATGATTTTGGATATTTTAAAAGCTATCTATACTGATTTAAAATTGCCTCCTCTGCCCCATGCCAGTTTTATCAACACCCGGACCAAACTTCGGAACATATCCTGTGGGATTGTTGCCACCCAATGGTGTCCTCTTATAGATCGGAGCTCCACGTTGCTGTCCGTGGGTTTCTTCAATGTCCAATTAGTCATGCGGATTTTGTGATCTCGAAGAACAATTTCAAAGTCTTCAGGTAGTTCTGATATAGTTATGGTGCCTTGCTATTGGTTGTCACACCTTTAATGATTTACATTTAAAAAGATCTGAAGTCGATGACAGCCAACGAGTGTGAATCTTCTATTCACATTCGTTGATTGTTCTTTTTGCACTATAATATGATGTCGAGATTGCTAATTTAGAGGGCTCCATGAGCTACTTTTCGTGCTATGGATTTTTTTTGTCGCTCAATTAGGATTCTGTGAAGTGATTAACATCCGTTTACAGTCCCCATATGCAGAGCTGGTGGTGGTTGAAGTAGCGAAAGACAGTCTCAGAGTAAGTCTTTCTATAGGTACATTATTTTGACACAATTCTTGAATGAAGTCCGGAAGAAGACCGAAATATTCACATTTGGATTGTTTTAGGGTAAAATGAATTTCTCTCGTACCTATCTCTTTTCTGAGTGATGATGTTTTATTTTGTTTATTTGCAGATCATCATGTTTCCACGTTCTGTATTTCTGGCTCTGGGACTCGCAGTTCTGGTTCTGAGCATCGCTCTGGTCACCGCCGATTCCGACGACAACATGGCCGACGCACTCAAGATCCTACAGCAGCTGGACCGCTATTACTCTCAAGTGGCAAGACCAAGGTAAGAAATGCACGAAACATCTCATATTTCTGTTTCTCTGTCCATTCAATGGATGATCATCTGGGAGCCAAATCTTGAATCGCGAATGGAAAATATAACGAACGATTTTCGTCGACATTTACGAGTCAACTTATAATAATATTTGCCATTTTTTATTCAAGGATTGGGTCTCAGATTTTAAAATAAAATAAAAAAAAAGAAATATTAAGGGGGCACATAACCCTAAACACCCCAATTTAAAATCGAATTCCTCAAATATGTTCAACAGTGTATTTTCTAAAAAAAAATAGTATAAGTGTTTTCAACATTTCTCTAGTGAATGTTCGTCACACAATTTTAAAATTCAGTCGAAATTCCCCTAAAAAAATATTAAAAATATCCTTTTTACACCATTTTTTTTAAATACTCCATAACTATGTGTCGTAGAGAAATAAATATTTTATATGCTTAACTAGTGCATAAAATCAAAGTGAATGACCGATAAAGTTTTTTCATTTCAACTAAAGTTTGTTCTTAAAATGCCAAAAATCAACAAATTTTGGGTTTCCGATAATGTACCTAAATCACGTATAAACCTTTTTTAACGCACGCGATAGTTGCCTTTACTAACGCGTAACTTCTTAGAGCACTAGGCGGTTTTAGTATATCATTTTTTCAGTCAGTAAGTTTAGCGTTATATGTCCTCTTAATCCATAAGTATGTACCAACATAGTAGATGGTTACATAAATTTTATACAAACAAAAAATAAAATCCATTTATATTCATCATCAAGGATTTTTTTGTTTGATTTTAATATTGGTGTTAAAATATAAACAGTTTTCTAATTTGGAAACAAGAAGTTTTTACAGAAAATCAAAATAAAATCAATCAAACTATGTAGATTTTTATTTATTTTTTATTGAAAGTGGTTATTAAAATATTATAAAATAACTTACAATTTGCAAAGTACCTGGAAAATAATATATAAAATGCCTGAATCTAATCTACATAATAAACTTCATAATTAGCCCTGCAGATCTATATCTACATTTTTAATATTAAGACAATATAAGAGCGTATTAAGATCGCGTCACGTGTAGACCTGCTGTTGATCTTGTATTTTATGAAACAGCAAGACTTCAATGACTTTTGTTTAATATCTATTTATGGAGAATAATAATAATTTCTTATACTTTGTGAAAAACAAAATCCCAGTTCAGAGTACCAATTAATTTGCTATGAAGATATCATATATCTTACTACGAGTGCTTTACAATATTAGTCAAAAGTGTCTATTATTATAATCTTGGTTGTATGTACAATGTAAGATGAAGTGGAAATTATTGTAAAGTCATCAAGAAATCGAGATTAGATGGAGGGTTCGCCAGTCGATATCTACCTGTCTCCGTTTAACCCACAGTCAAAGGTTTTTCTTTATCTAACATCGTTCTAGAAACGTCTTTATGAAGCGCAATTTACCGGCAAAAAATTGTATAGACGTGGGTGCAATATACTCAATAGGGGAAGCGACAATGTAAAAATATAAAGATATACCAAATTAAATTTAGATATCTACAGGGTTCTAGCATATTCCCTTAGCGGATAAAATGCGAAACGTTTCAAATTAATATTGTTGCTATTACATAGGTAGGTATATAGGACGAAAAAATAAAAGTATGATGCATATTGCTGACGCGAGTCAAAATAATAATAATATTGATACTGTAAAACTCCAAGTCAGACCTATATTAAGTCAAATCAATTCCGTAAATAATTCCTTTTATAGGACGATCAGTTTATAAGGGCCTAATCGGCCGAAACGATCGGCCTGTGAAAAGAAATAAATCGTCGTGGAACCTAAATAAGTACCCAGGTTATTTGATTGTACGTAACCCAAATAAGTAGGTACCTATACTTAGTATTTACTTTGTGGCAAATTTTAAACAATTTTATCTATTGGGTTTCTTTGAATGACGAATGAGTTATTTTATTTATTTACTTTGTTTGGACCCCGAATGAGTATTTTTTTGTTATTAGCATTGTCTGAACCACGAATGAGTTATTTAATTTATTCACTTTGTTTAAACGACAAATGAGCTATTTTATTTATTTGAACTACGAATGAATTATTCCATTTATAATAATAATAAATTTGGATGATTTATATAGCGCCGTTTTCGTGAATATCTCACCTCAAGGGCGCGGAAAATTGATTAAGATGTACCTATCATTATGGCTTTGGTAATATTTGCGAAAAAGGTGTGTTTTGAGATTTTTTCTGAAGGTAGATATATTTTCAGTTTGTCTGAGGGTATTTGGGAGCTTATTCCATGCATTTGGTCCTGCCACAGCAAACGCACGATCGCCTAAATTAGTGGTATGCACCTTGTTTATTTCAAATAATTTTCCAATCATGGATGAAGATGCAGAACGAAGTGATGATTGTCTGTCGTTAATTGAAAGAGGAATGCAAAGTTCGGAGAGGTAAGTAGGAGCCATACCATGAAGTGCTTTGAAGATCATGAGACAGAGTTTATATTCAATCCTTTCAGGAACTTTAAGCCAATGGAGATTGCGGAGATGATGAGAGATGTGAGAAAACCTGGAGGCTCCGGTGATGAGCCTGGCTGCAGCATTGAAAACTGACTGAATTTTATTAATTTCTTTTTTTGGTAGATTCGCATATAAACCGTTACAGTAATCCAAACGGGAGACAACAAAGGCGCTTACCAAAGATTTCATGGCTTCAGATGGGATACTCCTTCGGATTGACTTTAAACGTCTTAATTCAAAGAAAGCAGAAGATGAAACAGTGTTTATTTGGTTTGTAAAGCTAATATTCGAATCTATTTTGACTCCGAAAAGTTTGACACAGGATTTGGGAATAATATCTGAGTCTTCGAAGGTTAGTGGGGAGGTGTCTATTAAATGATGACGTTTTCGCGTTGCTGTCCAAAGTAGTTCTGTTTTATTTGGGTTAAGCTTAAGTTTGTTTGCTGACATCCAAATATCGATTTCTTCGATACATTTATGAATTACGGTTTTAAGATGGTGAGCATTTTCTGGTCTGCAGTAAAAGTAAAGTTGCCAATCGTCCGCATAACAGTGTGCTAATAGTCCATGGTAGTCAATGATTGAAAATATGTCTTTTATGTATAAAATAAAGAGTAACGGGCCTAACACAGAACCCTGGGGAACACCGAATTTTATAAGAGCGGGAGATGATTTTAGATTATTGAATTTGATCGTTTGGTGCCGTCCTGTGAGATAAGATTGAAACCATTTATGTGTGTTTTCTCGAATACCGTAAGTTGATTTGAGTCTTTCAGTAAGAATAGAATAAGAATTTATTCACTTTGTTCAAACGATGAATGAGTTATTTTATTTATTTGCTTTATTTGAACTACGAATGAGTTATTTCATTTATTCACTTTGTTCAAACGATGAATGAGTTATTTTATTTATTCACTTTGTTATTTAACACGATCGGTTTCGAATTGATTGCTACTTCTTTAAAAAAAGTCAAAGTAGGAACAGCACATAAGCTTTATGCCACCGATCTATTATAAATTATTATATTTTAAAAGAATAATTGAGTGTTTATATTATGACCTACCTATGTAGGTACTGATTTTTTCAGCAATATTTTCCAAATAATTTAAGATGGTTGCTGGTTTCCTGATTCATATAATATAATAGTGAGAATAGAGGGAATCATTTCTAATATTTTTTCCTTTATTCTGAGATCATACATAGGTTTTCAAACTGGGAGTCGAATGTGCACGGGACGGGGATTCCAAATTCGCGTAGAGAGAGATGAGTATTTAAAATTTATATCTCAAATAACTATTGTTACTAAATATAACTTTGATTTTTTTACGATTTATAAACAATTTAATAGATCCTGCATCCTCTTTTGTCTGTTTTGTCGTAGGTATCTGTTTAAAAATCTAACGTGATGCACACATACCATACCCTAGACTTTTAACACTAAGATAAGGCATTTGTTTTTTTTTCATTTATTTTTAAATCACACCATATTATATTCCGGTTAGTTGGAAGAAATTGCCTAATTGCAATGAGCCCACCAGTGTGTATTATTTTTTTTTATATTACGTACAAGAAGATAAATAAATGAATATTTACAATGACAACAACAAGTAGATTACTGCTGCCGAACTAGAAAATCCTGTTCTCTGGGGCTAGCAGTTTCCAATTTTTAGTGACAATAAAAGCAATTATGAGCCAGGTGAAAATTCCCGTTACACATTAAATAGGCGCACAATCACAATATTCTGCACTGGCAATCATCACCTCAACATACATCATTGAAGGTCACACAAAATCGATTAACCAGGTACTAATGTCCGCCATAATACCTGCCATAAATCCAATCTCTGACGCGATTTTTCATTTCAGTACCATGTAAAAGAGATTAGTTAACTTCGTTGGTGAAGTTAACTATGTAATCCTAAATCATACTAAATGAAATCAAATATTTTTTATGCATTACTCAAAGAATGGATATACTTACATTCAGAATGGACCGTGAACCTCATTTATGAACAATGTTGCTTTTTTTGGTGTTGTATGTTCTATTACCAGACTTTTACGAGACAACTGAAAACAAATAATATGATTAAAATATCAAACAGCTATTTTGATACGTACGTACGTACGAAAAATTTGGGAGCCTATGTCATAAGCAAAAATATGAAATAGGAAGGTGAAATGCATAAAATGTCGGGTCTTTTAATGGAACCATCTTGTTAAAGGAGATACTCTGTTACCGTCATAAATCTTTCTTCAAGTCCTTATTTTTTCTATACTTTTTCACCTACTTTCTGACTAAATGATTTATCGTGTTTTTTCGTAAATTAAAAATTTATGAATTTCATGGATCAATCAAAACGGGGAAATGAACCGTCATAATAAAAAGTTAAAACAGATACATATACAGTTTAAAAAAATATTTCAAATATATATTTAGGTAATCCGATTGGGATTTCTTTATTTATTTGTAAATTTATTTGTACGTATAGTTTGTACACTGGTGGGCTTTTTGCCAAACTGCGATTTCTTCCAACCAATCATAATTGATTTAAAATGTACAGTTAAGTTGTATTTTGGCAATAAATTAATCAATTACACGGCAAAAATAAAAATAATACAGAATAAAATAAAATGAGTGGGTTGTGGCCAACGCTCCACAAATTATTCTAATTTTGTATGGAAAATTTTCAGCACATTCAATAAATGAGTTTCAAATAATCATTTTTGTGTGGTCAAATATTTTATTATGAAAACTTGATAATTCTTCAATGCCATTTTATGAAAGTGATAAAAAATCAAATTTCAAGTTTTCCGAGCTTGGGGTCACATTGAAATATTTGACTACTGAAGCACTATTCAGATATCCTTCAAAATCTAATGGGGTCTAAGCGAGTATTAAATATACATATTCGCAAAATTTGAAAAGAATCGAATGAGTACTTTAGTCTATAATCGATAAAATAAAATAATCACGCCGTACATAGCACTAAGTACACAGTACACACATATTGATGAAGCATTGAGCTGTGACAAATTAGTAATACTTAATTGTTTCGTAGATCCATATTTTAAAGGATGCTAATATACGTATTTTGTGATTTTCGTGAAAAGTCAAGTATTGAGGAAGTAATTTAGTAGGTAGGTACCTAAAAGAATTAGAATCGTGATTCGTGAGTACAAAGAAGACACAAGGATATTATTGAAGATAATAATTATGGGGTATTCAAAAGCTTAAATATTACGTAATTTCCGTGTCACTGATTGAATTTTACGTCAAGTTGATGAAGTTGTATGATGGTACGTTACCAACGAATAATAAATTAAATTTATGAACAGTAAGAGATATTTATATCTGTATTAAATATTTTTCGTTGAGACTATCGTGTTATTTCAAAAGCATTAATAGAAAAATACAAACATTGATGTTATCTACGAGTACTAATGCCTTTATGTATGATTTTTGATAACTCGAAATAATGCAGAATGTTCTATATAAAATATAAAGTTAAGTTACTTGTTGAAAGTTATTTGTTAGATGGGTCGATGGCAGAGCGGTTAGCGCGTTGAGTTAGTAATCCAGTGGTCGCGAGTTCGAATCCTGCCTCGACCGATTCCGTTCACCTATAGCACAAGCATTTATGTTTAATTCAGGGAATGTAGGAATAGAATATTTTTATTATTGCATATGCGCAAACATTGGATTTTTTTCCCTGTCGGGAGTAAAAGATATTTTTTAACAGATTTTTAATAATCTCAATAGAGACGAAGTTGGAATATTTATTGTAGGAGAACCGGGAAATCAAGGCACCTACAGGGCTTACGACCTGTCATCGGCTGGTTTACGTGATCACTTTATGCGCTTGCGCAACGTTCACCAATTATGCCTTTTTAATGAGATCCCTATCAATTCAATTTTGAAAGTTCTATATATTGTAAAACTGAAATTCTTTTCGCTTGAAAATAAGGAATTTTTACTACAGCCATCTATGGGTGAAATTATGAACAACAATCTTATTATTTTTTATTTATTTTGTTGTAACGCCATCTATTGAGAGAATTGGTTTTTTGTAAATAATGAAAGCTACAATTCTTATATCTGAGGTGACAATGCATTTTTCGCATAGAAGTCACCCCTGAATTGCGCCAGACTTATAAGGTCTTCTCTCCAATGTTTGCGCATATGCAATAATAAAAATATTCGATTACTTACACATTGGTACAAGTAGGTAAATAAGACAAAAATGACCTAGATCTCATTGATAGGGATCTCATTAAAAAGGCATAATTGGTGAACTTTGCACAAGCGCATAAAGTGATCACGTAAACCAGCCGATGACAGGTCGTAAGCCCTGTAGGTGCCTTGATTTCCCGGTTCTCCTACGATAAATATTCCAACTTCGTCTCTATTGAGATAATTAAAAATCTGTTAAAAAATGTAGGAATATGTACTTGTTTAACAAGGACTTATTCATTTTTTTTTTAAATATTATATTTTGAGACGATATGATGGTGTGTAGGTACAAAGCAAGATTTTTTTGTATAATTAGTTTGAACCCTGATACTTATTAATATATTATACAGACCTAGTTCGCCCACTGATTTTATTTAAATATAGATTTTTGTCTTGTTGTTAAAAGTAATCATCCAGGTTTGTTTAGGTATACATATATATGTGAACAATTCGTTTTTAGACATGAACCTAGATTAAAGTTTATGAATCTTTTTATATCAGGAAATTGAATAAGTTTGAAGGCGAATCAGACAGACATGGAGACTTTATTAAGTTTGTTGGAATATCTTCATTTTCGTTTTTATCATAAGTACCTACCTACCTATATCCAGAAACATCCAGAAGCTTCAGTCATAGAATAAGAGGAGAATTTTTTTCTCTTACAAGATTTTAATTCGCGTACATTATAAAAAATATATTTATTTATCGTCCGTCGAACCTACAAAGCTCGTGCAAATATCATTATAGACAAAACGGGAATATGACAATGTATGAGATCGCCAAGATCAATCTGTAATAGGACGATGTATGACAGGGTCAGAAATGAGGACGTAAGGAAAGAATATAAGATAAAGAAAGATGTCATTAATAGAATGAAAATGAACACATTGATGGTTTGGATGCTCTGAGAATGAATGAGGAACGCCTGACGAAGAAAATATACACTGCGGACAGGAATGGAATGAGAGGTCGGGGCCGCCCAAGGAAGGGATGGCACGTCCATGTGAACGATATTTTGAAAGACGGAAATGTCAGATGCATGAACAACAGACGAACATTTATAAGACGATGTATGAATGTCGACGAGGCGATGAATGTGTGTCAAGATAGAAATAAGTGGCGTTCGGATCTCTCTGCCCACCCCGCGAGGGACATGGCGTGATGGTATGTATGTATGGGAATATGTATTTGATAGGAGAATCGGGATATCAGGAACCAATAGATGGCCTACGACCTGTGATCGGTTGTTTTACGTGATTACATTAAGCGCTTGCGCAACGTTCACATTGCCTTTCAAATGCCTTTTACTATACTATCACAGAGCTATATAATACATTTATATTTTAAATACAGTATTTTTACTCAAATTTCAATGTTAAACTGAGTGTGAAAGGCTGTGTTAGCATTTCGTCAGGGACATGGTATAAAATTTTAATTAACTACAATTCAATAATATTACAAAACTACAGTAAATTATTCGGGTTCGACTCCCGGTGGAGGCACAGTTTTTCATTGTTTTTCAGTCTGGCTCTGCGAGACGATTAATATCATACGTCTCCAGAATGTGGCAACTCATTATTGGGTGCGTGTTAAATTATTATTTGACATAGTACCTGTCAGTTGCTCGGGGTGGAGGAGCCCCCCGAGATGATTGGTCGGCACGACCCACTCGGCGGTACCCGAGTTGATGACGAGACAGGTGCAGCTGACGCTGCGCCTGGTGTGGAAATCGAAGAACTGAAAGTACTACGGGCGTGGCGAAGGCTCCCTGTGGCAGTCTGTTGTTCGTGGAGCTGCTGGGAGGGTAACCCCTGCTATGATTCACGGGCCTTCACGAGTGTGTCTGGACTCTTAGTGACAGTGGTATGAAATATGCATGGTGGTAGTTCTTGTTTTGTCCGACGAGCAGCCGCTCCGGGGATGAACAGAACACTTAGTTCTATAACGTTCCCTATGGAGTGGGGTAGGTGACTGCGACTTTCCTTCCTCTTGTCAGTTGCTCGAGAAACTGTACAAAATATAATAAATAAATATTATAATAACAATAATAATGGTGGAAATACTTTGCTTAATATCACTTGGTGAGTTAAAATTACAGGAGACACTTCTAGTTTCAGGAGAGCAATCATATATACCTAATACACCTGTCGATGAGAGGTTATTATTGTTATCATGGACTTCCCCACAGTTACCGTCAAATACATCAATCTTATTATAAGTAATAACATTTTCAATGCAGAAGTGAATGTACCTAAATGGTTCATTCGGACATTTTGTCAACAGAGTAAATGGAAAGAATGATATCACTCCATCTTCTTCTTCCTCGGCCACTTTTCGTCCAGCAATGGACATAGGCCTCCCCCAGGGCTCTAGCCACCCGTGGTATATCGTCAGACCACCTTGTTTGAGGTCTCCAACACTTCTTCTGCCCATTCTAGGTTCTATGTCGCCATTCCAGCACTCTATAAGTGCATCTGAAGTCTGTGGTTCGGGCGACATACCCTGCCTAGCTCCACTTCTGCTTGATTACTTTTTGGACAACGTCGATGTCTTTGGTTCTATCTCTAATCCAAAAGTTGTTCTATATCTTACGAAATACCCAGGATTCTCCTTTCCATGGCTCTTTGTTACTCCATGCATACATGGACTGTCTGAAATGAATTCCACGTCATATGCAATAGCCGATAAAGATTATATTGTTTAAAATTTGTGTTCTGTATGGTTCAAATTGTCTAAAAGTTTCATTTTTACAAATTATTATCCAGACTGAAAACACAATTAAAAACTGTGTCTCCACCAGGAATCGAATACGGGACAATTGGATCAGCAGCAGAATACTTAGCAACTGAGCTACGAAGGCCGACTTTTAATTTAGATGGGTGATTAGAATTAGAATTTAATTATATTATTTTAATTGAGATGGGTTATTAGGTGTTTGATTAATTTAGAAGAAATTTTAATTGAGATGAGTTATTGGGTGATTGATTGTTGGTTGATTTAGAAGAAATTTAAATTGAGATAGGTTATTAGGTGATTGATAAATTTAGTAGAAATTTTAATTGAGATGGGTATTTAGGTAATTGATTGGTTGATAAATTTAGAATAAATTTTAATTGAGATGAGTTATTAAGTGATTGATTGGTTGATTAATTAAAAAAAAAATTTAATTGAAATGGGTTATTAGGTGATTGATTAGTTGATTAATTTAGAAGAATTTTTAGTTTAGATGGGCGGTGGCAGAGCGTTTAGTGCACTGGGTTATTAATCCAGTGGTCGCGAGTTCGAACCCTGCAACGACTGATTTCGTCCACCTATAGCACAAGCATTTATGCTTATTTGAGGGAATGTATAATGATATATAATAGATACTTGATTAAAGGACATATTTATTAAAAAAAAATAATAAATTTGAAAACAAAAGTTAAAAACGAGTGTAAATCGTTGAGTGGATATAATACTAATTTTTCGGTGATTTTTATAGAATAAAAGAATTTAAACTGTATTTTCGGATTTTGTGGTAAATATACTGTATTTTAACCAAATAATGATACGAGCATAACCTCATACCTACCTTACAATACAGGCAGTTTTATTACTGTCATAACATGTCATTCATCAATTAGCCTATCCTGTTGTAGGTATATATTATTCCCTTGATGACAATTGGGTGTGTGACTTTGTTATTTGATACAATTATGATAATATTGATAATTGAATAAACAGTATACAATTTAGGCGATAATAGTGTATGACAACAAAACCGCATAAGGTCTAAACAATTATCCAGTTTTATAACTCTAGATAGGAATAAATTTTTCTTAGATCCGGAACGAAACAGAATGTGATGATGAGCAATAATTTTCGTATAAAAATACTCTGGATTTTTTAGATAGCCTCGCATAAAATGATAGACCAAACTAAGGTTGCAAGACTAAGAGTCTCACAAAAATGTAATGCAACTACCTACTGTCGAAATTACATGTAATAAAATAATATAACATTTTCAACCATTCTCATTATAAATTTATCTTATAGATAATTCCCATAGGTTTATAACTTCCCATAAACATTGTATTGTAATTTATATTTATTTATTAATTTATTATCCATTCAAACATTGATGACATTACTATAATAATTTAATCTGTATTGCGCCACTAGGCAAAAAACCTGTGCTGGGGCCAATGCATCACGAGACAGTGACACTGTATTTCTTGATGCCAACATCAATCGTATATAAAAAGTGATAATATCACAACAATGGAAATAAATAAATAAAAAATCCTTTACAAAAAAAAAACATAATATAAAAAAATTGCGCTTATATATATTTGGAGTAAAATAAAGTATGGGATCGAAAGCTATGGGTGAAAAATCTCTACATAGTGTCTGCCTGATACTAAGAGCCATTCCTTTATTTTAATTTTAAAATCATGATTATTTTCCATTTGCTATTTTTTTGTCAAGCTTATTGAATGTTCTAGGAGCAATGACTCCAAAACGTCCCTGTCCAAACGAGGTGTTCATCATTCATTCTTTTACTTTATTTATATTTTATTGTGCATACTTACTTAAGTACCTTAATGTCTTTTGGGTATTCTAGTTTTCGTGGTATTACCCTTTCCTTCTTAATTATTCGTATCCTCGTTTTGAATCTGTATATATAGATGATCTCCTTTAGTATTGTTCACCATCTTGACGATGAGAGGCATTGGGCGATACCGGTAAATGGGTGTCGCGTTAGCGAACTTAATTAAATAGAAATAAAAATTATATATATTTTTCATCATAATTCTACGTAGTTCTATCATGAAGTGACAGTTTCAAACATTGATAAAATTATAGTATTTATATAGAACATTATCCGAATATAGTGCAATAGGCCGTGAATGAATTAATCATCCTACATACAAAAGGCGTACCTATACAACCCCTTAAATGACATGTGTTCACTTAAAACTATTAGAGATTATTATCTCCATTCATTTAATGTGTTTAGCTGTCAAGTATTTGTACAGTTTATGTATCTCCATTCTGTGAAAGATAAGGAATCCTTACAGCCAGGCTATATTGTAGATATAATGTTAGGTTAGGTTAGAATAACCTTATTCATTATGTTGATTCATCTTATAACATCATACTAGCCAACGCTAGAAAGTCAATCAGTGTCATTCTGATAAGATAAGATAGATACATATATGTAGCTAGCTAGAGACGTACAAGTTACATATTTATTTATTAAGTGAAAAAATTATTTCACATCACACAATATACATTTTTGTTTTATATATGAATGTGGTTACGAGGGAGAAGGACCAATTTTGTGGTTATGCTGGAGTATTATTGACTGGTTCAATAGTTAATTTGACAAAGTATATCATCAAAAAAATATAAGAGTTTATGCACTGCAGATTGAGAGATAAAAGACACCTCCAGTATTCACCAAAGAGACACGATGCACTTACCTTTAGGCCGGTAGATTCTGGGGTGAAGGGCCTTCTTATCCTCCAGCTTAGCTGTGTGGTTGAATCGGTAATTTCTTGGTACACAGATATTAAAATATTTACCAAATTGAATTTATAGAATTTAAGAGGTTACAAGTCTTGTCCATAGAATAATAATAAAACTATAGAATACTCATTCCCATACAATACCTCGCTGAAAAGGTGAAGCCGTTTTATTGGCCTGCTCGTGTCAATATATGTATGACTCTGCTGGTAGAAATTGTTCGTATAGTACTACTCGTTATGACTGCGTAAATAAATTTGCAAGCAGTTAAAAAATTCCCTATTTGGAGAACGTATCACGCAGACGGCCAAATGATTACTGAATGCTCGTAGCAAAATGTTGACCAAATTAGTCAACATAAAGCAGTCGTGTTTACTGCAGGCTAAAGAGTATTCTATACTATTATTATTCTATGGTCTTGTCATACATTTTTCGCAATTTATTTTATTTTATATATTTTTTTAAGCATTTCCGCCATAAGTTTTTGATTTTCCCGTAATATAAACGTGTTTATCTATCTATTGACATAAAAATTATTGCGATCGGCGAGGGACAGTACTTGTAATTAATTACCGGATTTATAATTGAGCGGCGACGTCACTATGACAGACAGAAAATGTAGCCAAAACGGGGAAACTATCGATGACAGCGGTGTATAATATTGTACCCACTGAAGAGTGATGGAGCTCACGGAAGTACCTCGAGCTCCAGTTGAAGTCTGCTCGCCATTGGCCATTGGATCAGAGCATTGCTTATCCCGGCGAAATATAGAGGCTCCATAGTACCTAAATAAAAAACAGTGCAATATAATATTAGGAAATGATTTTAAGTTAGGTATATAAAACAGTATTTGTAGTCACATAGAGGAGTTACAAAGAAACAATAGACGTGCTTAGAGATTAAAATAGAGATGAAAATAACAAAATATAAATATCTATGAATGTTGAAAAAACATATCACGAAGTATAAAGTATAATTTTGAATTCACAAGAATAGCATTTTAAAAATACATCATGCTGTTTTCATATTCTGGGTAGGAAAAAAGGACTGATCTCCATACAAGTATCACTAGTTGCATGTAACACATGAGATCCAACTGTCGATAGCGATAGTATGTATAGTTGAAGAATAAGAATCAAACTATAAACCCATAAATCTTATATGTAGATACGGTGCTTTACTGGGCCACTAAAGTAAATATAATTTTGGCATGTGATTTTAAAATATTTTTCATGGCCACTGGAATTAACAATGATGCTAAAAAACATATAATTTTCGAAATTTCTTAATTTTCTTTCGGGGTTTGCCTAGTCCAAACTATCACTAGTAGAGCCCTGATAGTTTGGTACGTATTCTACAACTACACATACTATCGCATTCGACATTTGAATCTCATGTGTTTTATGCAACTAGTTATTATTGCCTAACACTAACATATCTAACATATCCATTATAATATACCTACAATATGATTATGTAATAATGTAATTCCCCGTCTGATCACTATTCATCTCACGATATTCCTTTAAGGTGTATTTTATGTAAGAAATGTAATAATAAGTTAGTGTTGTATTGCAAACACTTGTCGCATGGTTGAATACCATCAAGGATACATAATATCATTCCTGTACATCACAAAATGGAGGATGCTATTTACCTCTTTTCCTTTATCGTCTTACAAAAGGGCGGAACGACACAAGGTTGAATTTCCTTCACTCGTAGCGATACCATTCAATGCTGTGCACCAAAGAAAATGCATTTAGGATATTTCGAAATGGCAACTGAATTCAATGGTACGGGGATAGATATACTGAGAACCTAATCATATGGACATTTGACTGAAATATTACAGAGAAAAATATATGACAATAGCTTTTGATATTTGAAGCCAATGTTGAATTTTGATACGCTTCTGAGATCGATTTCGAGGGTTAAGCCAAAAATTTTTTTTTTGTTAGATAGATATTTATGTTCTTTTTTTATTAACATGGCTATGTAGGGGACACCAGCTATTGGGATTTGGGGCCATTATACTCATCTTCCGAAGAAGCGCACTACGTAGCGTTGGGGAGGGTTTGCAATCTGCTCAGGGAAATATTTATTCTGGTTTGAAAAAGACCAGGGTTGTAAGAAGGTGGAAACACAGAATTCGGAAGATCGTTCCACAGCCGGGCTGCTGTGTTAGTAAAATAAGCATTTATTTGCTTATTTTAGGGAACGTTAGAAGATGTATATGTACTTGTTTAACAAGGACATATTCATTTTTTATTAAAAAAAAGAAATAAAAAAAAAGGTTTGAGTATTATATGCGCACGGCGCATAGTTTTTGTTGAACAATATAGCCAGTAGCGTGATATATTATGTATATTTTATCTTGTATCGAAACTATTGAACTTTTAAAACTGCCAGTGATACTTACCGGCGACAGGTTGTAAAAGATTATAATTACTATTAACTTCTGTGGGTAGCAATACTTTTTGAGAGAAGAAAAGGTTGGAAGTGTTGCCACATTTTCCGAACTATAGTATCAACTGTTTTTACGGGAATACACCAATTTCAAAGATCCAAAATGGTCGGGAAGTTTGTAAAAAATCGTTAAAAATCGTAATTCCGTTTGTAAAATCTAGAATAAGTATTTTTAAAATAGAAGATGTGGTTATGTGTTTTAATACAACATTTTATCAAAAAAAAAATACTTTGAAGGCTGTTATCTCCGAAAGCCACCACTACTCAGGCAGAGGTGATCAGAGTTATTCCATATCAAATCGGTATTTTTTCGTATTTTACAATTAAAAATAAGCATTTTCTCCCATAAAATTATTGAATAAATATATTTACCTAAGTATTTTTCCACAATCGCTTACAATGACAGAAAGTTTTCGCTGAGGTGGCTCGGCATTATTAAGGAATAACATTTTCTCTGCATTTTAAGGTTTTTACCTTGAAAATGCCGAGCCACATCAGCGATAACGTTCGATCATTGTAATCAATTTTTTGTGGAAAAATAGTCATTCTTTAAAAAAAGACTCTATTTTTAAATAAAATCATTTTCTCCCTTGTTCATTTTTTTGGTATAATTTTAGATAAATCATAGATTTTTATATTTTTTTTTCGAAAAATTATTGTTCAACTATGGTTGAATGTAAAATTATTGTTCAACTATGGTTGAATGTAAAATTATTGTTCAACTATGGTTGAATGTAAAACCGTAACAAAATAGTGATGACTGACTGACTGACCATTTGACTGACGTTCAGTATAATGCATCAATCAAAGGATGAATAATTTATAAATCAATTTTATTTTTTGTATACTTAGTTTCTGTCTGTAATGTCCTCATATTTTTAGAGACAAGTATAATTCTATTAAAAATTAATTAAAGGTCAGTAGTGAAAATAATATGGGACGTAAAGGAATTCAAATAAATTCTGGTCCCACGAGTGTTGGTTTATCCCAAATAGTCCGCATGACCTTTCATCTTGTTGCCCTCTAGAAATAGAGGTATCACATATTTTATTAAAATTTTTACTCCTCACTAACCCGAGGGGATATAGGGGGGAGTTATGATTTCGCAATTTTAAGACTATTTTTTATTGCAGATTATCAACTAGTATCGTGTTGAGATTGTATTCTGAAAGTTGCATCAAAATGTATTAAATTTGTCTGTGTACTATGTGCTATGTACGGTGTACGGCGTGTTTATTCTAATTTATCGATTATAGACTAAAGTACTCATTCGATTCTTTTAAAATTTTGCAAATATGTATATCTAATACTCGCTTAAACCCTATTAGATTTTGAAGGATATCTGAATAGTGGTTCTCATTTTTTTTAACTGTCAAATATTTCAAAGATACCCCAAGTTCAGAAAACTTGGTAAAAAGGCACATCACTTTAATAATTTGGCATTGAAGAATTATCAAGTTTTCGTAGTAAAATATTTAAATAAAAAATAATTATAAAACTCATTTCATGAAAATGCCATACAAAATTTGAATTATTCCATACAAAATATGAATACTTTATGTAGTGAGAAGTATAGCGTTGACCACAACCCACTCGTTACATTTACATCTACGAATAGTTTTCCATTCTAAACGTATTTGTCGACCACAAATATAACTAATTGTTCTAACTTTCTATAATTTCAAGCAATTGCATTCATCAAATTAGTAGTTCGCATATCATGCATTAAAAATATTTAATGCCCTTTCATACTATGTAGGTATGAATTCATTATTTTTGAATTATAAATTTGCTATAAACCACTTGTTTTTTGAGTCACTTCGCGACATGTTTCCGAAGCGCTGTCCTTCCATCGACCGGCGTGTCGAGACTAACATGTTGAATTTGTGTGTATCTGTCTGTGAAGCGAGGGGGTTGGCGGTTGAGGGTTGGTTGGGTTAGTGGGGGGAGGGAAGTATTTTGAAGTGTTTTTGTTTTTGATGGGGAATATATTAAGTATTGGAGAAGTGTTATGAAAGGTATGGTTATTTATAAGTTTTATGCCGGAATTTATGTGTTTATGTATTTCGAGCGTTTCGTAGTTGTTAAGTCGGTATCCTTTATTTTGTGTTTCGTGCAATAGTTTAAGTATGTGGTTATTGAATGAGTGATTAGTTTGGATAATGTGGTTAGCAAATTGTGAGACATATATTTAGAAATATAAATTCTGAGAAATATATTATTTATATTAACTACCACAAAATATCCGCCGAATCATTAAATGATATTTTTCATTAGTTTAGGAAAGCAACAGGATAGATCAAAAAAATATATTAAACCTTTATACTATTCTTTATATATTCCGTTCTTCATATTGTAATTTTTTAGAACCATCCATTTTCCGTGCGGTTTTCGTGGTTTCATAATGAAAGTCAACAAATTAATGTTCTTACTGAGTACCTTTGTACTTATAGTTTCCCTGTGTATGTTCATTTACGCGTTGTTGTATTTCGTACATAACAATTAAAAAATACTGAGAAACAAATATCACAGTCTTTTGAACTTATCTTCAACGTGTTGAATAATATCAACCATTCTTAAGAAATTAATAAAGATTGGCATCTAACGTTTCATACTTCAGACAAAGTAATAAATAGAAAGTTATATAACAATTATTGATTCTCGGTCTGAGAAAAGGGAATATTAAATAATAAATCTTGCGATCGTCCTAGCACGGACCCAAAAGCATATAGACCTGTTACTCTCCTGCCTATTCTGGGCAAGATTCTGGAAAGACTTATATGCAGTAGAATTGAATCCCATCTTTCTAACTCATGTCCACTTTCTTCTCGCCAATTTGGCTTCCGACCTGGAATTTCAACAGTCGATGCTATAAATTATATGTCAGAATTTGTAAGACATTCTGACGAAAAATATGTTATTGCTATTTCCCTTGACATTAGTGGTGCATTTGACAATGCTTGGTGGCCGCTCATTTTGCATAAACTGAAGTCAAGGAATATACCCCGCAATATATATCTGATAGTTAAGAGTTACTTTGAAAATCGCCGCATAGTCCTGCCTGGGAGACAATTTCTACATACGCGACAGGTAAGCATTGGATGTCCTCAGGGTTCTGTTCTCGGTCCACTTCTCTGGAACATTCTTTTTGATGACTTGCTGGATCTTCCTCTCTCCAGTAATTGTACGATTCAAGCGTATACCGATGATGCATACATCCTCGTCCGTGGTAATTCCCGTAGATTTATTGAGAACTCAGCTACTCAAGCTCTTTCCTTAGTTTCCGACTGGGGTGTAAAAAATAAACTTTGCTTCGCTCCTAATAAGACATATGGCTTGGTTTTCAAAGGCTTACTACGTAGACAGCCGTCTATTAAGTTCTCTGGAACAAATGTAAGTTTTCGGGACCAAATCACTTGCCTAGGAGTTGTTCTGGAAAGAGGACCAAATTTTAAAAACCATGCTCGATCGTGTGTCGACAAAGCTAAGTCAGCTTTTTTAAAGATCTCACACATCGCCAAGGCACACTGGGGTTTACAGTTTCAAGTATCCTGTCTTTTCTATAAGGCAGTTTATCTCGGCATTGCTTGCTATGCAGCAGGATGTTGGTCTCACGCCTGTGAGCTTCAACATATACGTAGAATTTTGCTCTCAGGCCAACGATTCGCTCTCATCGCTTTATCCAAAGCATATGGAACGAGTCCCACTGAAGCACTGCCAATTTTGACAGGCATGACTCCCCTTGATCTGGAACTTCAGCGTAGAGGGGCTGTTTTCAACCTTACGCGAGGCTGTTCTTCTATGATCGGAAATATTCCTCTCTTCCCTCCAGAGGGTCGAGTGTCACGCGGCTTTGTTGAAAGGACTGTAAATGAAAATTTGCAGAACATCTGGCAGACTCGCTGGACGGCCTGCTCAGTGGGAAGAATTACCTACTTATTTTTTCCCGACGTGAGGTATCGTCTTAAATCTCCCTGGATTGTTCCAGACTTTTGGACTTCCCAATTTTTCACAGGACACGGAAACTTTAAAAGTTATCTTCACCGATTTAACATTGCCTCATCTGCTTCATGTCATTTCTGTCAATACCCGGACCAAACTTCGGAACATATCCTTTGGGAATGTTGCCACCCAATGATGTCCTCATATAGATCGGAGCTCCTCGTTGCTGTCCGTGGGCCTCTTCAAGGTCCCATTGGTCATGCGGATTTTGTGATCTCGAAGAAAAATTATAAAGCTTTTAAGGTTTTCTGTCATAGATATGGTGCCTTACTTTTAGAAGATTCCCGTTAAATTAATTATTTCCAGAGATCTTGGTCACTTCTCTGATGGTCTGCATGTAGGGGGATCTGAGGTCATAGACAGTCCACGGGTGTGAATTTTCTGTTCGCACTCGTTGATTGTTTCTTTTTGCACTATGGTGCCGAGATTGCTAATCTAGAGGGCTCCATGAGCTACTTTTCGTGCTATGCATTTTTTTTTTGTCGTTCACTTAGCGTTCTGTGAAGGGGCCGATTACAGTCCCCATAGGCAGAGCGGGTGGTGGTGGGAGTAGCGAAATAATAAATCTAAGGCGAGAAAAGATATCTGTCACCCTGTTTTATTTTATCAATTGTTATGTGATACAATTGTAAAGTGTTAGACAGTATATATAATTCATTGAGAGGTTTTGAAAAGTATGAAGATTCAACATATTATATTTTTACTACAGGTTTGTGGGCGAATGAAATCTACATTTTGATATGAGGAAAATATATGTCAAGAAGTTGGTAGGTATATATTTACTGCCTAATGTACATATGTCGTTTGGCTCTCTTTGCCTACCTTTTACTAAGCTAAATTGATCAAATATATGTGAAATATAATAAAAAATATACAGCGATATCTGAGCCATTAACATTAAAATATTATACATCTCGCATCTGACCCATTAACAGTAAAATATACATCTCGCATCTGAGCCATATACAGTAAAATATACAACTCGCATCTATATAATAATAATAGTAACTTTTATTTAGACGTAAAAAAATATAAAAATTAATACATCTAGTATAAACAAAAAAACAAAAAGTATACATTTTTTTTTGATAAATTAATAAATTCTGGTACAGGTACAGGGTATGACACTAAATTATTTAAAACAATGTAAAGTATGGAGAAAAATAATAATTTTCAACTATGTGCCCAGCACCTAGCCTACGAAAGGTGGCAAGACTTGTGGTTTGTTTTATTTTTGTTGGCAAACTATTATATATTTTAAGACCTTTATGGTATAAACTATTTTGAGTGCATGTTAATCTCGTTTTTGGAAGTCTAAAATCCTGACATCCTCTCGTAGGGTAGGTGTGAACATTGGAATTGAATAATATATCCCTCTGCATATATTTTGGAAGCATATTATTTTTTAGTTTGAAAATCAAAGTTAATGTGTTGTATATAATGTATTGCTTTACTGTCATTAATTTTAGTTTATTTAACATTAGGTTTATTTTTGTATATCTGTTACATTTTAAAATTGTTCTCATTCCCATATTATGAATAATCTGTAATTTTCTATTTTGAGTTTCATTGCAGAGGAAAAGGACACTAGAACAATAATTTAAATGGGGAATTACAATTGAATTAAAAATTAATCTTGATGTGTGAAAATCTAAGTTATTTCTTATTCTTTTTAAGAAACCAATTTTTTTAGCCATTTTTTTCATAATATATTCAAAGTGTTTATCAAATTTCAATTTATCGTCTATCAATATACCTAAATATTTCATACATTTAACTTTTTCAATGTTCTCATTATCAATATTTAATGTGAAGTTGTCATTTTGTCCTTGGTCACTTATAATTAGAAACTTGGTTTTGGCCACATTTAATTTTAATTTATTTTCATATAACCATAGTACCACACTATTCAAATCAATTTGAACTTCTTCTATGCCATCACCAAGATTTGATTTCGCTATATATATTAATGTGTCATCTGCGAAGAGTTTTATATCACTGAATTTTAACGTTTTCACTATGTCATTCATATATAAAATAAACAATAATGGGCCCAAAACCGAACCTTGAGGAACTCCTTTATCTATTTGCTGAGGCTCTGATGTTACATCTCCGTATTTGGTTTGCTGTTTCCTTTCTGTTAAATAATCTAAAAATCTGAGCCATATACAGTAAAATATACAGCTCGCATCTGAGCCATATACAGTAAAATATATAGCTCGCATCTGAGCCATCCACAGTTATATAATATACATCTCGCATTTGAGCCATATGCAGTAAAATATACAGCTCGCATCTGAGTCATATACAGTAAAATATTTGGCTCACATCTGAGCCATATACAGTCATATAAACAGCTCACATCTGAGCCATATACAGTCATATAAACAGCTCACATCTGAGCCATATACACTATACAGTCATATAAACAGTTCGCATCAGAGCCTGATACAGTAATATATACAGCACGCATCGGAAACATTAATTTTATTTCTCTTTTTCTTAAGATTATATTCATCTTTTACATAATACAACGATCGTTTCGACTTCAAAGGGCATTTTCAACTGATAAACTAAATAATACTGTGTATGTACTGTTTACTTTCCAATTATTTCATTTAAGGAATCTTTGCATTTTTTGATGGATGGATTTTTTTATGACAATTGTAGAAGAAAAATCAGTGATTGAGATTTTGCAAAGACAGAAGTGTATGACGCTCGGTTCTATATGTCTACTCCAATAGCAGGAACATTTACATACGTATATTTTTATTAAGATTTGAAAAAAAATAAAAAATTAACATCGACGTAATATACATACCTTGTCATTGTCATACAGTCCTTTCTAATCCAAGCCAACCTCAGTTTCTCAAAGATAAAATCACTTATCTATCAAGCCATGGATGTCCACTTCGATCTGCTGAACGTACAGCACTAACTATTCTAATGTTTTTTTCAGCTCTTCACTTGAAGTACATTCAGCAAGATTATAGAATAGTCTAAGTCCTGATATTATTTTTTATTTATTTTTTTATTTATTTATTTCGGGAAAACATCAAGATACAATGGTAAAAGAATTTACAATAGTTATAATAAATATGGATGATACATTGCATCTCAATTAAATGTGTCATATTATGTCATCTATCTCACTAAACATGTTTTAAAAAAGGCTAAAGCAAAAATATCCATCTTATATAATATCTGATTAATTTTCTTCTTCTCCTTATTATTTTTTATTCCTTTCTATGATATTCATTTTTTTTTTATCTTTTATTTTCTCTTCTCTTTTGTAATCTTTATTTTATTTTTATTGTTGTCATGTGATTACCTCATTGCCATAGTACACACTGTATTGTGTTTTTAAAATTAACTCTGGTTGGTTGGAAGAAACTGTAGTTTTGAAATAAGCCCGACAGTTTACAAATTATACGTAGAGAAAGTACCTAATCCAAATTAACAAGTCGTGATGGTATGTATGTGTAAAAAGATATAGTATCGCACCATAGTAATATTTTTTATATAAGTACAGTTTTATGATACAATAAGAAATTAAAAATTGTGACGTCCTAATAAAGAAGGGAAGTCATATTATTTATTTTTTTGCTTAAAAACGTAAAGGCGGCGTGTGCCGGGTGAAGGTTAATTATAAAATTATTTTGGTAATTAAAAATTATATCACGTATTCAAGTCTGTAGGTTTATACAAGAAAATAAGGTAATTATTATGAACTTGTTAAAATTACGGTTTCATTTACCATCAGACGCGTATCTTCACCAATCTCTCTACAAGACTAATTAATTTCTTTGACTAAGAACGCATAAGTTTTTTCAATTTTAATACCGGTAGGTACATATATCGACATTGTTAATTAAATCGGTAATTTTGTCAAAATTCACAATTCATTCTGGTTCAATAATAATGTACCTAAACACAATAAATATTAATATTTTCTAATGGTATTGATAACAATTAAGCACTACAAATAATAACACTCAATTATTATTATTACCATTATACACTTCCTCAAAAGAATTAGCAGATCAATACGTAAATTGTAAATTATTTAAAAGAGCAAAATAAAATGCAATAAATGCATCATCAAGCTTTCAATTGGGAATAGTTCACCCATCCAGATAATTAACATATCAAAGGATTAGGCTCTGAAGAGGTCTCTATACTACCTAACAATTCTCTGATTCTCGAATATTAACGTTTAAAAAATCTTTAACGATTCTACATGTATTCATTATTACCGTTCATTTATTTAGATTAAAAACATATATAAAAAATAACACATCTAGTAAACAAAAAAATATAAAAATAAATCTTTTTCAAACGAATAATTATAGTGAGAATATGACATTAAGAAGGTATTGTAGGCTATATAGTATATTTTGAAAATAATTTCCCTAAACCCTCAAAAGATACGTCTTTGAAAAAATGTACAGTTTGTGTATACATCTTTATTCTATTGCATTGGTTTTTTTGAATTTGATTAATTAGGTACCTACTTGTAAAATTAGTTTAAATAAAACGCTTTTTTTTTTTTTGTTGTAAGTTATTTAAAAACTACAAAGCCAATGAAATAGATTTTACTTCAATCGAAAGAGAATATGAAAATCTACCGGCTGAGTTTTTTATTATGATAATATTTTAATAACTATCCTTGCTATTTAAAAATAACCTCTAAATTTTACTTTTTTTACGATAAAATATAGTATGTCACATAATATCAGGTGATATACAATATTTTTTCGTGTTTCATACATGAGAAGGTAATTTAGTGTGTATTTTGCGTACATCCGTATACTCAGGGTATACAAGGGCCTTATATTAAACAAAAATCATGTCAAACTATGGAGAAAATTATTAGTCTAATTTAAAATAAAAAAAACACATATATTTGCAAATAATTTACACTTTACTTATTGATCTGCTAATGCAATTTTTCAGAAATTCCGCAAAATGCTACTGGATTGCAATCCCTATAAGCTATGAATGTTCTTGTGTTAGATCGGGAGCAGATAGTTATCGTTTTTTTGAAGATTTATCGTAAGAAACACCAAAATTTAAAATAATCTCCACCTCTAAAATATGCCTCAGTGATTTTAAATCATCTTAAGTAATTGTTTTTCATGTTCGTTACGAAATATTTGTTTTCCATTCGCCATTAAAGTTTGCAATTCACAGGTCCCAAAGATAAACGATTTGATATGAAGTTCAACAATCCCTTTAATTATGTCAATACAACCTACAGTAGTTACCAACTTGTTTCTCTTCAATCGTAGGTAATAGGTACATAGGTATCAACCTAACCTAATATTTATAATTTTAAAATACATACCTATTACTTATTTCAAAGATCATTTCAATTGTGGCCTTAGCCTACAGTTCGGGAACAAGTTGATTCATAAACCTACATATAGGTAGATAATTATTGACATTTTATTACTAAATCGCTATTAAAGTTTGTTGTGAATTTCCTTCAATTGGTGCCTAGTATAATAATGTATAATTTATATCATACTTAAAATCAAATTCCTCAAATATTTTAACAGTGTGTGTTCTAAAAAAATATAGGTAACTATTTTTCTAGTGAATGGTCGTTACATAATTTTAAAATTCAGCATAAATTCCACTAAAAAATATTAATAACCGTTTTTACAGCATTTTTACTCTCCACACTATGTAATAGTGGAGAGTCATGATTTCACAATTTTTAAGTGTATTTTTTGAAAATCAATTTCTCAACGGGTATCATGTAGAGAGTGCACTCTGTGAGTTTCGTCGTGATGTGTTTGTATGTATGGCATACGGATTATCCTTTTTGTGTCCTTTCTACAGCCCAAACTAAAGTCCGATCGACTTCATATTTACATCATATGTGTAAAGTACATAGACCTAGGGCTGATTAGTTTTCCATAGACAACTTTTAATTTTTTTTCTATGATTTCATCATTTACGTTTTTTTTGTGTCCTCTCTACAGCCCAAACTATAAGTCCGATTAACTTCATATTGACAATATATATAAAATGTATATAACAGAAGTAAAATAGCTTCTGTAAGGGAAAATTGAGTGATCAACATCATATTGATATTGTATGTATGTGTCTCTATAGACAAGTGTATTTTTTACTCTCCACTTCTATCTTCCTCAAGGGGTAGGCAGTGATAACCGAACACCGCATTCTTCTATCTTGACACATATTTTTTTTTATATAAAAATGAATATGTCCTTGTTAAATAAGTACATATACATACATCTCCCTACGTTCCCTAAAATAAGCAAATAAATGCTTGTGCTTACGTGAACGAAATCGGTCGAGGCAGGATTCGAACTCGCGACCACTGGATTACCAGCCCAGCGCGCTAACCGCTCTGCCTCCGACCCATTTAGATCGCCTCATCAACATTGATACACTGTCTCATACGTGATAATCTTGCTAGTAATGCAATTTTACTTAAAATTTCTCAACAGGTATCATGTAGAAAATATACATAGGTACTATGAGTTTCATGGTAATATTTTTGTGTGTATGGTGTATTGTGAAAACTTTTGTCCTCTGGGAATCTTATATTTGTTTAAGAATCTAATAGAAATGTTCTTCATAAAAATGCATTTGGAGATTGTCACCCTTTCAAGAAGAAAAGATGAACACTTACTATGGTGTGGAGAGTTTAGTGTTGGCTACAACCCACTCGTTTTTAAATAACTAAGTATTTCAATAAATTAAAATCAACAAATTTTAGGTTTCCAATAATTTTAATCACTTATAAACCCTATTTAATGCACGCGATAGTTACCCTTACTAACGTGTAACTTCACAGTGCATTAGGCGGTTTTGACATAAAATGTTTTCAGTAACTAGATTTAGCTTTATAATTATATCATTGGCTTATAAGCACCATACGATGAATTTTTATTTGTCTTCGACTAGTTAAAATATGTCTAACTTTATTATCTATTAATATAATGGGTAATGAACCTCATTATGATGTGTGAATCTGAAAAAAAAATACATATATATCGACCAGTATGTAACATAGATCAAATGGCAACTCTCAACTGTCAGCATAATATACTTATTTAGATTGTTACAAACAAAACAAATATTTCTTTATGATTTCCATGCTCTTAATTCAAATTCTAATTGCTTATATTATATATGTTTTTTTATGTGTTACTTATATTCATTTCTCACTTGCATACATTATTGAAAGTAAAATTAACGCTGTTGAAATGAGGTCCCTAAGACGAATGTGTGACAAAACAATCTATGATAGGATAAGGAATGTGGATATCAGTCGAGAATGCAATATTGAAAGTAAAACTATCGCTGTGGAAATGAGGTCCCTAAGACGAATGTGTGACAAAACAATCTATGATAGGATATAAGGAATGTGGATATATGTCGAGAATGCAAGATTGAAAGTAAAATTATCGCTGTGGAAATGAGGTCCCTAAGACGAATGTGTGACAAAACAATCTATGATAGGATATAAGGAATGTGGATATATGTCGAGAATGTAAGATTGAAAGTAAAATTATCGCTGTGGAAATGAGGTCCCTAAGACGAATGTGTGACAAAACAATCTATGATAGGATATAAGGAATGTGGATATATGTCGAGAATGCAAGATTGAAAGTTAAATTATCTCTGTGGAAATGAGGTCCCTAAGACGAATGTGTGACAAAACAATCTATGATAGGATATAAGGAATGTGGATATATGTCGAGAATGTAAGATTGAAAGTAAAATTATCGCTGTGGAAATGAGGTCCCTAAGACGAATGTGTGACAAAACAATCTATGATAGGATATAAGGAATGTGGATATATGTCGAGAATGCAAGATTGAAAGTTAAATTATCGCTGTGGAAATGAGGTCCCTAAGACGAATGTGTGACAAAACAAACTGTGTATGATAGGATAAGGAATGTGGATATCAGACGAGAATGCAAGATTGAAAGATATATTGTGAGTAGAATGAACATAAATTCTCTGCGATCGCTTGGACATGTGGAGAGAATGAACGACGAATGCCTGACAATGAAAATTACACAAGGCTGAAAAGAGTGGAATGAGAAGTCGTGGCCGCCCGAGAAAGAGTTGGCATGATCATATAAATGAGATTTTGAAAGATGGTAATATACGAAGTCAAAATAATAGGAGGGCATGCATGACACGGTGCATGGGTGTAAATGAGGCAAAAATGTATGTCAAGATTGAAGAGTCTGGCGTTCGGTTGTCTCTTCTTCTTCTTGTCGTGCCCCTCCTAACGGAGGTTGACGCCCATCACACCAAACTCATCCGGATCTTGCGCCAGCCTAATTAGTGACGCCGCATCCGAAATCCCGAAGCACTGATATTTTTAAGCCACGATGTTCTTTTGTGACCCATACTCCGTCTTCCCTCTATCTTTCCCTTCATTATAAGTTGTAAAAGGGCATATCTATCACCATGGAATATGTGGCCAAAATATGCCACCTCAAAAAGCCATCATTCAGAATTGGTGGTTATTATGCCTATTGTATTTTCGAATAAGAAGTGTGAGCAATAGACGAACATGTATGAGACGATGCATGAATGTGGACGAGGCGAGGGATGCGTGCCAGGATAGAAAAATGTGGCGTTCGGTTTTCTCTGCCTACCCCGCAAGGGACATGGCGTGATGGTATGTATGTATGTATGTATGTATTTTCGAATACCCGATTTCGATTACAATAGAAAAGAGTGGACGCATTATTCTAAGCCACAAAATAAATTCAGTGTGTTAAAATATATACTATTTAAGAATTGAGTAAATAGGTTAATCAGTCTATAATACAACTACATAATTTAAGTTAAAATAATGTATGAATATGGACTAGCTTATTGAATTTCCGTCGATATTTGAAAATTTTACTATCCATCTATGGTTAAAATTACCTAAGTATTTTATTACACCTCTACAACATGAGAGTAATGTTCAATTCAGTTTCTTGTATGTTCAACAGATGGTGATATTTATAGTAGGTACCTACATATCTATATTGAGTATATACATAGCTGTAGTTGTAAACTGATATTATTGCCTTAGCTTATTGTAACTTGCATGAATACCTTTGATGCAAATACTTTATTAGAAACGGTTCTCAAAGTGAGTGACGATAATACAAAACGTCAAATAATCAAACCATGCATTACATAAATAATTTATTTATATTACTTAAAAGTGTTTCATTATACCATTATTGAGTTGGGGCTACGCGTCAACTATATATTATATACCAAGCTTTACATCTCATCGCACCGTATAGTTTCAACGGAATGGGACACTTGACTGCGGCCACTTGGGTGCGGGACACTTGGGTGCGGGACACTTGGCTGCGAGACACTTGGCTGCGGGGGACATTTGGCTGCGGGACACTTGGGTGCGACGGACACTTGGGTGCGAGCCCACTTGGTTGCGAGTCCATTTGGTCGCGACGGACACTTGGGTGCGAGCCCACTTGGCCGCGAAATCAAAAATATTTTTTTCTGCTTAGGAATGAAATATTTCGTACTGATTTTTGTAATGCTCTTTATATTTATTTATTTATTTTTATTTAAAGAACCACTTACAGCTAAAAAGTTACTATACATCGTTGTTCCATCAAATAAGGGCAAGCTACTACAAAACTGGGCAGCCAATTACAAGTGCCAGTTGATCACTTAATTTTCCCTTACAGAAGTTATTTTACTATTTTACTGTTATATACATTTTTCATACAAATATGAAATTTGTTTCACATCGATATGGCAAACCATAGATTTTTTCTTTAAATTTTGACAGTCCTTGAACGCATTTTTAATGAGTGTATTTTTGTTTAATCAAAATTTTATCAGTTTACAAAAAACTCGAATTTCCATAACGTGAGAGCATTTTGAAAATTTCGACAGATGAAATCATAGAGAAGAAATTAACGGATATCTATGGAAAACTAATCAGCTCTAGATCTATCCACTATACACATATGATGTAAATATGAAGTCGATCGGACTTATAGTTTGGGCTGTAGAGAGGATACATTAAAATAATTCCTTACGCCGAACGCCATATGCCATACATACAAACACATCACGACGAAACTCACAGTGTGCACTCTCTATATGATACTCGTTGAGAAATTGATGGAAAAAAATTACACTTAAAAATTGTGAAATCATGACTCCACTATTCCATAGTGTGGAGAGTAAAAACTGTTTAGATCACATAAATTAGGGATACGGCGTGATGGTATGTATGAATTGATGTTTAACTAGATAAGTTATCTTTCTAATTCGTTATATTTTTTGTTTTGTCGCCTATACACAATATGTAAGAAGACTTAATAGTTTGATACTTAATCTCTAAACATACATACATACTATCATGCTGTTTTCATATTCCGGGTAGGAAAAAAGGACTAACCTCCATACTATCCTATCTTGACATACATAATAATAATAAACACTTCCTTGCACCATGCGCAAGTGGCGAGTTTATTGCCGTATGGCAATTTCTTCCAACTAACCAGTGTTTCCAGCCCAGAGAAGCAATATTTGCGTGAGAAATGAATTTAAATATATTTCTCCTCTACTGGGAATCGAACCCAGGACGCCCGCACAGAAACCGAACGGCTTACCAACAGTGCCACGGCGGTCGGCATACATACCTACATGTTTTGTGTAGAAAACAAAATATCTTAAAAAAAATCAATAATTTCGATTTATTGGTTTATAGTTTGGTACTTACTTATTCTTCAACTATACATACTATCGCTATCGACAGTTGGATCTCATGTGTTACATGCAACTAGTGTGTATGAAAAATTCTCATACTTTTATAGTGTAAAAAATAATTTGGCTTAATAACCTTGTTTTTACTTTACAATTTCAAACATAAGTAGAAATTGGAAGAAATTGCCACTAGGCAATAAGCCCGCCAGTGTACTAATTATAATTTCAAGAAGATCAAATAAATAAATAAAATAAATATATTTTTTTATATTTTTAATGTCTGTATATACCTACTTGTATATCAACTACTTATATGATAAAGAGCATTACAAAAATCAGCACGAAAAACTTCAGCCCTAGGCAGAAAAAAATATTTTTGAATTCGCGACCAAGTGGGCTCACACCCAAGTGTCCGTCGCGACCAAATGGACTCGCAACCAAGTGGGCTCGCACCCAAGTGTCCGTCGCACCCAAGTGTCCCGCAGCCAAATGTCCGCCGCAGCCAAGTGTCTCGCAGCCAAGTGTCCCGCACCCAAGTGTCCCGCAGCCAAGTGGCCACAGCCAAGTGTCCTAGACCGTAGTTTCAAATTGAAGAAATTTTGAAGTATCAACATTTTGGGCTGCGTTCAAAATGAACGCGGAGTGCACTTAGGCTGTGTTTCTCGAATAAAGATTAAGTAAAAGTATCGTTAAAATACTTTGATTTCATAAAATTGTTCAATGCTTTTGGTTATATCATTGAAATATAATGCTGTAAAACGACGCATTTTGAATAATTTTATGAAATCAAAGTATTTTAACTATGCTATTACTGATAGGTACTTTTGTTGAAACAACCCAGCCTTAGTGACGCTCTAAGCCGTTCATAATGACCGGAAACAGACGCTCGAAAGACACTCTGTGGCGTTCAGATTGAAAGTCGAGAGTACGCACCAAACGTGTGAAAAACGCTCTGACAGTTATAGTATCTGTTGACTTCTATTTTATCTGTAGAATGATGAATTCTATTTATTTGTAGTATCTATGTATTATGTTAGTTGACATTATTTATGATGAAAATATCCATTCACAAAGAATTTAATTTATAAAAATATCATTCGAAATTTCCAATAAAAGGTCAGGGATCATTATATACTCCACTGCCCAATTGTTTGATGTCTTTCGATGAACATATAACCTAAAAAGAGACATGTATGATGAATGACATTTTGACATTTAAAACGCCCGATGCTGCGTTCATATTGAAACTCCGCTCGAAAGCAGCATTCAGTGAGATTGGTGTGAAATACGCCATAATCTGCAACTTCAGGTACATTCGACGCCCGACGTCGAGCGTTGTATCTGAACATTCTGAACACAGCCCCGAAGGAGGAATTTCGTATCGAGTGATTGACTATATATTATAATTTCAATTAAGTGATGCTGTCATGATAACTTATCATGCGTAAGTACGTAATTAAATCAAAATTAAAATCATTTCTTTTTGTTGTGTTTTGGCAACACTGCTTTGAATTCTTCTCTCTGTTTAGTCAAATCACGTTGCGCTCAACACTGCATATTGCCATATCCAAGGAATAAATATTAAAGGAGGTATTCATGTCTTTTTTATTTTCCAACCGTATTCCGTTATGAATAACAATACGAATGTAACAGATAGTTTGCGAGTTTAATTAATTGCCGTTGTGCTATTTCTCATCTCAATTGTGAATCTGCAGTGTTTATAGTTTATGTAGTAACATTGATATTATGTACATATTTTAGGTTTCACTCGTACAGTTCATGGTATGTTGGTACCACTGCCTGTTAGTGGAATAAACTGTATAATGTTGCCATACCACAAAATTAAGTTCCTCTAATCCCATATTTAAAACCAAATAATAAGAAATTGTTAAAAAAAAACAAGAGTTTTATACAATATTATGTATCTGACGATGTATGAATATTGACGAGGCGATGCATGTGTGTCAAGAAAGAATAAGTGACGTTCGGTTCTCTCTGCCTACCCCGTGAAGGGCATGGCATGATGGTATGTAACTTTCATTGACTTTACATTCAGAAATCTTATTCAGACATCTAAAACTTATTTATGTATGTCACAGGCTCAAGGTTTTCAGTTATTTATTCATAAATCAATAAATAACTGAAAATTTATCATCTAGAATTTTGTACACCAATTTGGAACCCGCACTATAAAATCCACAGCAACCGTATTGAAAACATCCAGAAAACTTTTTTTAAATATTTAGAGAGACGACTATTCATAGAACATACTAATTATAAATTATCTACAGAATTCTTCAAATTAAACACATTGCAAGACAGAAGGACCTTATTCGATCAACTGTTACTGTATAAAATATGCAACAACCTTATTGACTCCCCCGATTTACTAAGCACTATATCACTCCATGTACCAAACAGGCACACCCGTTCGAAAAATTTATTTCATCTACCTATTTGCCATACTAATTACAGATATCACTCGACTATTTACAGAATTCAACGTGACAATAATCTAAAATTTAAACACACTGACATTTTCCATGACTCCATAGAAACTTACCGTAAACAAATAAAGATATTTTTCAACCCAGTTCCCTAATTCCTTCAAACAAGCTCTATCCTTCACTCCAATAATCCCTCCTTTTCCCCATTTTATTTTCATTATGTATTGTATTTTTTTTATTATCAATTGTTTTTTTTTCTTCTCTTATAATTGTTATTCTTTTACCTGCTGCTCAGCATACTAGTTATTTGTAATTCATTAATTTAAATAGAAGAAAACAATATTGGCTTGTAATAATTTTAAAAGCACCAAATGTAACGAAACAATTAACAAAGCTGTAGTTTTCTGATATAAAATAAATAAATAAATAAATTACTTGGAATTTTTTGGAATTATGATTCCAAAAAATATGACAACAACAAATAAATAAGGATATGTATTTTTTTAATAAGGTTTATGAGTGTTAATATGATATAAGAATTCTGATTCAAATTACTAGAATCTAACTGTAAAGCGTTTCATATCTCTCATACTAAAATTTATATTTCAATTTTATACCTTGTTACCATTTGAATTACCTCTGCATCAAATGTAACCACATCTGCAATATGTCACCACACTCATGTTACTTCTTCGTTAGAGAAGTTATTACCAACCGATTGTAAATATGAGATCCCAAGATTTATCTAATTCGAGTAGGTAGTTTCATTAGTTATTATGTTAGAATCCTATCTTCATAATAATACTGAACGTTATTCACAAGTTTGTTATCGTGTCAGTCTGTCAGGATGTTACGTTTGTGCGTCACAATCGAAATCATAATAATCACGATCATGTATGAAGCCCTGGAGTAGAATGTTTGAAAAACTAATTGAGTAAGTCTATGTAACCTGTATGCTGATCATAAAAAAATACCTTAAAGCATTAATGTCCATAAATCTACTAAAATTTTGTACCATACCATACCATCACGCTATATTCCTAATTGGGGTAGACAGAAAGATTCTAACGCCAGTCTTCTGTCTCTTGACATGCATTTCCCGCTTCATTCACGTCCATGCATCGTCTCATACACGCTCTCCATCTTTCAACATTCTAGTTATGTGATCATGCCAACTTTTCCTTGGCCGACCTCTACTCGTCGTGCCTCTTTTATCAGCTTTATATAGGTACTTTTTTGTCACACAATCATCATTTTTTCTATGTGGCCAAACCACCTTAGGGCATTTTTTTTTCGTACTAACGATATCTCTTTCAATTATACGTTTTCGTCTAATATCCTCATTTCTTATTCTATCATACATCGTTTTAACACACATTCGTCTTAGTGATTTCATTTCAACCTCGTTAATTTTATTTTCATGCGTCATCCGCCATGACCATGTCTCACTAGCATACATTACATAACGACCATAAATTGTAAACAAAATAAATACGTTTTTTTTTTATTAGCGATTGAGGCACATTCCCTCGTAGGCGGAGAGAACAAAACTCCACATTTTTCCATCTTAACATCCTTCCATCGCCTTATAAATTTCATGCATCGTTTCATATATGCTCGTCTGTTGTCTTCTTACATTTTTCTCTTTCACGATGTTGCTCACATGGTTGTGTCATGGTTTCTGTCAGATTCGTTTGTACTTATTTGCTTTGTTATAGATGTTCCATTGACTTTTTTGGACGAAACACCGCGATGATATTATTTAATATATTTTATGTAACTAAGCAATTATTATTTTCCGTAGAGAATATGGGTATTTAAATATCTTTACATGAGAATAACATACAATTTTAATGACTACTCCTTGGCATATATCCTCAGATTATCTTAATCATTGATGTGAATATGGTTTTCTTAAACATTGACATTAAATTGATATCTAGAAACGATGCACATACTAACATACTCCCTTCAAACTATCTAAAGCAACACCCTTAAGGGGGGGACTTCTGCCAACGTACCTATTTTTCAACTTGATATACCATAATTATTTCTTATCAAATCGTTTTGAAAAAAATAATTAAGATAGTTTGGTTATTAATAAAGAAAAATATATCTTTAATATACCCCAAATTTCAAAGTTTATCTTATATTTTTAATAAAATATAAGGCTTAGTTCAACATATTTTATTTAAATTAAAGAAGACAAAAATATCTAGAAAAATATGATGTGACGTTGCATTATTGCTTCAGGTTTAGTAATTAAACCTAAAAAACATTTATTTTCCATTCAGCGCCATTGCGAAAATTTTTTTTTTTGGTTTATTAACTTAACCTGATGCATAAATGCAACGTTACATCGTATTTTTCCAGATATTTTGAACCTATTTAATTTATAAAAAAATATAATGCTCTATACCTAAGTTTTTTAGAAATTTAAGATAAATGTCAAAAATCGGGGAATGGTTATTATTTTCCTACAAGAATATATACAGAACATAATTAAAAAGTTAAGGTACCTACATTTTTCTTTATTAATATCCAAACTAACTAGGATATTTTTTTCAAAATGATTCGTTTTGTAGTGATGATGCAAATTCAAATTGAAAAAATAGGTACGTTGGCAGGTAGGTACCATCTTAATATAATAATATGACGTTACAGATGAATGATTGTAATAAAACCATCGAACTATAAAGAATAAAAAAAATGTTTCGTTAAAGTATTTTTTTATATCAATCTCTCTTGATTTTCATTTATTTTGAAATCCTTACTATGATATTACAGAGCAATATAAATATTATATGACAAAAATTAATTAAAAATTTATTTTCTTGGGCATTGGATAAATCTGCAAATATGAGTATAACATTCCAAAAGTTCAGTCTAGATTTAAACATAGATTCATGCATTACTTACGTTTCGTTTTTTTGGTCCAACTTATGATGTAGAGCTAGTTGGTTGGTTGGAAGAAATAGTCTAATTCCAATAAGCTCGCCAGTGTGCAATATATTTGATTATATTATGTGCAAAATGATAAATAAATAAATAAACTACGATCATGATCTTGGAGGCATATTTCTTTCAGATTAAAAAAATGACAATGTAAAGCTGATTTTTTTTAAAGTGCCAATTCTATACATAAACAAAAAAAATGCATAGTATTTACGCATGTAAATGTATTAGTAGACTCGTGGTTGCTGATTGGTTTACACCATTTGATGTCCTTAACAACAAACATCAACAAACCCGACAGTACGTATCTATCTCTCGAAGTAAGCGCACGTTTGATTTTTTATGGTGACCATGTGTTCTAAATTAAGAATTTCATTTTTTATTTCTAACTTATGTATTTTATTTTTTGTTTAATATCGATATATAATTATTATTATAAACATGTGTTATCACCGTCTTAGTATAGAATAAGTGTCCATTATTTATTTTTATTAGTTACATAGATATATTATTTATGTATGTGTGTTTGCCTCAAAGAACTATTATGTAAATATTTTGTATAATATAATTTATTATTTTGTAAAATAATATGTAACTGTTTATTATTATAAGGATTAATTACTTTATAATGTATTCTTTTATTTTCCTAATAAAAAGTATCAAATAAATATTTTGTTTAAATATTACCAGGAGATGCCCATTAACATTTGCAGAAAATACCTAATAATATAGATCCATTAAAGCCGCATGGTACCGGGAGTAAGAATAGGTATGAAAAGATTTGAAGGTTTTGAAGATATATGCATGTGAAAGTTACAACCGTTTTATATCATGAAATGATAAAAAAAAATCCCATAATATTTTTTTCTTTTACACCATTGTCACCCTATGAGCTTTGGCACTCTTAAAAAAATCAGACTTTTACCTGTAAACTCTTAATGAATTCTTCGATATTTTTACGTTAAGAATAAGTTATGTATTTTCATGTTTTAAGGTTTTTTTATATATTTTTTTGCATATTGCATAAAAAATTCTACTACTTTATTTAACACTGAAAAATTATTAATTATAACATAGTTTATGGTGCTGCTTTAAGTCACCTATACAATGTGAGATGTGATGTGATACTAATTAAACACCTATACAATGTGAGATGTGATGTGATACTAATTAAACACCTATACAATGTGAGATGTGATGTGATACTAATTAAACATTTATCTGCTCAATTCAGGAATGTTAATCTTGAATTAATATCACATTTATTTTACTCCTTGATTTCATTGAATTGACATTCAAGTTTCCATAAATACTTTATTAACATGATACAATAATCTAAATACATTCAAAATTTCAAATGTATCGTGTAGGTGTTATTACTTAGGTGGAGTATAAATAAAATTAACAATACAACATTTGGGATTTGTAAAATAACACTGATTTAAAATAACACTATTTTCACACAAATTTCAGAGATATATTTATGATTAGAGAGATGTGCAAAATGGATACCCAAAACCATTTGAAATGCCGGACGGAAATGGGTCGAATCTCCACTTAAAAATGTAAAATGGATTTCAAATTTAAAATACCTATTATCAAAATGCACTGAAAATAAAAAATGGTTTCTCCGGTCAAACATATACCTAACAACCACGCACGCCAGTAAGGAAAAGTCATTGAAATTATAATTTTAAAATATAAAATAGGTTATAAAGATTTAAAAAAATGTATTTATTTTCATTTTAAAAAGTGAATAATATTAAAATAAAAATACAAAATATGTTAGTCCGCCATTTTATGAGAAACACCAATCAGAGCGAATCAGAGCGCATGACGTCACGGTATGCTTGCGTCAATTCTTCTGATTGTCTTCAATACAATTATCGGTCTGGCCCTTGCTTATTTTGGTGCTATCGATATATTTAATATTCTATCGTGATTTCAATTAGGTAGTTAAAACTAAAACAAAATAATAAAATAGCAATGGAACAAGGATACATCAAAGCAAATAGTTTCAATTTACCTAGAATGGATCTTTTGATGGTCGGAAATTTCTTTGCTCATCAGAATTTCGAAACGTAAAAACTTCCATGTAAGGACTTTATTTATTTACAATTTAAATACAACTTACATCTCGAAAATCGATAAGATATGCATCTTTTTCTATCTACATGTAAGTTGCTTAAATGTGTTCATAAGTTAAAAGCATACGCGGGAAACGTATGATGGCCTATTTTGACGTTTGGACATTCATGAAGATCTCTATATGCTTTATTTTTTTTTATTCTTTTATTATGCAAAACAAATCACATAATGTGGCGGACTTATTGCCTGTAGACAATTTATACCAATCATCTACAATGTTTATTGCCTAATTAATGGTAAATATTTTGTAAATGAATTATAGTATTGACAGCAAAGCGTGGGGAAACAAATACTGTACTTCATTGTAAACGCGTACTTAATAAAATATCGCATTTGTCATTCGAGAATTTTTAGATACACTTAGGCTGGGTTGTTTCAACAAAAGTATCAGCAATAGTATAGTTAAAATACTTTGATTTCATAAAATTGTTTAAATTATGTCGTTTGACGGCATTAGATTTCAATAAAACAAACAAAAGTATTGCACAATTTTATGAAATCAAAGTATTTTAACTATACTGATACTTTTGTAGGAGAAACACAGCCTTACTGTGTCTCGCCGTGCGAGAGTTAAATATTATAAAATATTAAAAAATTATAAGGAAATTGGCCATTTTATATATGAACAAATAGACAAATAGATAGAAGGGACGGAGGGGACTATTCCAACTGTCGATTTGTACAGGAGAACTTTGTTCTCTTAAGATATCGACAATGTTTCAAGCCAGGATACGCGTGATTTGTATGCAGGGTCTACTTTTTTCACGGCTTTTTCAACTTTGTAGTCAAAAAACACCAACTTAGAGTGTGTGTGTGTGTGTGTGTGTGTGTGTGTGTGTGTGTGTGTGTGTGTGTGTGTGTGTGTGTGTGTGTGTGTGTGTGTGTGTGTGTGTGTGAGGGTGTGTGTGTGTGTGTGTGTGTGTGTGTGTGTCCCCCTTATAACTTTTGATCCGCTCAATTTACAGAGCCTAAAATTTCAGAATATATAAACAGTTATAGGCCTACATAATTTTTATACTCAGAATTTTGTAATTTTGTTTCTCAAACATTTTTTATTAAAAAAAATATATTTTTTATGATAAATTTATGAGTTTAATTGTCTATATTTCCAAATTTTTTAAAAATATCGAAAAAAGCCGAAACACCCCAACTAGATAATTTAATTTTCTATAAAAAAATGTGAAAATTTTAGCAGCACATCTCAAAATTTTTTGAACAATTTTTATAAAAATTGAATTTAGTGACGACATCGCTTCATACAATTTGTATGGCAGTCGCCTATACACAATATATAAGAAGACTTAATAGTTTGATACTTAAATCTCCAAACATACATACATACCATCATGCTGTGTTCATATTACGGGTAGGAAAACAGGACTGACCTCCATACTGTCCTATCTTGACATACATACCAACATGTGTTAAAATTTTCAATAATTTGGATTTATGGGTTTATAGTTTGATTCTTATTCTTCAACTATACATACTATCGCTATCGACAGTTGGCCCTCATGTGTTACATGCAACTAGTAATATTAAATTAAGTTTGTATAAGTAGCCCCTTACTAGGGAGCTTTTATATACAAATTTAAAAACGAAGTAAAAGAATTCATAAAACATCTTCTTATATAAATAATGTTGGTAGGTATATGAGCGTAAAAGGATATGTGAATAACTGACAGACGTGTTGACAAATAATTATGCAAGCAAAATAGAATGACTGAAAGCCCTTATGTCTACACTTGAATTGATTGTATTTCGTGCCATTTGATTTAAATTTTTAATCATTTCTTGATAAACTATAATCTAAATACGTACCTACTGTGTCTAATATATAATTAACACGCGAATAATTACTTTTAACCACATTAATTTGGAGACAGTGAAAAATTTATTAAATTCTTGACTAACATAAGCACAAAGGATGAGATGTATACAGTCAATTGAAATTAATATATAATTTAATTAATTTCTTGCACACTGCGCAAGTGGAGAGATTATTGCCATATGGCAATTTCTTCCAACTAAACAGTGTTTCAAGCCCAGAGAACCAATAATTGCTTGAGAAATGAATTTAAATAAATTTAATAAATAGATGAGTAGTGCCAGAGCGGTTAGCGTGCTGGATTAGTAATCCAGTGGTCGCGAGTTTATTTCTTGCCACGACCGATTTCTTTCGACGTTCACCAAGCATTTTCAAGGTCTAAAAGATTTTTTTTAGTTTCTAATCGTTTTACTGGGAACGTGCCCCAGACAAATTAATTCCTTTCCTCGTTGCTTTGAAATGTCTGCTTATATTATTGTTTGAAATAATAACATATTTATTAAGATTAAAATTGAACTTATATGTTAAAAGGTCACTCGTGATAGCGTTCAAAAGCACATTGTTTTCAGTTTTTCAAGATAAAGTCCAAACTTTTCGAATTCAAGGCCCTTGTCTCAATCTCGTGTATATATAACTCTTATTAAATGTCAAAAACATGAACATTTTCAAAGTGCTTCATTTTTTTTTCAAATAGGCCTTCAAACCCGAAGCACAAATTAATTAATTTATTAACAAATTTGTTTCAGGTTAAAATAAAACAAAACTTCAGTTTTAAGTTCCACTGTAATAATTTAATAGGACACTAACTAGTATCGGTCATCCATACTATCCATGACCGATACTAGTTAGTGTCCTATTAAATTATTACAGTGGAATTTAAAACTGAAGTTTTGTTTTATTTTAACCTGAAACAAATTTGTTAATAAATTTGCTATGGAGTTCCATCAAGAATTGTCCGTTGAGAAGTTAAATAAAGTACAAATTAATTGTGTTAATTCAAATAAACTTTAATATTGTTTATATCTAGATCAATACAAATACAAACACTTTCATTTCATGATAAGGTTCAAAGTACCGCAAAAGATCTTTTGTCATGTGGTCGGTAATTTGTAAATCTGTTGATGTAGATATCAAATTTCTTTTCTTTAATCTAATGATTTTGTACATGTTCAACCAGGACTTAAATTAAGTATTCGACTGCAATGCAAATAATAAGTTCCGTTAGACATCGATAATAATACGTATACAACCAACTTCATTTTAGTGAAGTTTCTGAACTATCACTGAATTGCGTTGATTAATAATCTATCCACAAATATTTAAGTATGAATTAGGTTTACAAAATGATGAGCACTTCTATCATTGTTTCACTGGATTTCATCTTAAATTGTACTTTATACAGAGTTTTGTCAACGAGAAACGAGACACTGTTTCGCCTTGTAAAATTATTTATTAATTTTAACCTCTCAGTAAATTTGTCACATCTGTGGTAAATTTTGTCATTACGTCTGTATGTAATGTTGGCAAAGATTGGCAAAAAGGTGATTATCAAACTCCTTGCTCTCAAATAGTGTTCATGTTATTATACAAAGAAAATAAATAAATACGAAACAAGTCCTTCGGTTTGTTTAAGCAACCAAGGAAATGATTTAAATTATGCAGAAGAATTTTGAAAAAGAGTAAAAGATAGGTACCTATAAATCCATTAGCATTTTGTTGAAGTAGATCAGTTCTACTCACATTCGTCTCAGGGACCAAATTTTCATCGTGATTAGCTACTATCTATCATGCTCATGTTTTTTACCATGTTCCCATTAGCCATACTTCATTGGCATACATTGTCCCTACATTCTACATACTATAGCATTTTCGGCTATTGTGTAGGTACCAACCAGCTTTACTTTTCACACTGTCCTGAGTTTTCTCTGTTATGGTTTACAGAAGTGCCGTTTTAATGAATCTTGAAAGGGCGTTGAAAATAGAGTTGTATCATTTCAGTTCTGGTAGGATTTGCGGAATAGATGGGTTTTGAATATTTTCTGAGGGAAAATATACTATAGATACGTCTGAGGGTATGAGGGAGCCAATTCCAAGCATTTGGTCCTGCTACAGCAAACGTGCGATCGCCAAAAGTAGCGGCGTGCACCATGTTTATTTCTGATAATTTTTCGACCATGGATGAAGACGCAGAACGAAGTGGTGATTGTGTTTCAATTATTAAAAAAGGAATGCAAAGTTCAGAGACTTTACAGAGACAAGTGGGAGCCATACCATGAAGTGCTTTAGTGACCATGAGACAAAGCTTGTATTTAATCCTTTCGGAGACTAAGTCTATGCAGATTTTGAAAATGTTGAGAGATGTGAGAGACTCCAGTGAAACCTTGACAAAAACCAAAATTTTCGTTCCATTATCATTCAGAAATACATCAGCCGTATAAATGCAAGCAACTTTTTTACATTTCTCATGTACTAAAATTCGGACGGATAAATTTAGACTAATCAGAATAGGACATATTGTGTGTCTAATATTATGTTGTGATCTATATCCAGAGAAATATAAACCTTTCCAGGTTTCAAAAGCCAACCGTTTGTCGGTTTCTTCCGTTGTAGAATACAATAATAGATCTTTAATGTGGCAAATTATTGATCCCTAAATGCTATGGCATGCCTACACGTTAATTTTTCAACATATAGTTTGCCTGTAAAGTTATAAAACATTGCTTGAATTTATAACAAATGTAGGTATTCCGAGTTTCTGTTACCTGCCCCATGTACCTTAATTACATCGTAATTAGGCGAAAATTTTCAACGCATTTATCTATGTTTACCACGAAAGTTTAACGATATACAGTATGTATCAACTTTTCGACAAAATTTAAAATATACTTACCTAAATATCATGTGTCATGAATACCTACCTACCTAATTCTGTGTGGTTAGATTTATAATATTTCAGGAGTAAAATGTTGAAAGTTATGGTAAATGTTGATAGAAATTAGTAGGTACCTAAGTTTTTGCATTCATTCATTCCATAACGACATATTCTCACGGTGTGGGATAACCAGCGACAGAGGTGCGAGTGTGTATTACCTTATCAAAGGAAGCACAACAAATTCGTGTGTAATCCCCACACACCAGTCACGTCTCACCTAAAAAGAGAATATTCAGAATGGGTGGGATGTTATTTTGCCTCTTGTATTTTCGATGACCCGGTTCATACGGGACACTCAATAGCGACGATAATATGACATAGTGGAAACACTATTCAAAGCCTGTACCTCATATTTTTGATATATATTAAAAGAAAAGACTATATACGACATTTCTTTTGGGTCTTTCAACTATCTATTTCTTATCGTCGTTGTTTTGAACAGTCTTCAAAGTTTCAATGTTTTCTAATTTGTTTTTTTCTTTTGATTTTGTTTTAAAATATAAACCAAAGCTATTTGATTGAATTTACAAGGTTTTAAGTTTTTTTGGTTGCTTGGAAGTGATTGCATTTAGTCAATAAACCCGACTTTAAATACATATTTGTACATACATTAAATAGTTCCGAGGTAGGTATACCTATATCAAACAAAATATGAGTTATGATTTATGTAATACAAAATTGTATTTTCAAGAGTAAAAGTCTAAATTTGATTTACGAATTATTTTAGCGATCTATGTTATTTACTTACATAATAATATTATGTTGTGTCATTTTATTGTTTTCATTATAAAAATAATACATTAAAATGATTTACCTATATCGTGTTATACACCATCTGTTGGTTTAGTACCGAAGCATTATACAATTTACAAAATGGTATGTATACAGATTTCCCAAGTGTGATGTAACTTGAACATTAATACTAGCAGTTTCAGACAGGTGGCGCTTTGTCAGTTAAAAAGAAAAATGTAACTTTATCTGTGGAGATGAGTTTCGAAAGTGATTTATAAGGAAAGAAAATAAAATATATAAAGTACATATATATACATTAGTGAATTTGTAACAAAACGTATAGTTATAGGTACAACTTTTAAAGAATATTTAAATATACTTATCCCAAAGTTTTTACTTATGTAGATTAAACAAAAATAAATACCTATAATTTTGACATGACTTAACTACAGTGGGACTACTTATAATATTTTGTTAAACTAGAAAGTAAAAACAAGAAATTATTCAATCAAATAAAAATTCCTATTGCATCTCTTAATTCCATTCTTCCTTCCTTCGGGTTTTTTCGGAGATCATCTGTATGTTTGCACGAGAGCAATTTCTTCCAACCAACCCAAGCATCGTGAATTATTTAGTAAATTTTCATCATTATCATCATCATTGGTCCTAAAGCCCGTTGTGGGCCCTGGCCTCCTTCAGAATCCGTCGCCATTCCTTCCTGCACTCTGCGGCTCTCTTCCAGTTGGTAAGGTCCAGCGCTCGTATATCAGCCTCCACATCGTTCAGCCATCTCATTTTTGGTCTGCCTCTGCCTCTTCTTCCGTCTGGTATGGTGTTTAAAACCATGTTGGGAGTACGATCATCACTCATCCTGTGGACATGGCCCAACCATTGCAGTCTTCTGATTTTAATGAACTGTAAAATGTTAGGTCCGCCATACAGTGCCTCTAATTCGTGGATGAATCGTCTCCTCCACACTCAATTTTCGTTAACAGGACCAAATATCTTTCTGTAAATTAAAAAGAATCTTAAAAAAGGACGAATATATTGTCTACAGCTTACAGATTTTCATTCTGTTTACATAAAATATTTTCTCATTAAATACTTAGCTTTAATACCTTCGTTCATTACTTTATAAAGTTTATGTAATCATCGGCAATTATAACTTTTACATAATGTCTCAGAACAGGTTTTGCGTTGTTATGCAGTTTTTTTTTTAAGAATGAATATGTCCTTGTAGAAAGTACATATGCATCCTCATACATTCCCTAAACTAAGCATAAGCTTGTGCTATAGGTGAACGAAATCGGCCGAGGCAGGATTCGAATTCCAGACCACTGGATTACTAACCCAGCGCGCTTACCGCTCTGCCACCACCCTTATTTTTAATCATAATATATCTGACCCCTAGAAAACGTGTCATTTAGCTCAAACAAAAGAAACAAGAAAAGATAACTCCATGTATGGAAGTGACAGTTGCCAGTCACGTGACAACTGCCACTTCCATACATTGAGTTATATTTTATTGAGTTAACTTATTAATTTTTAAATTAAAATAAATCTTTTTCTTCCTTACTATACCCAAACTCTTTTGCGGTGTCGACTGTTAGGGTTAGCTCTCTTCATCCTCCAATTATAGGTCCTTCTGTGCTGTACTATATCACCTAGGCCATGTCTCTGCAGTTAGTTTCGTCTTTGGAAGATCCTGAAATTGTTTGGTCTTTCTCTGGATGTAAGTTGGGGAAGATCCACAGAGATTGCTTGATTTACCGTGTGATCTGGCGGTCTGCGTTCAACGTGCCCGTATAATTTTCGCCAAATATCTTGAACCTGGCTTCCGGGTGCCCAGAGTAGGTATACGTGCAAATCGCCCTCCTTCTCGGCGAAATGGCTCAAGATATTTGGCGACAACTATACCATATCAATTGTCTTTACTCTGTCTTTCTATGTATATTAGTAACACCTAGGCGTGTGTAAACTTTTTATTTTATTCCGTAACGACACTACAGATGTCCATCTTAAATTTTAGCATTTAAATGAAAAAAAATGTATCTATTTAAATAAATGAATCATTTGCAAATAAAAATTAACAAATAAGCAGACCAGAAATGCATAAGAGAAAATGCAGAAATTTAGCGGCAAATCCCACTTACCACTAAGATAGACTTTCTATGTGTTTTTATTAGTATTTTTCAAGATAAAACATATCCGAGTAAGGAAAAAGAGACAAAAGAATTTGAGTCAACGCTCGCTCGTAGTAAGATTAAGATGAATTCTTAGTAAAGTCTCATCTCCATCTTATCCCATAAACAACAATTTAAGTTAGTATTACATTAGATGAAAACTCATTTTCAAAGTACGTACCTACTTATATTTGCTTGTAAGTATGAAACAATACTCCATTTCAATATTTTAGGTAGGCAAACAGAACTGAATCCCAGCATTTTTAATTTGACCGTATTAAGTTATTTGCTAGGAGACATCGGCTTAGAAAAGTGCTCTCACTCTTTTCTATTACCGTCGTTTTCGGGTGCAAAACCGGGTAATCGAAAATACAACAGGCAACAATAACATCTTACTTCAGTCAGCAATGACTCACTGCCCATTCTGAATGGTGTATTTTTAAATGGTGAGGCGAGACTGGTGTGCGAGGATACACGCATGTGTCGTGCTTAATTTTATAATGCAATGCACAGCCGCACACCTGTCGCTGGTTACCCCATACTATGGAAACCAGAATGAATGATTAAAAGAAACGTAAGAATTATATGAGAAGGCAAATAATGTTGGACATAAATCTCCGAGGTGTAATCAGAAACGAGGAGATTAGAAGATGTCGAACAAAGGTTACCGACCCCCCCCCCCTTATAAATGTTGATGCGCTCAATGTACAGAGCTATATATTTTAGAATACATAGATAGTTACAGGCCTACGAAACATTTATACTCAGAATTTTTGAATTTTCGATTTGGATTTTTTTTTAAAAAGTTCGAGTTTAACTGCCTAATTTCCAAAACACCCCAACAAGATAATTTAATTTGCTATAAAAAATTTGAACATTGTAGTAAGTTGTGACATCTCAAACTTTTTTTATTAATTTTTATAAAAATTGAACTTAGTGACGACATCCTTTCATACAATTTGTAAGGCAGAATACACAATGGGAACTCAATAGTTTGATACTCAATCTCCAAACAAATATATACATACCATCAAGCTGTTTTCATATTCTGGGTAGGAAGAAAGGATTGACCTCTCAATACTATCCTTTCTTGACATTCATACCTACATGTGTTGTATAGAAAACATAAAACATCTTAACATATTATAAAATTACTTTAAAAAATAAGTAAAAACACAAAATTTTAACTTTATTCCACTAATTTAAAATGCTGACCACTGACGCGTTTCGCTCAAAGAACATCTACTGAATATTCAAGTATTTTTATAATATTGATAATGGAATTCCATCACGTATTAGCAGTCGAAAAATTAGAAATAATCTTAACAAATTCAATCATTTGGATTTATGGGTTTATAGTTTGGTACGTAGTCTTCAACTATACATACTATCAACATCGACAGTTGGATCTCATGTGTTACATGCAACTAGTTAAAAATAATGGTTGTTATCATGGAAACATTAGGTACACAGAGACGTGTCCAAGAGTTTTAATTTTCAAAAAGTTTTTAATAAAAAGAGTAAAATATGTAAAGTAGGTACTTACCTACATCTGAGTATTTTTTTTTACAAATTCAACCCCTTACCACGACGTATAACAGATGATGCTTATTTAGAATGTTTCCCCATTCCACCCTTAAAGCTATAAATTATAAAAATATAAATTTTTTTTACGCATACGCACTGTTAAAATATATCTTTTGTATATATCTGATGAAAATTATTTTCTCCATAGCGACAGTTTCATTTGATATGTAACTCCCTCTGTATTTTTGTGTTGGTAAACTTGCATAGTTGACAATCTGGCCAATTTAATTCTACGGATTTGCTAACATTGCTATCTAGTTATCGGCCTTCGTAGCTCAGTTGGTCAGGTATCTGACTGCTGATCCTAAGGTCCCGGGTACGATTCTCGGTGCAGACACAGTTTTAAATTGTGTTTTCAGTCTGGATATGTGAGAAGATTGATAACTTTAGTCTCCATAATTTGGCAACTTGTTATTGGGTACCTGTTAAATTAATATTTGAACATTGTGACGAATACTATCTACAGAATTAATAAATCAAACTTAGCTCGATCGAACATTTAGAAATTTAACCAATGGAAAGATAAACGAGTGGGTTGTGGCCAACGCTATACTGCTCACTGCCAAGTCATTCTACAAAGTATTCAATTTTTTTTATTGACAATTTTTTTAACGTCTCAATAGAGATGATGTTGGGATATTGTAGAAGAACCAGGAGCTCGAGGCACCTACAGGGCTTACGACCTGTCATCGGCTGGTTTACGTGATCACTTTATGCGCTTGCGCAACGTTCAACAATTATGCCTTCTTATTGAGTTACCTTATCAATGTTATTTTTGAAAGTTCTATGTTTGCATATATGCAATTAAAAAAGTATTCGATATTCAAATTTTGTTAAGAAAATTTTCAGCATTTTCATGAAATGAGTTTTTATATTATTTCTGATTTAAATATACCACTCATTCCGAATTTAGTGTGCCTCTTTAGGCGTTACGGAGCTGGTGTATGGGTATGCACGCACGTTCTTCATTTTGTAAGGTGATGCACACCCGTACGCCTGTCGCTAATTAACACACATTGTAGGATTACACCGTGATGGTGTGTATGTAGGTATGTTGTCAAATCAGCTGATTGTTAACATTCTATTAGTTCATAAAAAATGCAAATGACTGACAGGAATTATCGTTATATCGTTAGTAGGTATGTTTGTTTATTAGGTATATTATATATGTAGGTTATTTACGAACTCTTAAAAAGGCCGTGATCCATTATTTGTAAGAGATTAGAAATTACATATTACGTTGACATAATCTTACATTATTAAATATTGTATCTACAAACTGATATCTCTGTTTTATAGGTATAGAGGTATCCAAACCATATGTAAATGTAATTAATGTAATTAGTTAATTCATATTCATATTGACAGCTACTGGGAAATTAATTTAATGCTACGCTGAGCAATATTTACTTAAATAATCAACATACAATCTATCTATAAATCAGTGTTTCTCAAACTATAGAGTCACATCAGTCGTAAACTCCGGGGATGAACAGAACACTTTAGTTCTATAACGTTCCCTATGGAGTGGGGTAGGTGACTGCGACTTTTCCATAAATGGCGTAAAAATGCCTAGCGGAAGTCAATATACCAACATGAATTTAATCTTCCCATAAAACCAAACCATATAAATGTGTTTAATTTAATAAGTTACTCTAATATTCTAAGACCAATTGAAAATCACACTGTTTTACTTACACTAAAGTGTTGAGTGATGAATTAGGATGGAACTCTATGGGTGTTCCATCAGGATGGAACTCTATGGGTGTTCCATCAGGATGGAACTCTATGGGTGTTCCATCAGGATGGAACTCTATGGGTGTAATTATTAGGTTCAAGCAGCTCTCATTTCCTAATTGTCTCTCTCCCAAAGGCCACCTCCCACCCGCCCCTTTCTTCAATTCGCAGATCTTTCTTTCTCCTATATACTTATTTTTTCTTGAATGAATGAATGAATAATATATTTCCAACAGTATAAATATTACAAAGGAACAAAATACAATTTAATATAAACCTAATTACAATTTTACAATATTTTTTTTTTCACACATTTGGAAATTTTACTGCCTCGCTAGACATAGTCTGTTCTGAGGCAGTACTAGTTTAAAATTGCTATGGCTACTCTGCGATCATATGATTTGTTTTCTTTTTTTCTTCACATATTCCATTCACTTAGAACATCGAACAACCAGGATGAAAAACTCTAAAACCTCTATCTCAAAAAATCTAAGAGTACCGAGGCAGATCCTTCTCTTCCAATCTGCTTCAGCCAACGAGTAACGAGGTCTTTGAAAATTTTCCCATCATGCGATATGTTTTGTTCAATATCTATCATTATTTTATTATAGAGTCTTGGTGCCAAAATACTATTATATACTTTTATTTTTTATCCTTTTTGTTTATTTTATGTTTTCGACTTTTGACCATTAGCTTGTTATTAATGTTTGTCAACACTTATAAACATATAACTGGTGTATTTTTTAATTATTATTGTTTTATTTGTATTTTATCTTTTGTATGTAGGTAGGTACTGTTGGTTTTTCTTGTGTAACTTGTATTGAATTTTTTGTAAGACTTCAAGACTTGCAAGATTCGTCAATATTTATAATTCTCGAATAATGTTATAATTGCATTTTATAGTTTAACCAATTTATCAATAGAGTGCGTTACAAAAAAGTTTCTTCGTCGTTTCAATAGATGGCAATGGTAAAAACAGCTTATTAAATAAAATATATAGAATTTTAAAAAATGGATAGATAAGGAACTCAATAGAAAAGGCATAATTGTTGAACGTTGCGCAAGCGCATAACGTGATCACGTAAACCAGCCGATGACATGTCGTAAGTTTTGTAGATGCCTTGATTTCCCGGTTCTCCCTTAATAATCCAACTTCGTCTCTATTGAGATATTAAAAAAAAATTGTTTTATTATTCTGTTTCATATTCTACTCATCGCAATCCAAAAATCAAAAGGTGAATCTAAAAATGTTGGTATTCAAAGAATTAACGAATATAATTTTTCACAAATATGACGCCATTATCATACTTTTGTACAAACGTGTTGATAAATTGACGAATGCCTATTAAATCAACAAGATAGGTATGGATTTAATGTCACACGACACAAATTTCGATATAAATCTCACCGTTCGTGATGACGACTTTTATAGGGTAAACAGTAATTAGGTGATTAGTACATGATTTATTTTTATCAAAGGATTACGAGAAAAAACATTGGTCTGTAACACGTGCCTCAACACACTTTTTTTAAATTAATCACTCATATCACAACATACATCTTTCATACCATCGAGCCTTCTTCCATAAATTTATAATAAAATTAAGGATAAGGTCTCTTTTCTTCTTCTTTTTGTGGCATGTCATCGTCGGCTAGAAATCTGGCAAAGCCATACTAGACCTTAGAAAACGCACTATTCATTTTACAAATGTCGGAATAACTGTCATAGTTGATATTAAACGCGATAGTCTGTATTTGCGAGACTGTTTATATCATAAGACTCAATAATTTGGCAACATTTTATTGCTTTCTTGTTTAATTCATATTTGAGTTTTTCTTAAATAAAAATATCTTCCGGTGTAGGTTATTGAGAATCTTTTAGATGAAATTTCCACATTAAAGGCAGCTTCGGAGTGGTCCCAGTGACGGTAAAGACAACGGAGTCAAGATTGAAATGGTATGCCATCTGGTGAGGCATGAAGATCATTCAGTTTATACTGCACTAGGGCAGGAGAGGTAGAGGTCACGTGGTGGATTAGTTATTGGAAAGGCGTTAAGAATGATACAACTAGATGAAACGATGGTACAGATAGAGTTATGGAAAAGAAAAATAAGGAGAGTCGACCCCAAAACAAAAATGGGAGAAGGATAAAGAAAAGAGAGAGATTTAGACGAACTTTCCACATAGGTTTATACTTATCACTCCATTCTTTTCGTCAGTATATAAATCCAGTATTATTTAATAATGGTCTAAATGCATTTGATCTCAATTTGTTCACATAATCCATTCTATTCGTCTCATATTTGTATTTATAACTTTATCAGACTTCGTGTCACACGATGAAATAAACAAAATTAAAATCATAAGATATATGTACCTACCTAAATCAAGATGCAATATAAATATCAATCTCGTAAAATCTCCAGGGAGGGGAAATATCTTGTTCAATCGGGAACACAGATACATTTATGAAAAATTTCAGCTGCGTGATTACTTAAATTTTATACATTGCATGAACGAGATTAATTTCAGCTTTGCTGATGATTGTAATGGCCTACAATCATACAGAAATTCTACAGACGGAGGAACTAAAATACATAGGAATTTAATTTGCCTGATTAATTATTGGTAGGTACTATTATTTTTTTTTTTTTTTTTTTATTATAAAAATAAAGCAGGAATATGTACCTATTGTTTTATTTTTTTCTATATATTATGCTTGTTGCCTTAATATCAACTTTATTGCAAATAAAAAAGCTGTACTATAAATAGTTTAATTGGATTATGAACAGGTTTCAAACTGCAGTACAGTTCGATTACTCTATCTAATCAAATCAGTAAGAAGATAGAAATAAAACGATATAGTGTATCAAGAATCTAAATAAAAAACTATTCTATAAAATGTACAATGTTGTAAAGAAGCAACAATATTCTACATAAGTGCCAGCACCATGTAGGAGAACTGAAGAACAATGTTACATAAATTCAATAACTGTTGGAATGTTTGTATTGAATATTGATAATGTTGTCCTAGTTGTGTTATAAGTACTTATAATAACATGTCCAATATTGTCGTTGTCTATTGACTGAGAGCTCAATGGCGAATGTGTGTGTAAATCAGGCTAACGAGAAGCGAGAGTCCAGGCGTCAGTCAAAGTTCCGAGGAGCCCAGCCTTGCACGAGCCGTCAGACTCCTACAGCTCCACTCACTTGACAAGTTTTACTCCCATCACACCAGGCCAAGGTAGAACAATCATCCTACTTCACAAAACTTCAAAGCAACTCTCTGTTTAACTTCTACTTGTGCTGTCCGTAAACACTATCTATTTCTGTATCTCTATTATCCTCAGATGCTAGTTTGTGTGTTTGTTTCATTATTAAAACTCTTCTGCCGCATCGTCTGGCTGTCGAGAGAATGCAATGACAGTTTGTATAAAATAATTGTTCAGTTTTATTTAATATGTATCTATAAATTGATTGCACAGCACTGGATTGCTACCATCACATATCACCTTTCGGTTAAAATCATGTTTTTGTGTCTTGATGTTTTATCGATATCTACCATTTTTTTGCCTGAAGATACACCAAATGGATTCTCGTACATGTTGAATGCATCAATCTTAGTATGCAGTTTAGTTTGGCGTAGATATATTGAATGTTACCTTTTATTGAATGCTATATAATCTGGTACAACAGAACTATATTGTATGTTACAACTCTTGTTAATTTGATTGTTATCGCTTTTGCAACTACTGTTACTTGAATCAGATCAACCGTTGTTGTATATTTATCAAATTATTTATTTTTGGCACGTTTAATTGTGAATCGGTTTATCTGATGATGGTCAATAATTGTTGGATGTTGTATTATAATAGTCTTTTGAAGGTGCAAACTATTTGATAGTTTTCACGGTAGTTTCTGGACTAAACAGTCCCTTGATTATGAATAGTTCTCAGCTCCCTTGCAAAGTATTTATAGTATTTAAGTAGATAGTAAGTTAATGAACACAGTACTTAATCATCATGTACATATTCAATAGCTACTGACAAATACTCAAATTATATAGGTATCATTTCCCGAGTTATTTTAGCAAGCTATTTTTTATAATCGAATTTAACAAAAAGTGACATATTTGTTATTTTTGAAACAAAATTAGAAAATTATTGATCAAGCTTACAAATAGATATAATTACAAATCTACTTCCAAAAACCCACCACAAAATTTAAAAATAATTTTATAAAGGAAATATTTACTTTTTAAAAAATATGAATACATCTTGAAACATAAAACGAAAATATTTTCAAGTTATCACAACACAATTCCTGATTTTTGTCACTAAAAACGACTTATTTCTGAAAACCACATCTTGTAAGCATCTGTTGAAGGTATGTACCTACATAATAAATATTTACTAACGCCATAAAGATACAAAAGAGAAAGGCAATCGTGGTTTCACTGGATTCATGAATCCAGGCCCACGAGCACAGGCGACAAGAGTACCAGCCAGAACAGGTGAGCCACATGGGCTTGCGACCATGTATGCGGGATTAAGGGGCCCCTTTATGACTCAAGTCACGCTCTCCACCCACCCACCAATCTCCGACTGATACTCCACTCCCCTGCGCAACCAAATCCAATAGGATGCGGATAATGCTGCTTTTACCACCCTATCCAAAAGTTCTTTTATTTTACCTCTTGGGAGACCCAGGTCTTTAAAGTAGGATTATAAAGATTTTGCGGGCAGGCCTCTCGCCCCCACCTCTACAGCATATATACTTGTGCTAAAGCCATTTTGAACTGTTCTATCTACCAGTTCCTTGTACTTGTTTAGTTTGTATTGGTGGTCTTTTGGAATATTTGTGTCCCATGGAACAGTCAGTTCCACATAAATAACTATTTTCAATGAAAGAGAGTAAATTGTCAAGTCAGGCCTAAGAGACGAGATGCAGATCTCCTTTGGAAGGTTATATCTCTCTGTTCTCGTATCCATTAGGATATTCCAGTCATCGGACTTCCCAATTATTGATATTAATTTCTTTGTTGTAGGTCTAACTTTTTGTCCCGGTTTCACAAATGTTACAGTCGACTGTTTCCATGTGGTTAAACCTTTGATTGCTCTTGCCACCGCAAGGCTGGAAGCCTCTCTCACAATTTCAAGCACCTTATCGTGTCTGTATGAGAACCTTCCCTCCTGTAGTGATACCCTGCAGCCGGCCAAGATATGTCTAGCCGTGCATGCAGATGTCCCACAGAGGCGGGACATCTGCATGCACGGCTAGGCAGGGTATATATAAGAAAAACATTGCACAAGTTTAATAACATTACAATCATAAAGAATATGCAGACTTATAAATCGTTAAAAAGTGTAACGAAAATCCAATGAAATAGTTTAGCAATAATATGAATCATTTAAACCAATAAAAAAATTCCGTTTATTTTGTATTCACAAATAACCAGTTGATCGATAAACACACTACACAGAAAAATCGAAATATTGCAATTTTATTATGTTATCAAAAAAACTGAATTAAGTAATAGAATTATTTTTGGTACCTAACCTGGATAGTATCACAATATGACACAGATTTCTTGAAAAAAAACTGGATTTAAGGAAAAAAGTTCAGAGAAAAAAAGAGAATTAAAAATTCGTTTTTTTTTTTTTTTTACTGTTTCATATCTCATATGAACATACGAGTAGGTACATATTCAAATGAGACAGGTAAACAAATCATATTTTTTTTAAAAAGAATCTCACACACAACTAAATACTTGACAATAAAAAATATAAAGTTTACACTCTGAATACGAAATACTAGCAAAGGGAAAAGATCGATTTGACTATAAATACTAAATAAATTATATGTATTTTTCTTGTATACTTTATATGAATGAATCGGAGAGTTATTAAATCTTTATGTTTATTTTATTTTTGTAATATTATTTTTTTTATCAAGTTTATAAATCAAATGTAAATGTTCGCTGTTTCGTTTGATTAACGCTTGTGTTTATATTTATGTTAACTATGAAATGTAATTATAACATATCTTCTAATTTGATGTTAATTTCTTCTTGTATCATGTATATACTTACCTACATATCTACTCGTAATGTGTATAACATATCTGTATTGTATTTAATAAAAAAAATCATTTAAAATTACTGAATAAAATATAATATTTCTACTATACATTATAAATTACGAGCACTTCAAACACCAATGAGCATAGCTAAAATCATGGTCAACTAAGTGCATGGTTTAGTTGACCAAGGGTCGATTTCACTACAGATACCTTAACCAACAAAGGAATCACTTAAGCTTAAATAGTCCCAAAAGAATGTAAGTACTAGTTTTTATCAGTTTTTATTATGTTTCCTAGCTAGGAAAAGAAAACACGATAACGGGTATATAAAGCTGAAAGAAGTGGCTTGAATAGTACATTTAGAATATTTAACTTAATTTATATTTGTATGAAAGCAGCCAGAGGTGCTTTCAAAATTTGTATTTATGTTTATAAATATGTAATATGCTTTTCTATTGTTTCAGGTTTGGCAAACGAGCTTTCATGCATTCCGCCTGGGAAAGAGAAAATCCTGTAAGTTATTTTTTCCAAATAATATCTATAACATTCTCTTCAAATATTTATTTATGAGACCAATATCCTGTAAATTATTATTATCATTATTTTTTTATTGTTTCTCGGGCAACTAACAGGTACTATGTCAAATATTAATTTAACACGCACCCAATAACAAGATGCCACATTCTGGAGACTAACGATATTAATCGTCTCACAGATCCAGACTGAAAACACAATTAAAAACTGTGTCTCCACCGGGAATCGAACCCGGAACCTTTGGCTCAGCAGTCAGATATCTAACCAACTGAGACACGAAGACCAATATATTTATGAGACCAATATCCTGTAAATTATTTTTCCCAATAATAACTATTATACTCTCTTCAAATATTTATTTATGATACCAATATCTTGTAAATTATTTTTCCCAGTAATAACTATTATACTCTCTTCAAATATTTATTAATGAGATCAATATCCTGTAAGTTATTTTTCCCAATAATAACTATTATATTCTCTTCAAATATTTATTTATGAGACCAAAATCATTTAGGTATTCATTCTTTTTTTTTTCCTACGAAGTGTAATTGATTAAATTTAATGTTTTATGTGTGTAGATTATAAAAATTGTTTATTTTAAATCTTTATTAAGTTATTATTTTATAAATCTAGCAATTAAGGCGTATATATCTTAACCAAAATCATTTATTCTTTCTTTTGTTAAAAGATTTATTCTTTCTATTTCATCAAAATCATTTATTTAATATTTAGTAAACTCTTCTATTCTTTCTAATTCACCATAATCATTTACCTGTTATTTCTTTAGTTATATCGTTTATTATCACTAGTCAACCCATGAATCTTTATATTTTACCAAAATCATTTTGGTATTCTCTCTTTCACCTTATATTATTTCTATTTCACCCAAATCATTAACTCTTTCATTTCTACGCCATTTTTTTTAATATAATCGTCTATTCTTTCTATTTCACCGAAATTGTTTATGATTTCTTCAGTAATCGTTTTTATATTTAACCAATAAATCTTCATATTTTACTAAAATCATTTAGATGTTCTCGTTTTTTTCTATTTCACCATATTCATTTATTCTTTCTCTATGTACATCAAAATCATTTATTCTTTCTATATTAAAATCGTATATTCTTTCTATTTCATATTATTAATTTATTCCTTCTTTAGTAAACTCATCTATTCTTTCAATTTCGTCAAAATCATTTATTCTTTCTGATTAAAATCGTTTATTCTTTATATTTCATATTAATAATTTATTCTTTCTTTAGTAAACTCGTCTATTCTTTCAATTTCGTCAAAATCATTTATTCTTTCTGATTAAAATCGTTTATTCTTTATATTTCATATTAATAATTTATTCTTTCTTTAGTAAACTCGTCTATTCTTTCAATTTCGTCAAAATCATTTATTCTTTCTGATTAAAATCGTTTATTCTTTATATTTCATATTAATAATTTATTCTTTCTTTAGTAAACTCGTCTATTCTTTCAATTTCGTCAAAATCATTTATTCTTTCTGATTAAAATCGTTTATTCTTTATATTTCATATTAATAATTTATTCTTTCTTTAGTAAACTCGTCTATTCTTTCAATTTCGTCAAAATCATTTATTCTTTCTTTATTAAAATCGTTTATTCGTTCTATCTCACCAAAATCATTTTCTCTTTCTTTGGTAAAATTGTTCATTCTTTCTTATCGGCCAAAATCGCATATTTTTCAGTGTGATGAAAATCTTTAATACTACCATTTTTGAATCCTCTCATGTCACCAAACAAACTTGATGCATTTACGACGATGTTTATTAACTTATGTTTAAATTGATAATATTCAAATTGTCTGTGATTTATTGTATATTGATAATTGTAATTTACTACTGTACAACCTACTGTACCATTTCAGATGTATACGTTACGTTACATTATTAAGGCCCCCATTCACGATCGTGCCATCCTTCCAAATGGCTTGCCATCACTCCAAAATGCGCTCGTGAATGATAAAATCCGCGCAGCCCAAATGGCCTGACACACCAAAATGGAATTCCAAACGATCGAAACTCTGTAGTGCCGCGACCAACCGCGTGGCGCATCCTGTCGGCACGGCATGCTCGTGAGTATGAAAACCAGCGGTACATTAAGCCATCTCATTGCGCCGAGCTGTTTAACACTTTCTCGTGAATGCGAAAATACAACATTTTCTCTTTGTTTTTTTCTTTTTTTATATAAACAAACCGCTATATAGGAGTTGTATAAAACTCATCATCAGAATTATAACTCATTTTTACTTGAAAATTAAAAAAAATAGAACTTATTAATGGGAAAGCGCCGACCGCTTGCGTATACTAATTTTGATGGCTCGATGGCGCGATGGCTTGATGGCGCACCCGTGAATGTGATGAAAATTTTACAATGCTCCAATTGGCGCCGGTCCATATGGAGCGACGCCGAATGGCACGATCGTGAATAAGCTGCTTTAAATTTAATCACATACGTACCTTAATCCTAGTATTGCCAGGATTTTTCTAATGCACAAACTATTCCATCACAGAACTTACGTATGAAAAAAAAAATCAAAATAATAAAAAACACCTTATAAAAAAATTTGTCATTCAATACATATAGCGACTATTGAACATGTCAGAGAGTATTTTTAAAACCGCGTCAAATAATAAATCCTTGAAAATCAAAACATTAACGACGGCTATTGTAATAATTTTAATCGAAAACTTTCAATACAAAAGTGTTGAGGGGTACCAAACGGCAAACATGTCAATCGTATCTTTCCATAATATTTTTGAGTGCAAGTATGTATGTATGTTTGTACAAATAAAATATTGTGTTTTGAACGAGTGCCTCTATTAACGCGACGATTGTCTCGGCGAAAAATAATGAATATTATTTACCGACCGGCATGGCGCACGACGTAGTGGTAAATTGGTGGACATCTATGCCGGCGTCCTTGGTTTGATTTATAAATAAGTGTCTTTGATTTAAAAAAAAAAAAAGTAAACCATTTACCTAAACATTTAATCATGCAGTTCTTGGTTCAACGGGCTGTTGAAATCTTATATGTAGTACCTACCCATCCAAAAAGAAATTGCTTCTTGACAATAAGCTCGCTAGTTGCATAGGGTAGAAAACTGTTTGTATGCATATTAATAATTTAACAAATCATATATTGAAAATTAAATATAAATTATAATAAAATATAAATGGAAACGCCGGGTATAGAAGTTTTTTATAAATATATCGGTTTATTATGTGTCTATAAAAAAACACCTCGATATCTATTATATCTTCATGCCTCCATACATCCATAATTCTCCTCTATGCGTTAAATCAAATTTTACTGGAAATTTACATAAAAATTGAGTCACCTCCATTTTGGTTTTATTGCTCAATCAAAAGCATGTGTATTTTTACAATTCAAATAGGCTATAATTTATGTATGTATTTACATATTTTACAATCGAGAGACCAAATCATCAAATTTATTTAAAAATCTTGAAAAAAATACATTTATAAATTTATAGGCAACGAGTTCACTATGCTAATATTGATGTAGGTAGGTACCTAGGTAGGAACTGGTGCTAGAAGAATGTGCCATATGGCAGAAATCTTATCCAACTGTCGATTTGTTCAGGAGAACTTTGTTCTCTTAACATATCGACAATGTATCAAGCCAGAATACGCGAGAATTGTATGGAGAGGTCTACTTTTTTCACGGCTTTTCCAACTTTGAAGTCAAAAAACACCAACTTAGAGGCTTCGCAGCATATATGTTCCATACACGGATTTACTCAGAATTCGGAGTAGAACATTTCGTGTGTCTGTGTGTGTGTCTGTGTGTGTGTGTCCGTCCCCCCCTTATAACTTTTGATCCGCTCAATTCACAGAGCCCAAAATTTCAGAATATATACACAGTTATAGGCCTACAAAACTTTTTTACTCAAAATTTTGAATTTTTGTTTCAGTCAGGGGTTATCAACTTTTGAATTTTTATTTTATTTTTCCATATATCTCAGAAACCATAAAAGTTAGAACGCTGAAAATTGGTACAAACATAGACAAATACAAAATCTCAAATTAGTTTTTTCTAAAAAATTCCAGGGTTTCTCAAACATTTTTTATTAAGAAAAGTATTTTTTTTATCATAAATTTATGAGTTTAACTGCCTATTTTTCCAAAACTTTTACAATTATCGAAAAAAACCGAAACACCCCAACTAGATAATTTAATTTTCTATAAAAAATATTAGCATTGTAGTAGAAGATCTCAATTTTTTTTAACAATTTTTTTAAAAATTGAATTTAGTGACGACATTGCTTCATACATTTTGTATGGCAGTCGCCTATACACAATATGTAAGAAGACTTAATAGTTTGATACTTCATCTTCAAACATACATACAAACCATCATGCTATTTTCATATTCTGGGTAGGAAAAAAGGACCTTCCTCCATACTATCCTATCTTGACATACATACCTACATATGTTGTTTAGAAAACAAAATATCTGACAATATTCAATAATTTGTATTTATGGGTTTATAGTTTGGTACATATTCTTCAACTATACATACTATCGCTATCGACAGTTGGATCTCATGTGTTACATGCAACTAGTATAGTATAAAAAACTCACGCCATTGACGTTGGCAAAATATAAAATAAACTATAATCAATCAAAATCGTTGAATTTTATCCAGAGTAAATTATAATATATTCTCTGTTTTTATTGGGCATAATCTCATGACATTCAAAGATTAATAAATTATTGAACATATGATGGAAAACATAATAGATGTTGATACAAATATCGCCTCCATAATATTCACAATTATCAGACATATTATGTAGCACAGCCGGTTTAAAAGACAGCAAAAAAAAAACTAAATAAAACATATTTGAAAACGTGACAGTACAAAATAAATTTAAATCATGCGAAGAATTAACGAGGTGTATTTATACTTTAACTCTTTTCACATGACGTTTCAATTTGTCAAAATTCAGTATTTTACAAGCACATGAAAATTATAATTGACTGAAAACGAATATGTTATGCCAGACAACCATCAACCATCTCTTTGATCATCCGTCAAACACTCGCAATCATAACGATCATTTAGTGAATTTTTCGCTTTTATAATATCTGTTATATGTATTTCCCATCCTTTTAACGCCATTTTCACTATATGGACTTTAATGAGACATGTTTTATTAGAATCAAAGGTATTTTATGCAACGTTTTTTTTATGGAAACATAATTGTATAATTGAACTTTTGATTGTAACGTTTGAGAGAGGATTTAAATTATAAAATTCCGTAGATACTTGTAAAAATAAATCAGAATACAATGATCTGGATAATTATTTATTTTTACGGGAGGATTTCTTTGCCTAGACAAGGCCTTTTCAACTTAATGTAAATAAAATTCTTTTTTTTCATAACTTTGTAAACCACTTGCCAGAACAGTCCCTAAAAACCTAGAGTAAACCGTCGTAATGGGAAGCGTAGAGGGTAGATGATCTATAATATTGTGTATAGGCGACTGCCATACAAAATGTATGAAGCGATGTCGTCACTAAATTCAATTTTTAAAAAAATTGTTAAAAAAAAATTGAGATCTTCTACTACAATGTTAATATTTTTAATAGAAAATTAAATTATCTAGTTGGGGTGTTTCAGCTTTTTTCGATAATTGTAAAAGTTTTGGAAATATAGGCAGTTAAACTCATAAATTTATCATAAAAAAAATATTTTTCTTAATAAAAAATGTTTGAGAAACCCTGGAATTTTTTTGAAAAAAATAATTTGAGATTTTGTATTTGTCTATGTTTGTACCAATTTTCAGCGTTCTAGCGTTTATGGTTTCTGAGATATATGGAAAAATAAAATAAAAATTCAAAAGTTGATAACCCCTGACTGAAACAAAAATTCAAAATTCCGAGTATAAAAGTTTTGTAGGCCTGTAACTGTTTATATATTCTGAAATTTTAGGCTCTGTAAATTGAGCGGATCAAAAGTTATAAGGGGGGGACGGACACACACACAGACACACAGACACACAGACACACACACACACACACACACACACACACAGACACACGAAATGTTCTACTCCGAATTCTGAGTAAATCCGCGTATGGAACATATATGCTGCGAAGCCTCTAAGTTGGTGTTTTTTGACTTCAAAGTTGGAAAAGCCATGAAAAAAGTAGACCTCTCCATACAATTCTCGCGTATTCTGGCTTGATACATTGTCGATATGTTAAGAGAACAAAGTTCTCCTGAACAAATCGACAGTTGGATGAAGTCAATTAAGTGGCTTAGTATCACCAATTTTTATTATACTAGTTGCATGTAACACATGAGATCCAACTGTCGATAGCGATAGTATGTATAGTTAAAGAATAAGAATCAAACTATAAACCCATAAATCCAAATTATTGAAAATTTTAACACATGTTGGTATGTTTGTCAAGATAGGACAGTATGGAGGTCAGTCCTGTTTTCCTACCCGGAATATGAAAACAGCATGATGGTTCTTTATGTATGTTTGGAGATTAAGTACCTATCAAACTATTAAGTCTTCTTACATATTGTGTATAGGCGACTGCCCTACAAATTGTATGAAGCAATGTCGTCACTACATTCAATTTTTATAAAAATTGTTAAAAAAAGTTTGAGATGTGCTAATACAATGTTAATATTTTTTATAGAAAATTGAATTATCTAGTTGGGGTGTTTCGGCTTTTTTCGATATTTTTGAAAAATTTAGAAATATATGCAGTTAAACTCATAAATTTATCATAAAAAAAATATTTTTCTTAATTAAAAATGTTTGAGAAACCCTGGAATTTTTTTGAAAAAATAAATTTGAGATCTTATATTTGTCTATATTTGTACCAATTTTCAGCGTTCTAGCTTTTATGGTTTCTGAGATATATGGAAAAATAAAGTAAAAATTCAAAAGTTGATAACCCCTGACTGAAACAAAAATTCAAAATTCTGAGTATAAAAGTTTTGTAGGCCTATAACTGCTTATATATTCTGAAATTTTGGGCTCTGTAAATTGAGCGGATCAAAAGTTATAAGGGGGACACACACACACACACAGACACACACAGACACACACACAGACACACGAAATGTTCTACTCCGAATTCTGAGTAAATCCGTGTATGGAACATATATGCTGCGAAGCCTCTAAGTTGGTGTTTTTTGACTTCAAAGTTGGAAAAGCCGTGAAAAAAGTAGACCTCTCCATACAATTCTCGCGTATTCTGGCTTGATACATTGTCGATATGTTAAGAGAACAAAGTTCTCCTGAACAAATCGACAGTTGGATTAGCTTGCAAAAAGTCCACTACACCATACAAAATTTTCCTTCGTACACGCATCTTGGCTTAATAATGTCGATTCATTAAGAGACTTGAATTCTCATGAACGAATCGACAGTTGGAATATGTCTATACGTGTTTGGGTGCTTATTTATGTCTAAAGTAAATAATACACTACATATATTGATTTGAGAAATTTATGGTTTACTCCTCACTTTTTATTATTTTATTTATATAATTTATTCCTCAATTCCAACAACCGCTATGATACTTTCTTCCATATGTATTTATCAAATAACCACGTATAATGACTGGGTACTTTTTGTTATACCTACTAGTTGCATGTAACACATGAGATCCAACTGTCGATAGCGATAGTATGTATAGTTGAAGAATATGTACCAAACTATAAACCCATAAATACAAATTATTTATTATTTTATGATATTTAGTTTTCTATACAACACATGTAGTCAAGATAGGATAGTATGGAGGTCAGTCTTTTTTTCCTACCCGGAATATGAAAACAGCATGATGGTATATGTATATTGTATGTTTAGAGATGAAGTATCAAACTATTAAGTCTTCTTTGATATTGTGTATAGGTGACTACCATACAAAATGTATGACGCGATGTCGTCACTAAATTCAATTTTTAAAAAAATTGTTAAAAAAAAATTGAGATCTTCTACTACAATTTTAATATTTTTTATAGAAAATTAAATTATCTAGTTGGGGTGTTTCGGCTTTTTTCGATAATTGTAAAAGTTTTGGAAATATAGGCAGTTAAACTCATAAATTTATCATAAAAAAAATATTTTTCTTAAAAAAAAATGTTTGAGAAACCCTGGAATTTTTTTGAAAAAATATATTTGAGATTTTGTATTTGTCTATGTTTGTACCAATTTTCAGCGTTCTAGCGTTTATGGTTTCTGAGATATATGGAAAAATAAAATAAAAATTCAAAAGTTGATAACCCCTGACTGAAACAAAAATTCAAAATTCCGAGTATAAAAGTTTTGTAGGCCTGTAACTGTTTATATATTCTGAAATTTTAGGCTCTGTAAATTGAGCGGATCAAAAGTTATAAGGGGGGGACGGACACACACACAGACACACAGACACACAGACACACACACACACAGACACACACACACACACACAGACACACGAAATGTTCTACTCCGAATTCTGAGTAAATCCGTGTATGGAACATATATGCTGCGAAGCCTCTAAGTTGGTGTTTTTTGACTTCAAAGTTGGAAAAGCCGTGAAAAAAGTAGACCTCTCCATACAATTCTCGCGTATTCTGGCTTGATACATTGTCGATATGTTAAGAGAACAAAGTTCTCCTGAACAAATCGACAGTTGGATGAACGTGCTTTCAAAATGGAATAAATGCGAATAGAGATCAAGGTATTACTAGTTGCATGTAACACATGAGATCCAACTGTCGATAGCGATAGTATGTATAGTTGAAGAATATGTACCAAACTATAAACCCATAGATACAAATTATTGAATATTTTCAGATATTTTGTTTTCTATACAACATATGTAGGTATGTATGTCAAGATAGGATAGTATGGAGGAAGATCCTTTTTCCTACCCAGAATATGCAAATAGCATGATGGTATGTATGTATGTTTGGAGATGAAGTATCAAACTATTAAGTCTTCTTACATATTGTGTATAGGCGACTGCCATACAAAATGTATGAAGCGATGTCGTCACTAAATTCAATTTTAAAAAAATTGTTAAAAAAAAATTGAGATCTTCTCCTACAATTTTAAGATTTTTTATAGAAAGTTAAATTATCTAGTTGGGGTGTTTCGGCTTTTTTCGATAATTGTAAAAGTTTTGGAAATATAGGCAGTTAAACTCATAAATTTATCATAAAAAAAATATTTTTCTTAATAAAAAATGTTTGAGAAACCCTGGAATTTTTTTGAAAAAACTGATTTGAGATTTTGTATTTGTCTATGTTTGTACCAATTTTCAGCGTTCTAGCGTTTATGGTTTCTGAGATATATGGAAAAATAAAATAAAAATTCAAAAGTTGATAACCCCTGACTGAAACAAAAATTCAAAATTCCGAGTATAAAAGTTTTGTAGGCCTGTAACTGTTTATATATTCTGAAATTTTAGGCTCTGTAAATTGAGCGGATCAAAAGTTATAAGGGGGGGACGGACACACACACAGACACACAGACACACAGACACACACACACACACAGACACACACACACACACACACACACACACACACACACACACAGACACATGAAATGTTCTACTCCGAATTCTGAGTAAATCCGTGTACGGAACATATATGCTGCGAAGCCTCTAAGTTGGTGTTTTTTGACTTCAAAGTTGGAAAAGCCGTGAAAAAAGTAGACCTCTCCATACAATTCTCGCGTATTCTGGCTTGATACATTGTCGATATGTTAAGAGAACAAAGTTCTCCTGAACAAATCGACAGTTGGAATATTTACAGAAAATTTCACAAGGCTAATTTTGTTTCACACAGTCAAAAATTAAACATTAAATAAACCCTTGATATTATTATCTTGTGTCATTAAATGACGCTATATATAATTAAATATGGATATGTCTACTTTTACCTATGTATCTAGAGAGGCTAAATTTGCTTAACCTACATAATGCAATATTGTAGTACTGACTTTGACATAATATGCATGCGAGACATGGACATGGTAAAAAGCATGAAAATGCCAAAGAAATGAGGCAGTTTAAAAGGATATTTCAAAAACACGATGTATGACAGAATAAGAAATAAGAGCTGAGTGTAACTTGTAGAATAATATTGTATAAATGCGAGTGAGGCAATGAATTTCTACAAAGACATGCAGAATGGTGTGGCGCAAGGTTCTCTCTACCTTCCTCAATAATAGGAACATGGCATAATGGTATGATATGCTAGTATGTAGTTTTACCTAGTGATGAGTAAACGCAAGGCCATGAGCGTTGTAGTCTTAGTCTAGGTCTGGTTATTGCATACTCGGTGGTGTCTTGGTCTTACAAAACCAGCCTTGGTCTAGTATTCGAGCTCTAAAGAAAATATTTCTGTTAAATTTAACAATCTTCTTCTTCTGGGTCACAATACTAGGATTGGTCTGCACCAAACACTCGATCTTTCCACTTAACTCTATCGTCCGCCAGTCTCTTCATCTCTTTGTAGCTGCTACAGCGCACGTCACCGATTATCTGGTCTATATAGTTGTTTCTGGGGCGACCTCTACAGTTAGCCCCATCAATCATTCCTTCGACGATGGTAAAAGCAGGCCTGGGTGCCGGATGTTGTGGCCTATCCAAGTTGTTCTCTGTTGGGCAATTCTTTTCATAATTTGCCTTGTCTCTCTCCAACCCTACTTAGTAGGTACCTCGTCGTTGCTGATGTGTTCTGACCAGTGAACTTTAGCCATGCGTCTGTAGCACCACATTTCAAACGCAGACAGACGTCCCGTTTCGCGTTGGCTGATGGTCCATGTTTCACAGCCATATAGCAGTACACTCCAGACAAGAGTCTTGATCAATTTTTTCCTAATTTTGATGGAAATGTTAGGGGATTCAAAAATTGATGATCTTTTGTTGAAGGCGACTCTTGCTTGGTGAATTCTGCTTTTGATGTCTGCTGTTGAACGTCCGTCTTGAGATATTCTGCTTCCCAGATATATAAACTCTTTCACCTGCTTAATTTCGATGCCACCCAGAACAATATTTGCGGTGCATTCCTCCCTTCCAGCAACCATGCATTTTGTTTTGTCCTTATTTATCCTCATGTTATAATCGCTTGTTAGATGCCTTCCTTCTTCCTGAGAGCCTCATTTAATTCTTCCTCTGTTTCTCCTAGCATTGCAATATCGTCTGCATACCTTATCATGTCTATTTTTTGTCCCTGAATTTTAACACCATGCCAATCTCTCATTTCTTCTCTCAGCTCATCGATAGCCTGTTGTATGTAGTAATTAAATATAGCTGGAGACATAGAGCATCCCTGTCTCACTCCCTGGCCAACACTTGCCTTGGCTCTGCTTTCTCCTTCTGACACAACTGCTGTCTCATTTTTATATATATTCCATATTGCCCTTCTATCCTTAAAACTTAGTCCGATGTTGTTTAATATTTTAAAAAGTTGCTTCCAGTCTACCTTATCAAAAGCTTTTTCTAAATCTATAAAAGCTATGTATGTGGGTTTGTTTTTCTTAATTCCCTTCTTTATTATAAGTGTCAAGCTTAAAATTGCGTCTCTCGTACCTGTTCCCCTTCTAAAGCCAAATTGGTCTTCTGACAAAACACTTTCGATTTTCCTTTCTGCTCTTTTCATGATAATGTTTGTAAGTATCTTTGATGAAATTTTACAATAGAAGATTCATAGTTAATTATGAATTGAAATTTCTTGAGAATCATAATATTGATGGTTGCCTGTCTACTCTTGAAGCAACACATGCAGTTTTGGTATTACATTCCCGTTCCTGGTTTTGGTCTAGCAGTGACACGTGCAGCCTTGATCTTGGTCTTGCAATCTATGTACGACCGAAACCGAGACGGTCAGATCAAGACACTTGCTCATCACTACTTTTACCAATATGCGTTTATGACAATACATATTTGTCTAATTATCAACATATGTACATATATTTACTGTACTCTTTCTTATTTTTAAAGCACATTTCTTTCTTTGATTACAGGTAGAAGCTGAGAGGCCCGACTCTTGGCTTCCATTTCCACGTCGGAGATGAGCCCATAGCCAGTACCCTTCGCCCATCAACATGAGTTCTAAATGAGAAAATGCGCTGTTCCAACATTTTCATAAAATTAAAAAAAATCATTGCAGTATTATTTCGTTTTTATTACTTCAAATATGCCAAATACAATATTCAACTACCTACAATGTGTATCAAATCGAATAAATGTTATTGAAATTATCAAAAAGATTATGTCCGTAGAATTAATTCAATCATTTATTATAATATGTAATATTGCGTAAAAAATATGTAGATATTTTAAATAGGTACATTAATAGTCATACGAAATTCTGTAATTGATGTTGTGTAAAAATGCATCCTTTCCATTGTATAATTATTTCAGGAAAATAGTTTTCTAAATACTAGCAATACCTAAATATCCACTAATGTACTTACTTACTTAATTTTAATAAAAAAAATAAAATTTTATAAAATATATAATTTTGTTTTTGTAGATATTTACTTCTACAATGTTTTATTCAATACTTATTTAAAACTCCACCTTGATCATGGAAAATAATATATTTCATAACTCTGTTATTCTTTGTATATTGTGAGGACTTTATAAAAAAAAATGATCACTTGAAATAAATCAAATTAGCACTCGCTCATATATATTATATTTCTATTCTATAGTTTTTTGTATATTTTGTTGTACGTAGGTTTTATAATGATTCTTTCACAATTTCTTAACTTTCTTACAAAATCCGAATGTAATAATTTTACTATGAATAAAGTTTGTAATGTCAGTTAAAAATATTTAGTGATGGACAATGAGTTTTTAGAAATACATAAACATGTATATTTTTTGAATGAAGGTATTTATTTCGAAATGTTTATATGTTGTTGCTAGCTTTAAAACTCTATGTATATTTTATGAAAATAAAATATTGTTTTAATAAAGAATAACTTTAAAATGTCTATGAAATTATCGCAAGCATTTAAAATTTTCATTTTAAATTAGTTAACTTTCCTTTTTTTTGAGAATATACTTACGTCAGGGGGGCATGTCTAGTCCGACCGGCGAAATCAAAACCCTCGTGATTACCCATATCATGGATATAATTATTATATGGAGTTCTATAATATCTTTAGATGTCATAGAACTCCATATAATAATTATATCCATGATATGGGTAATCACGAGGGTTTTGATTTCGTCGGTTGGACGAGACTAACCCCCCAGGTCTGTGAATGGCATTGAAAAATAATAAAAAAAATGTGTAGGGGAGGTGGGCCTAAAGCGGGCACCTTAAGTTAAAATTGAAAATAAATAGGCTAAATACGAAATTTTATGTCAAAATGTTATCATATCGTGGACTTCAATTTATTTATTTTAATTTTACATGGTCAAATTAATCATAACTTTTGAAATGAAAAGGTGTGGACAATTTAAAAAAAACCGTTACTGATGACCGCTTTGCCCAAGGGGTGAGCCTAAAGCGGGCATGTGCTTTGGGCAAAGCGGGCATGTAAATAGTGACGCATAAAAAACTGAATAATGTCTGAAATATTACCTAATACGAAGCTAAAAATGAAACAGTGATTATTCATAAGTAGGTAATCGTTTATTTCTAAACAAATAGCTAACTAAATCACAAATTTTCTCTTATAATACTAATTTCACTCATAGTTAAATCATTTCGTATTTCTTAACACTTCCAGCAGTAAGTACCATTTTTAAATCGGTGTGTAATACTATTCATTTCTGCATATTGATAGACCAGCTCCAGAAACTCTGTCTTTGATGATCCATAAAACAGACTGTAGTACCTATGCTGTTCCAGCTTCTTTTTGGCACATCCCGAATGAAGGTGTCTTTGGAGGGTAGACCTTGGAATACTATATGTTTTGCAGTACTTTTCACAGATTTATGCAGTTCATTAACATCCTTAAGGGCTTTTTCATTGATTATTGTAAGGTTTTCCTCTTGTACTTGTTTACCGTCCGCAACAGAAAAATTATGTTTGATAAAACTTTCTGATTCGGGCAAAGCGGACATACCCACTTTGCCCGGCCCGCTTTGTCCTTTGCGACGTTTTTTTTTATCACCACGTGCTAACCTCAAACTGATGGATTAAAGTCAAGAAAAACAACCAAAACACTATCAGATAGATACAAAACAGTACCTGAATTTTGAAATTAGGACAGCTTACATACAATAAGTGAAAACACAACATACTGTGTATTTTTTTTCAAAAATCACCGAAATATTTTTGCGCGCTCCAACATGCGTGATTTTGGTCGCAGGTCTGTTTGGTCACCACTATACAGGCTGCTCACACACTTCGCCACTTTATGTTCGATGGTCTGCATTATGGTCAGTTATGCATTTTTTTTATATATACTTATCTTTATGTATATAAAATAAACAAAAGATGGGTCGATGGCAGAGCGGTTGCGATCCAGTGGATTCAGAATCCAGTGGTCGCGAGTTCGAATCCTGCCTCGACCGATTTCGTTCACTTATAGTACAGGCATTTACGCTTATGCTAGGGAATGTAGAAAGATTTATATGTACTTGTTTAACAAGAACATATTCATTTTTATAAAAAAAATACGGACAATATCCGTATATTTTATTAAGAAAAACACCTTAAACAAAAACAAAATAACAATACGATAAGAAAAACACCTTTCATCTGTGCTGCCCCCTAGACAACGTGTCATTTAGCTCAAGAAAGATAACTCAATGTATGGAAGTGACAGTTGCCAGTCACGTGACAACTGTCACTTTCTTAGATTGAGTTATCTTTTCTTGAGCTAAATGACACGCTGTCTAGGGGGGCTGGACTTCTAGGACACCGCACCGGATAGTCAAACCCCTACTAGTCACATAGAATTATGAAAAAACGTATATTTAATTTTTCGTTCTATTTAATTTAGTTCGCAAACGCGACTCGCATTCACATGTATCGCTCAATGCCGAACATCGTCAGAATGAACGATGTTCTGACGTTCTCCTTTGTCGTACTTCGATGTTCTCCATTCTGACGATGACGAGCGATACCGGAAAATGATAGTCGCGTTTGCCAACTACGTATTTTTTTCATTTATTTTTAAATAATTACAAAATAGTTATATAATAATAGGTTGATTAATGTGACCAAATAGGATATATAAGAATCAACAACATAACTACAAATACACGGAATAGTTACCTCTACAACAGCAGTGCAGATCTGATACATTTGGAAAGTTCTCATCTTGCAGCCATTTTTTCATCTCTTTCCTGGAGGTAACAGGTTTGCTTTTTATATTTACAGTCGATGGTAAAATATTGCATGTTCTTGGTGATACGAAAGAATTGTGTCTCTGTGCAATTCTCCGTCTCCGCATGGGTAGGTACTCTTAAATAGCCACTCGTTCTTGCTGGGCACTCTAAAATATCCACATGTTCTTGCTGGGCACTCTAAAATATCCACATGTTCTTGCTGGGCACTCTAAAATATCCACATGTTCTTGCTGGGTACTCTAAAATATCCACATGTTCTTGCTGGGCACACTAAAATATCAACTTGTTCTTGCTTTACTAATAGAAGTATTTGCTTCAAAGTAGTTTGGATGTCTGGATAGAACGAAAAGTTTTTTTGTTTTGGATTCTTGGCAATTCACCCTAGGGAGAGTGATCTGTGCCTCGATTAAATGGAAACAGGATTAAAGATGATATGAAAGTGAAAGAATTATAAATTATACCTGTAAGTTGTTCATTTTTAGGTATTTTAATAGGATGTTAATGACTTTAAAATTTTTGATTGATAAAAGATGGGAAACATTAATTGGAGATGTATTAATTGTGTGTTATTAGCTAATCGGTTATGGCAATTAAAAAATAAATGGTCCGACGTCTCTTCCTCCTGACCACACTCACATATTGGACTATTAAAGACATTTATTTTGAAAAGATGTGAAGCAAAAATACAGTGACCGATTCTTAATCTTGTTATACAGGATATGTCCCCTCTGGAAAGCCTTCTTCCCTGAAACCAAGGTTTTGTAGGAATAGTGGACTGGATTCCAGCGTAGAACAACCCAGTGTTGGTTCTGGTATAAATTAAGTTTTCTTCCCATCTGTGAGTCAAGTTTATTTTTAATGTTGAAAAGTAATCTGTGGTTGGGGTGTTACAATTTTGAGGAGATATACTAGTAGGTGAAGATGACGCTGTTTTGGCTAAAGTGTCGGCCATTTCGTTGCCTTCGATTCCTAAATGTCCAGGAATCCAGGCTATGATTATGTTGAAGTTCTTAGACTTTAGCGAGTGAAGTTTGTATTTGATCGAGCACATCAAGTTACATAGTATTTTTTTTCATCGTAATTCTATACGATTATGGAGTTCTATCATTAAGTGACAGTTTCAAATATTGAAAAAAAAAACAATTACTAAAGGAAAAATATTGTGTTTAGGTAAGTATAGTAAAAATCTATGATTATAATATGGAATATCACTCTTTGACGTTTTGGTTGGCAACATATTTCAGTTTTGCTTGCATTTCCACACATCCTAGGTAACTAACTGTTCATTAAACCTTAATAAACAAATTGTTTTTTTGCGACAAATAAATCCAAAAACAATTCACATTAGTCGTTATTCTCTATAGAAAAACGATGTGGTCTGCCAACCGAAACGTCAAAAATCCCCCGGAAAAATGTCTCACTTCAATTCATACAAAATTTGCTAACTACGACATCTCAATGAGTGCCGGATGTCAATACCAAAAGTGTGTCACGTTGTTAGAGTGAGACAGCTGCTGTTGGGGGGATTACTCGCTCTTTCTAACTAGTAGGTAAGTACATATTTTATGTATTTCAAAGGAATTATTATTGAGTTATTAGGATGAAAATCAAAGAATACAAAAATATTATTATGTTTTCATTAAAAATTATAAAACCAACAACAAACACACACTTATTTCATAAAAAAAATATTGAAGTACCTACTTAGTAAAAATAATAAAAAATACAGACTATTGAAATGTTATTAAACAAGTGATAAACAATATTATATTTATGTACAAACAAGAAATACCTATGTGTAATGGACGATCAGGTGAAAACGTGTAATAATGAGATTATTATATTTATAGAGAGATTATTTACTTAAATATTATAAATACAATACTACTTGTGGTAATAGTAATAAAATACTTGTGGTATAAAAAAAATAATATGTAGCCTTTCAGATACAAACAAATATTTCCTTTTAAAGAAATAGTGAGCTCGTGGAAAAAAAATAATGATACATTTATATGGAAATAACTGACCTATGAAAAAAATTCACAGGATTCAAAGCGCTAATTATTCTCCAATGAAGAAATTGTGCTTGCAAAACACAAGCACAGGAATATTTTTCACCACTACTACATTCAAATTAACTTAATACATGTCATAATAATCATACTAATACAGAGTTTAACAAAAAAATACAATATGCCTAGTGAGGAAGATATAATTTATTTATTTATTTTATTTTTATTTATTTCTATCCAAAAACATAGAGTAGATATAAGATACAAAATAATTAAAGGTAATATAAGCTTATTCATACATAGTAGACATACAAAGTAAATATAAGTTATTTCATTGCAATAAATATAATTTCATTATTTCACCATTGCTTACATAGTTAAAGCTATCCTTTTTGTTTGTATCTTTGTTACTAGCCCCCTCACTCATTATTCACTCAGTAAGATTCTCTAAACATTTTCATCATTTTAATGTTCACAATTTCACTCTAAATCAATTCAGCTTCAATTCTTCAATTAGGTAGGTACGTACAAATTGATAAAGTACACACAGTACCTTCACCTCAAATACATATTATATATATTTGATTGTTATTTTGACATTGAAAATTACTTTTTCCCTATTACTTTATATCAATCATGTAATATGAATTCGTCTAAAAAAACTTTCAAACGCTGTAAATTGAAGGTTATGAACGTGAAAGCTAAAATGAAATAAAACTTTCCAAAATAACTTATCAATGTAAGCGAATCCCATAGCTAGGAAACCAAACATTTTCGCATCCATAAGCACGGCAAAACTTAACCATTTTGTTCAAATAAATGTAATAAAGGTTTTTAAAATAAACACAACACTTCCCGAATTTGTTCGCACTTTGTATGAAAATCTCGCCATGGAAGCAGTAGAAAGAGAAAAGAACACCTCTGACAGCAGCTGCACTACTCACACAATGTGACACAGATTCTTACCTGCGAATGTTCTATAGGCAGCACTCCAAATGGGTTTAGCCAGCGCCCTCTGGATTTGCAGTTTTTGCAGTTATATCATGCCGTAATGTATGAGAGAATATTTTCCAATATGGCCGACGTATCAGTCGGGGGTTTACGCGTCTTGGCGTCTGTTTTTGCATAGAAATCAGTACATTTTGATTCGTTTTCGGTTAGTGTTGGTTTGTCGTGCTGTTTTTTAAATCTCCGTAAGTACAAATATAATTGTTTTTATCATTTTTTTATTAATATTAAACATTAGTTAAGCGTTTTCATATTATTTTGTTTGGTTATTTACCATAATTTTTGATATATAACGTAAATACATTGAAATGTAATGTCAGAAACATTTTCTTGGTTATGAAATATTTTATTGATACAATATTGTCGTTAAAATTGTAATCTAATGTTTAGAAGTGATTAAACACAAATTTATTATGATATAGTGCATATTATTTAAGAAAAATATATATAGGTATATTTCGAAATATGATCACACTAATGCGACTAAAATGTGACACGGCGATCGTATTTGTTCACAATCATATTATTGGGTTGATTAATATTTTCATTATTGAATTATTTGTTTTTGTCATAGAATTATAATGTGTTTTTGTATGTTTATGTTTAAATTTAGTTTTTGATTGTATAACGAACTAATATACATGAATAGTATTTCGATGCGTTTATTTTTCAAAATTTCTCCCAAACCACCTTACATGTTTTATGGAAAACAAATTTGAGTCCATCGATTATAATGTAGACAATTTTGAGGGCATTTCTGATTTCAAATAAATATCTTTATTTTAGAAAATATATTTAAAACCGTGGCTAGGTTTGGATTGTGATTTATATTTTTTTGTATCGAGATCCTTTCTTCAGATATTTTATGTTACTGTCATGACAACCGGTATAATATAGGTATTCTAAAATTGATAAATTTCTTATTTACCCGCTCCTTATAGTTACAATATAAATTTCTGTTGATTTTGTCAATTAAATCAATTAAATGTTTTACAGAAATATGAAGGGCTGTCGTGCTCCTGGATGCCAGTCCAATTACAATAAGAAGTATACAAATTGCTTTTCTTTTCCTAAAACTGATGCATTAAGAAGGCAATGGATTCAAAGCATACCAAGAGCCAACCTAACTGCTTCTCCATATACAAGTGTGTGTATAAAGCATTTTCGCGAAGAAGACATAGTTAAGGAAGATACATTTAATTGCACAGATGGTAAGTGATTTTTCTGTAAGTGACTGACGTATGCTAGTGAGACCTGGACATGGCAGAAGTCGTACGAAAGCAGAATAAATGCAGTTGAAATGAGATCGCTTAGAAGAATTTGTAACAGAATGATATATGACAGAGTTCGAAATGAAGATACAAGGAAAGAATGTAAGATGAAGAAAGATGTAATTAACAGAATTAAAGTTAACACATTGAGATGGTTTGGCTACTTGGGGAGAATGAATGAAGAACGCCTGATGAAAATATATAAAGCTGACAGGAATGGAATAAGAGGTCGGGGGCGCCCAAGAAAAGTATGGTACGACCATGTAAACAATATTCTGAAAGATGGAAATGTAAGAAGCGTGAACAACAGATGAACGTGTATAAGACAATATATGAATGTTGATGAGGCGATGAATGTGTGTCAAAATAGAAAAACATGGCGTTCGGTTCTCTCTGCCTACCCCGTGAGGGACATGGCGTGATGGTATGTATGTATAGATATCTGACTCCTGAGACACGAAAATAAATATAATTAGTCTCCAGAATGTAGCAACTTACTTGTTATTGGATGCATGTTAGATAATATTTAACATAGTAGTTGCCCGAAAAGCAATACACAAGAATATACCAAAACGTACAAAATAAGTTTGGAATGAAAATTAACGTTAACAAACCTTTTCATACGGCTATGAAAAGTCAAATCACATACTTCAAAAAAGAAACCAGCATGGCTACCCATGAAGTTGATTTTAAGATCAGATTCAGACTTGATGAATGACATTTTCATACTAAACTTTGATCTTAACAAAATATCTTTGATTTATGATATTTATAGTCTCACAAATTTAGACAGAAAACGCAATTTAAAACTGTGAACCCAAGACCTATCTCAGAGTCAGATATCTTACCGACAAATAAGAATCATACAAACAAAAAAATATACAAAAAATTATATATAAAGAACTCTACAATAAGTGCGTTCAAGTTTAGACATTTATTATGTTCCATCAAACTATTATTTATCATTTATCACCATAAATAAATTGACTAATAATTATGTTTCAATGTTTCAGGTCAAATCATTAATGTACATCGAAAAAGATTGAGGTTGAAAAAAGATGCTGTACCATCAGTGTTCTCCAATCTACCAGAATATTTATCAAAGAAATTGCCACCTCGTCGTAAGGAACCATCAAAAAGAAAAACAGATTTCGTAGTCCGAACCAACAAACAAAATGAAGCTTGGGATCAATCCGATAAAATCACCAAGATTTTCAACATTTCAAACCAACCTTTGAATTTTAATATTAGTAACTGGAATTTAAAATCAAAAATAATTTTATACGGTGTTAAATTTTGTCCTTTTGCTCTTGTAACATTTTTAATTATTATGTGAATCATTTGAAATTAAGATATATTTTAAAGATACCGAACTAAGTATAAAAAAATTTAAAAAGGTTTGAATTTTTTTAATAAATATGTTTTCATAGAAAATAAAGTTAATCACGTCACGGTTTTTGAGGATTGAAGAAAAAAAACAAATTTCTATATGTTACGTTGTTCTTGCAAAAAGGGGATATATAAAAGTGGATGTTGGTATATTTGTTTCTTTGTATGTGATCGATGGACTCCTAAACCGCACATCCGACTGCGATGAAACTTTGGGGATTTGTTCAGCGCGCACCGGAGAAGGATTTTGCATTAAAATTTATTTAAGTATTTGTTCGACTTGTCACTAAAAAGTTTTGAAAAATGAAACTATGAGGATTTGAAAATTATGCTACCAGGGTAACATAAGTCGGTCCAAATTTTTTTTTAAAATGATCTATTTGATATTGCAATGAAACATTGGGGATTCGTTCAGTCCATACCCAAGAATGTTTTTTAATTTAAATGAATTTTTTTAATATTACACATAACGCATTATTACAGGAAAATATTTATTAGACGGAAGTGACTGAGGAGGGACTGAAGTGATTGAGGAGACAGAAGTGACTGAGGATAGACTTAAATGACTGAGGAAGGACATAAATGACTGAAGAGAGACTGATGAAGTATGGAATAGGGACTAAAGTGACTAAGGAGGGACTGAAGTGAATGAGGAGTGATGAAAGAGGGACTGAGGAAGGAATGAAGTGACTGAGGAGGGACGGAAGTGTCTGAAGTTATGGAAGGGACAGAATAATAATGAGAGATTATAATCTTAAAAAATAAAACATACGGATCAACCATTTTTATCTATACACAGGCAAGACAACGTCTGCTCGGTTTTCCTAGTATCCATAGAGTCAGAGGTTTGCGGGTAGACTTGTGTGGGAGAAGAAGTATATTAAAAAGTATATTTTTTAAATAAATAGTAATTTGGCAATAATATCACCACATGTCATTACAGGGTGAAAGAAAGAGTAAATGTATTATTATAAAAATATACGCTTACCCTAAACGTGGAATTTTTGATATTCTCTTTTATGTAATTTGTTAATGAGAGAATTTGTAGTGTGTCAATGGTCTGGATGTGTATGTGTACCCTTCCATTGTCTCTGTCTTAAATATATATAATATTTAATTTTTTTATATACCTTTTATTATTGTCATCAAACCTCTTTATGTAAAATGTCATGTATATTATAAATAAGTAAAATGATTATATTATGTACAAGTATTTTCATCAGTCATTCTTTTTTCCTAGACAGAAGTATAAATTTTAATAATTGCTGTATTTTTGTACGTTGATAATTGACTACCTACTGAATGGTTCCTTACAGTTTCGATAAAATTTATAAAAGAAGGTATTTATATGTGTGAATGTATGCATGATTAATTGAATATTTTTTCAATGAAAAAGTAATTATATATAATGAAAGATATCCATGTATAAAGTTGTATTTAGTTTGATACACCTCAGAAAAGAAGTGAGTTATGCAGTAAATCTAGACATCTAATTAAGGCTCCTAAGTCAAATTGTAAACGCTGTTCGTTATCGCCAAGCACTTGGAGATAACGTTTACAATTTAACTTAGGAGCCTGGACCTCAAGGTGTATTGATTTCTTCAATACACCATCTAGAATATTCAGCATCTTTGTAAAGGTGTATCTGACTTTTCGTTCAGCACAGGATATCTTGATCTTCTGATATATTTGTTCAATTGAAAACTTGAGTAAAGTAAGAAATATAAAGCAGTTTTTAAATGCTAATCTATTGAAGAATAATGTGAATGAATATATTTGGAAAGAGAAATGTTTGTATAGATAACAATAACTTTTGTGTTTTCCAAAATAATATGTATGAAGGATCTGAATCTAAATAAATAAGGCCATGTATGTAAAATTTATGTGTGTGGAATAATCTGTATTTTAGTTATGTAAAATGTTTTGATTGATGAACATAATATTTACAATAATGAATTTTTGGGTTACCAAATGTAGAATTTAATTTCTGAATTAGCTTGGAGAACACATGATGCTATGAACATGCTAATATTTGCAACAATAGTAACTACCTATGTATTTATTTCAAAAACTAAAAACACATCAATTGTTCAAACTTATTGTTGATAAGAATGTATACAATCTTAAAATGGGCATAACATAAACAGACTGTTTAAATCATAACTGGAAATTTGAAATGTAAACTATTAGTAGTGCCTTCTGTCTAAACAAAAATAATGAATATTTCATAGAGCTGTATAATGACCATGTAAACAAAATTCTCAAAGGAAAGGATAAATCTTAATATGTTTAAATAACAGACGAATGAATGTGTGTGAGGCAATGAATATATGGTGCTCGCTTCTCTCTACATTTTTTTTATATCTCATAACATGATTTCCACCTTGTTCACTGTGGCTCGGAATAAGAATATTGTTCTTTTATTGTATCGCTAATTTCAAGTTCGCCTCAATACACCATCCCTTTTCCTATTCCTGTATCATGTATTTTAAATTCCTCAATAGAATTTGAAGAAATTATTTACTCATATTTCTATACGTACACAATGATACATGAAATTGAAGTGTATGATAAACAAGAATGAATGTTTCAACTGGATACATATTTTTTAAATTCAATATCAGACATCAGTTTTCTTTGCCAGTTCTTCCTGGTAGATGTATTAGAACTGGCGGATATTATCTTGTTTATTTTTAATAAAGAAAGTCAATAACTGGTGCCATTAGTAAAGACAACTGCAGTATATTTGTAGTTTTACAGAAAATGCTTCTATGTTATTGACAAATTTTAAACAAATACTTTTGTGTTTTTTTATATTAAAACAACCTTTTTTCCCTAACAGTATTTTGAATATAAACCTTGTAAATATATGAGGTTTCGAAGAAAAGTTTTTTTGTGAAACAGAAGACCTAAGGAGATGGTGGGTATTTGGAAGTAATTGAGTATACATATTTTTTTAACTTTTTCTATCGACAATACTTGATGGAATTTGATTATAATATATTACAATAAAATACAGATTTATAATTTTCTTCAACTAAATTTAATTGAATAACTAGTTTCGCTCTAGACGAGCATATTCTGAGTGGTCCACTACTCAAGAGAATGCTCGTCTAGAGCAAAAATAGTTAGTTAATAAAATTTAGTAGAAGAAAATTACAAATGTGCATTTTAATAGAGTACCTATATATTATGCATCATGTCAAGTATTTTTATATGATCAAACAAGCAAAATTTTTAAGACTAGATTATGTTAAAAGACTAGAAAATGCAATTTAAAATTTCTAGGAGATAAATTTCTAATAGGGAATATCATTTGTAGTTACATAATTAAGTTTATAATTTTATTATTACAATTGGTTCTTTACATAGGTGTTCTAGATTTTTCATATTTAAACAGCTGAACGTTGGTCGTTATAGATAATAAATCATATTCAAAACAATTGAAGGAAGCTCAATATCCCTGATAATAATTTATAATATATTAACTTTATTAGTATTTTGCTGAAATTAGTCATGTGCCTAGATATTTATTTGTTTTCAAAATTTTATACAGTTAGTAAACGATAATTGAATTATAAATGTATCAAATATTATTAATGAACATATTAACAATGCAATATGAATAGTTAGTTATCAATTTACCTAGAATAATTCATAACTCTTTGTATCAAGACTGATAAAAAATATCTTTTAATATAAGCTCTACTTGTTCAGTTTCCATCTTGGAGATTGTTTGGCAGTAAATCTCTTCCTCCACTCTGTTTGGTCTTCAGCGATGCACACCTGTTCCATATACTCCCAGCGGGAACGCCTTCTGTCAGTCGATCCCTAAATTATTCCCTCCAACAAGATGTGTAAGAGATGCTCATGTCACAACGCATGACCATCCAATTTGCATGCCTTTTCAATATGGTGATCAACATGTTGTATTGTGACTAGTTTAATTGATTTTGCTGAGGACCTCACCTTTGCATAATGTGTGAAAACCATACAGGTACAGCAAAATACTCCACACAGATTTACTAATTGTTTCCGGAGTTGCTGGACTCAAAGATCTTTGATTGTTTAAGGCAAGTTTTGCTTGGTGGATGAGATTATCTATTTCACTCTTTGAACGTCCATCTCGTATGTGATCCTGTACCCAAGATAGACAAATTGGCATTCTATATTTCACTCTATATTGGCACATCTCTAGACATAAGTATATCAATTATAATTTGAATATGGTTATTACCGTTGTTTTGTTCTGCAACCTTATGATGAATATATACTATTTCTTGTACAGAATATCTGTTGGTACAGTAGATAAATTTTAACCGATTGAAAAAAAGAGGAGGTTATATTATATTGTAGGTATTATTGGTTATTTAGGTGCTCGAGATTTCTTTATATTTAAAATAAATGAACGTACCTAGCTCATTCTGGATGATAATATTGAAAACAATTGAAGGAAGCTCGATTTCCCTGATAATTATTTATATAAAATTGACAATTTATTCTGTATTTTGCTCGTGTAACAAGATACTAATTTGTTGTCATTCTTTGATATAAACTTTTTATACAATTACTCTGAATAAATATTATGTTTTCTCATATATAATCTAAGGTTTTCTCAATATTTTTTTTATAAATATAACTTTCATAATGCAATGATGCAATATGAATTATTTAAAGATTGCAAAATTGACCTTGAAAAATTCGTAAAATGATTTTTTGTACTATGTAGATTTATAAAATTTATTTTTTTATGTCATAATGAACATTATAAATGAAAAAATGTTTTTATTCAAATCTGATCTGTCACATTCAAGTATATAAAACATGTTCTATGAACATGAGAAAAAGAACAATCCGCCAATATGGATAGCTGTCAAACTCCATACGACTGATAAGTCGGCCATTTTTTTTCCCCTACCTTGCGGCCTGTCTAGAGGAAAACGAACGACGAACAATCCAGAGGGCCTTGGTTTAGCCAATGCCCTCTGGATTGTTCGTCGTTCGTTTTCCTCTGCAAAAACTGCAAATCCAGAGGGCGCTGGTTCAGCTTATTGCATCTAGTATGTTATAATAAAAATATATGATTTGAATAAAAATCTATGCATAGTACTTACTACCAACATAATGAAAATATTTCGAAGATAGTTGCATGGATGTAACTGGATGGAAGCATAGGTAAAATAGTTGTAACCGCGGGAGGGGATCGCCGCCATCTTGCTCGAACCAAGTTTCATCGTGACCATAGATGTAACTAAAGTAATGGATGGATGCATTGATCAAATTTTTGACGCTGCAGGGCGATTTCAAGAAAGTGCTGATTATCTTCAAATATATAATTTATTTTAGTAAATAAAGCACAAGATTGGTGTAAACTGGAGTAAATAAAACCATTATTTCTCTATAGAAAACAAATATATTATATGTATATAGAAAACTGCATATTTTCAAGACTTTACTGTACCTACATACTCAAAGCAAAGGAATATAAAAAAATTATAAAATGTATACAATGTATAAGAACAATAAAATTATAAGATAAAATTATAAAGCAAAGCAATAAAAATTATTATGTACTTTTAGAAATTATCCGAATACAATATAATGGCCAAATTGTATTAAAAATAAAAACTGGTGAAAATAGTTTATTTTCTTAATTTTTTTATGGAGTTCTACATGTTAATGCCATCAGCTATAAAAATGCGGTACCTACAATTTATATTTTCAAATGAGATTAGATTAAAAATGCGTTTTATCTTTAAAAAAACACGTGTGCTCCCAGAAAATACACGTGTTATTTTAATTTTGTATTGCTTCTCAGGCAACTAACAGGTAGGTGCTATGTCAAATATATTAATTCAACACGCACCCAATAACAAGCAAGTTGTCACATTCTGGAGATTTGTGATATTTATGTGTAGGGAAATTATTTTTGTCTGTAGAATACCTACAGCCCAATTTCTATGTGTATATACATACATATAATTAAACAACAACTTCAAAGAACATATTAACGGTGAAAATAATATTACAAAAATCTAAAAGACTATTAATATTAAATGCAACACAAATTCACTTAACAAAAATGTGACAATCCTCTTTCTTGGGATGATTTCAATCTACTCAATCGACTTTGCAACCTAAAGCAGCACAAATCACCATATTTGTTTTTATTAAATATTTCATAGAACAAATTTAATAATACATTGAAAATGATTTAAAAATAATAAATTAGGTATGCAAAGGATATCTTGACAGCTAGACGTCAAACGACAGACTGGTTGGAATAACGTGCAGCTTCAAAAATATTACGAATGCCTCTATCCATCCAGTCAGTGTACAGTGTACATCCATGTGCTACATTTGGTTCGAGCAAGATGGCCGCTAGGGGTTTCTCCCATAGACATAAAATATAGGCTACGACTATTTACACGACTCAACCGTAGACGAAAACCAAAAATAATCACAGAAAACGCAGATAAATCAAGTTATAAAAATATTTACCTTTGTTTATACTTTGTTATAATTGTAGATCTCGATGAAAAAAATGATTTATAAAATGAAATAAATGTAATAAGATGCCAATATTATTTATTTTTTCTTCAAGTTTGTTTCCATGATGCATTTATGACCATTGAAAAAATGACAAAGGTAAATATTTTTGTATTTTGATTTATCTGCGCTTTCTATGGTTATAAATGACCTAAAAACATAGACGACGTCAGAAAATTTGTCGTGGAAATAGACACTTCTTGGCGGGAAAACGCTTTTCCCGCCAATTCCGGTCGTAAAAATAGTGGCACCGTAAAATATATATACCTAGACGGCGTACCTGATAATTAAAGTGAGTTTAAAATTTTCGCGCGCTTTATTTCTTGGCTGGCAATAAATTGTGGTTTTTCATACATTTTTCCATAACTTTTCCGTTTTTTTCAATAATATTTCGAATTGGTGATTTTTATTTAGTAAAAGTGGACATATTTATCAAATAAAGGATATTATTTATTGTTTTCATTAATTTGTTTGTTTTTTTTTGTGTTAATTTATAAATTATATCACTTTTTGTAAAATGTGTGAAGTTTCTTTTTTGTGTGAAAGCAAACTTTGAAACTTTTAAAGTTTAATAAATAAAGTTATATACTTACGATATTTTTTACTAGCCATATTTTAGATTATTTACGATCGATATTCATAGTACTTAATAGTTTATTTTGGTGCGTGATATTGTCTTTTATTTAAAGTGCCCGTTTCATGTTCTGTCTGGATATGGATGTACTTATCGACAGACACAACAAAGGAGATAATATACAAATGCACAGGTAATCATTTTGGTATTTTGAAATTGAAAAATATGAAATAAAACAGATACTCGGTTAAGTTAAGATGAAATAATTTTAATATTAATTCATAATTAAACTGATTAACTAGGATTTAACTGTTGTTTCTTGGGATGTCAAGAAACAACAGTTGTTGTTTCGTTTCAGAGCTCACTATTTAAATAAGTACATACATACCATCACAAATGGTAACCAGCGACGGGTGTGCAATACCTTATAAAAGGAAGCACCACATACCTATAATAGCAGATTTTATAATTACTACAAAGCATATACCTATTCACTCACTGTTAAAAATGCAATCTAAATAAATTAAATCACTTAGAATGTTTCTATTAATCAAATGAGATATGTAAAACGGTTAAAAACTAAAAATTATTTAGAAAGGAATGCAGGAAGGGGCTGCCAAAGGAAAAATCTGTGACATACAAATCGCTTAATCCTTTATCTGATTTTTGCGTAGCTACTCGATGTGTTTTCGTAATATTACGCTACTTATACTATTATAAAGTTAATAAAGAAAATATTGGTAGGGCTAAAGTAAAATATGTATAACAAACCGTAATTGAGATTATTGAATACAAAATCACTGAAATTCTTAATGATCCTAGGCATTACTAAAATGTTAATATATCAATAATTACACTGTAAACCGCCTAATATTTTTGAAAACTTCCTAGATAACTGTTTTTTATAACTTTGAGGTACAAACTAGTTTTTTCGACAAATAAATCCGAAAACTATTCATATAAGTCGTTATTCTCTATACAAGAACAATGTTTTCTGCCAACCAAACGTCAAAAGTCCCGCGGCAAAATGACTCACATTCGATTCATACAAAATTTGCTAACTATGACATCTAGTATATTATATGAAAACCTATGGTTTCTCCACAACTAGCGTCTACAGATAGCTTTTCCCGAATTCTGATTGGTTGGTAGGCGGTAACTTTGAACCGGATGTACCATGTGTAAATGTTAACAGACGAAAAAAATAAAACCAAAAATATTTTGTTTTCAGGGATTTATATATATTTTTTTTTATCGTGAATAAAATAAAATGTAGGTATGCATTAGTAAATAATTATTTTGTATATTTCAATGTATATTTACTATAAGATTCTTAGTAAAACAAGAACTTTACTTTTTAATAATTTAAATTATATTTAAAGAAAGTATTAAGCTACATATACCTATTATATGTTCATGGTGTCACAATTTAATCGATTGATTTCTTCCAGAATTATGTTAATAAGTTTTAAATCTTGGAAATCTGTATAATATTTATATGTACCTACATTTAAAGAACTTGATTATTTTAAATTTTATCGAACCGTCGAGATGTTTACAATAATTAATTTCTATCATCCGTATTAAAAAAATTACGAAGTGGTCTACAATCATAGACTTTGCAACATATACTTATATAATATATGGATGAACTCAGAAAAAATTCTATATATACATATTACACCGCCGTGGCACAGTTGGTAAGCCGTTCGATTTCTGAGCGGGCGTCCTGTTTTCGATTTCCAGCAGAGGAGAAATTTATTTCATTAAAATTTTGCTTCTCTGGGCTGGAAACACTGGTTAGGTGGAAGAAATTGCCATACGGCAATAAACTCGCAACTTGCGCAGGGTGTAAGGAAGTGTACATTATTATTATACATCAACTAAAAGAACCTTCGCAACAAATAATGTTCTGTACATGGATTTATTCAGAATTCGGAGTAGAACATTTAGTGTGTCCGTCCCCCCTTTATAACTTTTGATCCGCTGAATGCACAGAACCCAAAATTCCGGAATGTATAGATAGTTATAGGCCTACAAAACATTTATACTCAGAATTTTCGTTTCTGTCAGGGGTTATCAACTATTTAATTTTTACTTTATTTTTCCATATATCTCAAAAAACATAAAAGCTAGAAGGCTGAAAATTGGTATAAATATAGACAAATACAAAATCTCAAATATGTTTTTTTTAAAGTTCCAGGGTTTTTAAAACATTTTTTATGATAAATTTAAGTATGTGTTTAACTGCCTATATATATTTCCAAAGTTTTTAAAAATACCGAAACACCTCAATTAGATCATTTAATTTTCTATTAAAAATATGAACATTGTAGAAGAACATCTCAAACTTTTATTTACAATTTTTATAAAAATGAAATTTAGTGACGACATTGTTTCATACAATTTGTACGGCAGTACATTATACAATTTCTACGGGTACGCAATAGTTTGATACTTAATCTCTAACATACATCATGTGTATAGGGTCATTACTGCAAATGACATGATTCTGAGTAATTTGAGATTGAATATTGAAACAAAAGCTAAAGTTCCAAATCTCTTTTTGAATATCTATAAAACAACCATATTGAAACAATTGTGTAAGAGACCACTGCTTCCAAGTAGAAGACAGTCCGTTTAGCACTAAAAAGTTATTTTTTTGTCCTACTGCATCCATAGTTCATTTTTGAATAAATTTTAAGATTTGACGCTATAGTCTTAAAGATGCGATTTATGTTAATGTTCCTATGTCCTTTATTTTCTATTGTTAAATAATTACCATGTTATCCGGGGCGGAGACAAATCCAACAAATAAGAGATTACAATTGTTCCAGCTGTTCTTGAATTATAAATAGTGTAACTCATCTGACTTTCTTTTATTTATATAGATTTCCTTCCCATTTATTAAAACTTTTTATTGGTTGATACTTTCTTCCTATATTATGAATTATTTGTAAAATATATTATATTGAAACTGTTGGTTTTCATTTTATTTAATAAGTTTAAGTTCCAATTTTAATTATTGTAACGACATCTCACCTTTATACATTAGAAAAAGTTTCCTATTACAAAGCCTATATTTATATACAGTTAGAATAGAAGTTTCTATAATTCAATTATATGTAAATGAGATGTGTAAAAATGTTAAAAACTAATAATTATACAGAGAAGGAAGAAGTTGCCCAAGGAAAAATCGAACATTATATGAACAATATTCTAGAAGAAGGAAATGTTAGATGAACATGTATGAATGTAGGCGAGGTGAAGAATGTATGCCAGGATAGAAGTGTGATGCTCGGCTCTCCGCCTACTACAAAAGTAATATAGCATGAAGATATGAATCTGTTTTTATTGTTTAAAGAAAAAATGCATTCAATTTTGAATATTAGATAATGATAAATCACTTGAAAAAATGGCAGTGAAAATAAATAAGAGTACTGAGTTGGACGTTTTGTGGATTATTGCTCCCAATGTGAAAAAAACTGAAGACAATACTTAAGATCCATTTGACCACCCACACATGAGTACCTATAAACAATGTTATTTAAATTGATTGTAAAAGTTCCACATCACAAGCAATATTTATACATTTTTTAAGAAAGATGTTGTATGCAGTTAGTGACTCATTGAAGGTCAAAATAAAACATGTTTTGAATTGTGTTTTCAGTCTGGATCTGTGAGACGATTAATATCGTAAGTCTCCAGAATGTGGCAACTTGTTATGTGGTGCGTGTTAAATTAATATTTGTCATAGTACCTGTTAGTTGCCTGAGAAGCAATATTAAATAAATAAATATATTTACTGATTATTCATAACAAAATATATACATAATATTATCAATCATTCTAAACAATACATAATAGGCCCTATTCAGATTCGACTAAAAATTTTATACAGAATTTTAGTATATGAGAAATATCAAAAAGTTGATTGCATTTATACGGGACTCATTACGTCACACCGCGCGGATAAAATCTTTTTATCCACGGTTGGCCGATATTTTAGATGTCTTCGTACTCTGAATTGAATCAGAATTGCACATAATATGTCCTATTCTGATTCGTATAAATTTATCCGTCTGAATTTTAGTATATGAGAAATGCCAAAAAGTTGACTGCATTTATATGGGACTCATTACGTCACACTGCACAAATGAAATCCTTTTACACAAGTCGCCCGTTGGTAATAGACCATTTCTTACTCTGAAACGAAACAGAATAGGGCATATTGTAAGAAGTAATAATAATAGGAGAGAATGTATGTAAACAAAAAATTTGTAGAAATAAAAAAAATGTTGAAATGGTTAATTTATTGAATAAGCTGTTATTTTACATTTACTTATATGAAATGAATGTGGTGGTGTACCACTAGATCGTCTCCCTTTTTGGTCCTTATGTAGATGACATAACCATGATGCTGTTGGTTAAACCTGTGGAAATAATTACAAATAAAAAACTGTGAACACTGTGCTGGAAGAATCCATGCAAAGAAAAGCATGTTCCTAGATATAACGGGGACGTTCGACAATGCGTGGTGGCCGCTTATTCTGGTCAACCTGAAGCTGCGGGGTTGCCCTCGTTGAGTGAAGGGAGCACCTAGCTGGGCAAGCCTCTAGGCGAGTTAGGGTTGTCGATGAAGTTCGCTACCTAGGTGTCGTCCGAATGTCAAGTCCTCGGCTGAAAAAGTAGCGGCCTTGTTTATGACATTTCGCAGGATCAGCAGGAGTAACTGGGAACTCCATTCGGGTAGGGTGAGGGCTATATACAAGGCTAAGTATATTGCCCAGATCGCATACGCATCTGAAGTTTGGTCCCATCGGCTGAGCGTTGGCTCGGTTGCTCTTGCGATCCTGAGGGGCCAGCATCCTCCCTTGCTTGCTGTTACAGGTACGTATCGCACGGCGGCCAGTGACAGTCTTCCGGTCATCACTGGTGTTCTGCCTGCTGATATTGAGGTGCGGGAGTTTGTCGCACATAGGAGTATCAGGCTCAATAGACGGGCTGAACATGTAGGAGTGATTGTTTGTATTGTGCCAGGAATTGGTGGTCTGAGTGGGGCCATCAGTAGTCAGAGAAAGGACGATGAAAGTTTGGCAAGAGCGCTGGGATAGAGGAGGAACTGCTAGGGTTACCTATTAGTTTTTCCCTGACCTAAGAAAGAGGATGCGTATGAGATCGCTGGCACTGTGCCACTATGCGTTGCAGCTCGTGTTAGGAGACTATGATAGGAGGTATGTGTGCTTGACCGCCCGGCCAGTTTGGTTTGGCGAAGTGCTGGCGAACCATCACAATGTAGCTCCAGAGACCGGGTTTACCCCCGGTCAAAGATCTCGTATAGCGATGTCCTAATCTGGCATGGAATGATGCTTGATGTGCGTGTCTCACGCTGGGAGTGGCTGGGATGACCGGGTTTACCCCTGGTCGAGGATTTCGTACAGCAGTGGGCCTAACCTGGCCTGGAGTGATGCTGTAGCGGGGTGGTCGACGACTCGTTGACAATCAATTCGTGCCGTCCTTTCTCCCTCGTGGAGGTGTCTGATTGCATGCCCCCGTCTGGGTGGGTCCTCCTTCCTCGCGTTGATGTTAGCTATCGCATCTAGTAATGCGGGTGCGATGGTCTAGAAGCACCTAGAAATTAAGATTAGTTTTAATTAGTAAGGTGTATTAGGTAGGCGTCACCCCCTGGATAGGGGCACTGAGAATCCATAATTTAGCAGGCGGGGTTTGTTGGGAAGAGCACATCCGGCGAACTCAGAGCCCACGTGCATAAAAAAATATTTGCAACTAAGTGCGGGTAAAGAGGTGCTAACGCGCCTGAGATACCCGTGTAAGCGGTGGATGACTTTCAGTGTCCTTCGTCTTGACAAGAGCTGCATCTAATGTTTACTTCTCCTGAACCTCCTCGGGGATGGTTAGTGTTGAGGAGGTAGATGGACCGGTGGCTCTCCCCATTACGTCTTCCACTTCAGCCGCTAGTGCGACTGGACTAGGACAGTGCTCGATGACAAAATTGTACTCTTGCAAAAACATGGCCCGGTTGTCCGTCACCATAGTTAATCGTCATCCTCCAATGAATGGTCGGTACTTCCATACAACGGTACTTCACCCACACCACTGCGAGGTCCTCTTTTTTGTTCGAATGGCATTTCCTGTCTGCCTCACCGAACTTGCAGCTTGAATATGAGATAATCTCCCGTGACCCGTCCTCGTTCTGGTGAAATAGCAAGTTGCTGCTCCATCTTTACTCACATCAGTTTGCAAGATGAACTCCCTGTTGAAATTGGGCCTGGCGTGTCCACTTGGATGATCTCTTCGGACTAAGTAGGTCCGTTAATGGGGCCGCTATGGTCGTGATCCTTGGCACGCGTTCCGGCAGCCAATTACATAGCCCAAGAAACTCTGTGAGTTCCTTCCTTGTCCGCAGGGGCGGCATCTCTCTCAAGACTCTCTCATGCACCGGTTGTAGGGTGTTTCTACTGGCCGACACCATGTGGGCCAAATATTCAATGGTTGGAGAGCCGATCTTACATTTTTCTGGTGCGCACTGCAGCCCGAACTCAATCTTTCGAAAATTAACCTATGGTGTTATGGTGGCTCTCCCAATCGACTGAATACACGACAATGTCATCTACATACACCATGACAAACTTCTCGAAGTACCCGGCCAGTACTAGTTGGCTCATCATCCTCTGAAAGTTTCTGCAAATGAGCTGTCAAAGTTGGTATTAAATGCGAAAATTTTAGCAAATTTTATAAATTTGATTTATAATAATTTATAATTCAAATAATAAAGCAACTCGCTCACGCGAGTCGCTATTGTTATTATAAACAACCATAAACCTAACTGAAAATTTATACCCAATGCTGAATAACAAATGGGCGGTGTAGACACTACTGAAAAGACAGTGTCTGTAGTGTAAACGGTCACTGTCCACCTACCATTTTACTTGTTACTTGTCATTTTACTAAACCAATGTTAACAAGACATTATGTATTTTTACTAAAAACATTTTAAATTAACACAACAGGTAAGATTTTGACATACAAGTATGGCTTGTTAAAAAAAATTCAAATATATCACCTTTATCTTTAAGCTCGACAAGACCCTGGTGGCTAAAGAACATCTAATTTTCAAACTTTCAGACACAGCTACCGTCGTGGTGAGTTTATAAGATGGAATTTCTTTGTACAGGTTCTCATAATATGTTGGTTTCTCAACCAATCCGGTTGTTTAACTTGTCATGAACTTTTCCCTTGGAACTCTTCTAGAAATTAAAAAAATAATCACAATATACAAACAGAAGTGTCAAACTAGTGATTTTTACAGCTATCATTCATAGTATATCAGTATTATTGCCTTCATAGACACACAAGTATTTAATTAACTGAAATTATATAAGAATAAGAATAAGTATAACCTAACAAAATTTGACAAGTGACTATTTAAAAAATACCTTCATTTTAACTTTGCCTTCTTCGGATCCTTCCTTCTTATTTTGGGTATATTGTATCTGCTGTACCAAAGACTTTTGTGTGATTTTTGGGCGGCTAAATGAATAAAACAACATATTGTTAAATCTGACAGTTTAAAGTTATAACTTTTTGCGGCAACGTAAAACAAAACACACCACTGTTAATTATAGAACAACATTTTTACGGGGGGTTATTTAAAACACTGTACAACATAATAGTAAAGTTAAATTACCAAAAATCAATAAGAAAAAACAAATAAACTCACCATGCTGTCTTGATAATGAGATCCAGTCGGAAGCATAGAAAAGAGAACCATATGGTCGGAAGTCGGACGGAAGTCGGAGAAGCAGTCGGAAGATCGTCCGGATCGTCGTTTTGACAGTACACGCCCCTATCTCGCCCTAGCCAATCAGAGAGGAGCCAATGCAAAAAAGAAAAGCTAGGGCTAGACGCTACTTCTCCACACACGAGAAGCTAGCTAGGCTAAAATGAATACCAATGCGCATGCGCGCCAAACTATTCCCGCCGCATTGTCAATGGGCATGATGACTAAATTTGAAAAACTATCTCACGATGTTTTTACGCATTCACTGTTTTCAAATATACATACATTTCTACATAAAATAAAGGTTTAGTAGCAAAAATCGCCATTTTAAAATCAAATTTGACATTTACGCCAAAAAACGCTTGTAGTATCATGGCGGCTGCCGACCCTGACGGTGACTATATGTATTCTAAGACGATTTGTGTATTTATAATCAATTCAAAAGTGCATAAGTGTTGTGCGGTCCCTAAATGTACAAACACGACGAAAAAAACACCTACTGAGGTATTTGTTTTCATCCCACGCGAAAAAAAAGAGAAATAAGTGATTAAATTTCGCGAGACATAAGTGTATTTTATTAAGTACGCGTTTACAATAAAGTACAGTATTTGTTCCCCCACGTTTAGGTCTCAATAATATAATATTTACCATTATTTAGGCAATAAGCATATAAAGAACTTCATTAATGTCCAAACGTCAAAATAGGCCATCATACGTTTCCCGCGTATGTTTTTAGCTTATGAAACACATAATGTAGAGAGAAGAAGGAGCATATTTTATCGATTTTCGAGATGTAAGTTGTATTTAAATTACAGATAAATAAAGTGCTTATACATATGTACTTATTATTAAGTTTTACGTTTCGAAATTCTGATGAGCAAAAGTCTTTGTTCGACGCAAAGAAATATCCGATCATAAAAAGTTCCATTCTAGGTAAGACAGGCAGAAGAAATGACTACTATGGCTGCTGTTGCTAAAAATAACGATAGCAGATAAATATAGCTTGTTATGAACACAATACAAATAACGAGTGCTATGTAATAATTCGTATGCTGCTAAAATTGTAACGATATTTTAAAACGCATGCTTCGCGTAATCGCCGTCGTTTCGCGAATCGTTTCATTGCATGAAAAAAATATAGCTTGCTAGTTTAGTTTGGCAGTGACCAGCATCATAACGTGTCGAACGTTCGTCAGCTCACCATCGCGTGACAAAATTGTAGAATACTAAAACTAAATTAGTTTACCATACGTTGCGAGCGTTCATTATTTATTTATTTATTCAATAAGAACTAAGTTACATACAAAATACAGTTAACATAGGCCCGATATTACAGTCGGTCTTCAACTCATTGAGTTTGTTAAACTCAAGATCAATGTTAAGGGGAGATTGAATTCATTTCCGTATTACAGTGCAATATGACATGTCAGTTACTAAATCTTCAATTGTAGACATATTTCACCTTTTCTGTGGTTATTATCTGTCAAATTTAAATAACCTCAAATAATACGAAATACAAAACGGGACGCAACGACTTTAAATACCATTGTTTTATTATCCAATATGGTATTTTTTTTTTTACCAAAATAATGCTTTTGAATGCCCATGTTCGTTTCAATACGGCTGCCAGTTTGTTTTGTTGTGTGGCGCCACCGTCGATACAACTAACGCCTTTAGTGATACAACACTGAAACTACACACGTTGCCTAACGCCTCTAGTCATAGAAACTGAAACTACACGAGTTGCCTAGCAAATGACAGTTGACTCACAGTTAAGTTCTTAATCTGCCAGAAACGTTGAGTCAAATATTTGTCGTTTTAGTGACGTATTTGATGGAAGATTAGGCCTAAACGGACACTGTAATACGCTATATTTTTGTAAAACTTGAGTTTAGCTCTTAAACTGACACTGTAATACCGGCCCATAGTGTCCCCCGATAGGTACGCGAGTATCTAGGTAAATTGAAACTATTTGCTTTGATGAATCCTTGTTCCATTGCTATTTTATTGTTTTGTTTTAGTTTTAAGTACCTAATTAAAATATTAATATATCGATAACACCAAAATAAACATAGTCCAGACCGACAATTAATCTCGTATATTGTATTGAAGACTCAGAAGAATTGACGCGACCATACTATGACGTCGTGCGCTCTGATTGTTTTTTCTCATAAAATGGCGGACTAACACATTTTGTATTTTTATATTTATATTACTATTATTATTATTATTCACTCCTTTAAAATGAAAATAAGTACATTTTTAAATCTTTATCACCTATTTTATTTTTTAAAATCATAATTTCAACGATTTTTTTCTTACAGTCATCACACCTATTACATTACATTCTATTTTTTTTTTAATATATTAACCATAATATATATATGAATCATAACAATTATCCCATATGTATATCTTATCATATTCTGATCTACTAGATTCATCATAATACATTGTGTATTTCCATTTCAACCTCATATAACCAGGGCCGGATAAACGTGCTTTTGCGCCCGTATCAATATATTTGAGTCCACCCCCCCCCATATTTTTTGATTTTTTAAATGTAGAACAATTTAAAATTATGTAAAATTACATCGGGTCTAAAATGACGAATCAGTTTGTTAATATTACCTAATCCTAAATATATAGTTGTTTATTATTATTTATACAAAATAGCCACAATTGGAGATTCATAATAATATTACACATATTTTCAATGTGGTATTAAATTATTTGAGTCAATTTTGTTTTGTTTGACATGAAATAATTGGCACATAGCACTCTTTAAAGGGTGAATTGCCTTAAACAAAAAAAAAACACCAGATATAATGCCCAAATAACATGTTAAAAGTAGGCGAGCAAGATATAAACACTAAGCGGGATTTTTTTACATACACACCATCATGCCGAGCATCTATCCGGGTACGCAAAGAAAACCGAGTGCCATACCTGCGGTTTTTGATTTATATGATTAACATTTTAGAATTTTTAGCGCCCTTTTCAAGACAACCGCCCTGACTTCTTGTTCCTGATTGTTCTATGATTTATCCGCCCCTGCATATAACACTGTACAATTCCCACAAACATCATCATTACTGTACATAAAAAAATCAAAGAAACAATATAATAACATCATTTTATTTTATAATCAAGCAATGAAAGCCACCAAGTTATTTATTTCTGAAAAAGTTTAATAATCTCCACCTCGTTACAATACTCGGTGCGTGTTATGACAGATGCGTCAACGATTCAATAGAGCGGATAGCGATATTATTTGGTTTATTGTCCCAAATAAACCAAATAAATCAATAAATAAAAATAGCATGTTAAAAATAAGTAGCATATTCCATATAGCTTGTTATGAAAAAAATAGCCATTTCGAACACTACAATTGGCAGTAACAATATGATGACGTCATGCGCTCTGATTGGTGTTTCACATAAAATGGCGGACTAACATATTTTGTATTTTTATTTTAATAATATTAATATTATTCGCTCTTTTAAAATGAAAATAAATATATTTTTTCAAATCTTTGTAACATATTTTATTTTATAAAATCATAATTTCAATGATTTTTTCTTACAGTCATCACGCCTATTGTCAACCTATGTCTGTGAGTAGCATCTAGTACCGGCTCTTATTTTCTGCATTCTTAGGTTAGGTTTAAGTTTGTCTATAATAATAATAGCGACTCGCATGAGCGAGTTGCTTTATAAATTGAATTATAAATTAAATTTATATATTCTTTTAATTTTTCGCATTTTATTTAAAAATTCACAGCTCATTTGTAGACTCTAGCAAAGAGTATATAATACCTACGGATAGACTCTAGTATGTCTGTCTGTGACCTGTGTCGGTGTTAGTGGAAATCATTTTGCGCGCATGCGCATTGGTATTTATTTTAGCCTAGCTAGCTTCTCGTTCTCCACACCCCCTATTGGACTCAAATGTCTTAATACCTTGGAGGAATAACTTAATACATATTGGTTCGAAAGTTACATCCGTTACCTCATATAAATCCATGGATAGTTCTGCTTTTTTTCTTTGGAATTGAAGAGAACGAGAAATGACATCAGTGTTGCCGATTTGCGGCACTTGTGCCGATTTCGGGAAATTCAGACTTGCGTCGGCACTTAATCGGGAAACGCTTTAATTCGGCACTTTTCGGCAGTTTTCAGATTTTAACTTTGGCAACACTAACGGATACTTGACATGAACAATAAACAGTTTCATTCCCCGTGATTTGTGATTCCCAACGAATTATTCCATACCACAGATAGGTATGATCAAAAGGAGTCATTGATTAGCTTCATAATATTCACTATTCATTTCAGTAAAACAAGGACAGCTCATATTACACAATAACATAAGTAATACCAAGTACCAAGTTTTGCCTCTTTCGCATTCGCTTTAGATAAATTTGTTTGCTGGTAGCGATACGTTTGTTTCTGTATCATAATTCATAATATTTATAGTTGTGTATATGAGTTTATCTACCTAGCAAGCGTAAAATAAATTAAAAACCAAAGTGAATTTATACCAATCTCAGTAATCATTAATCAGTATATAAAAATATGGACCATCATTATTCTGAGTCTAATCTATGTTTAAAAAATACATTAAAAAATACTTCTTCGTATTATGTGTGACTACTTATTTTTTAAAGGTGATCCATTATGATATTTCTTGAATTTTTACATAAATTACTTAAGTAAATTGTTTTTTTTTTATATGTGTAAAACAATTTGTAAAGAACCTTCAAATTAACATCAAAATTCTTCACATTTTGAATGGCTTCAAAATTATTATATTTATTCCTCTATGTACTAACATTTTTGTGTACCTAATACCTACATATTTGTACATAAATATAGTATTTTTAACTCCAAAATACTCGTGTTTGATTAAAATTTGTATTTATTTACGGTGTCGGGAAAAATAGTGAATTCTCAAAAATTTCGTAGCCGAATCGGCACTTTTTGACACTGGATTCGGGAAATCTCGAATATCACGATCGGCAACACTGAATGACATTCACATTTGTCCATAGAAAAGAGATTTTAATTTTATTTATTTGTCTTTTTTCGTTTTTATACGACGGTTTAAAGTCGGTGTTTTTCCAAATCGGCCAAATTTTAAACGAGTTATATTAATTTCAATTGATAAGTAATTTTAAATATGTGCCAAGAAGAAATAGCAAAAACTTATAAAGAAATGGAATAAACAAGTATACTTAACGATATTTCATCAGATTTTATAATGCATTTTTGCCGGCATGATAGTATGGATTGAAAATATTGGAAAAAGTACTGCAACACGTCTGCATTTAACTGTTTCTTTAAATAAATATTTATTGCTAATCAACATTCAAGGTTAGTGTTAATTTGGAAACGCATGTTAATTTATTTATTACTTTAATGGCTCTATAAAATGAATATTTACGCGGGAAAAGTACTTGCTAGTACCTACATTATCTCGGAATATAAAAAAGTTTCATTATATTATTCCTCTTTACCGAAAAACTTTCTGGTTCAAAGTTCATAATATTTTTATTACAACAATTAAGTTGGAGTATTGCAGCTCATGCATTTTTTTGCTGTATTCAATATTTTTATATCCTACCTACTTACCTACATGTATTCATTACCATTTTTTTTCAGAGTTGTCTAATAATTGCCTTATGGAGGGTCCCTTCCATGAAGGTATAATACAGTTCTTCCATTGATGAATATTGACAATTCATACATTATTCATAACTGTTAAAAAATCTAACAAACTATTGCCAAAGATTGCTCAGCCATGATGTCCGCTACATTCTCTTGCCTGCACTACCAGCAATCTTGCTTTGACTACCGGCGAACTTGCCTTACACTACGAGATGGGTGTTTCGGTACAGTTCTGGATAAAGGTACTATAGTATTCTAATTTTTCTAATTGAATAACTTGTCTTTACTTTTTCATTCAATACATAAACACATTATAAGCCTTAGGTATACAATACATAACGACAGTGTCATTGAGTTTTTAAATCATTTTTAAACACTCACTTAAAAATATTTCAGTTTATAACAAATTTTATAAAAATGAATAGAGAATTAGGGCCGTATTTATAAACTGTTTTTAGTACTTAATGTAATACTTATTTATATATTTATTAATCTTAGAAACATTCTTAACTAAAATTACTTATAAATATATATTACACTTTCGCACATTCAATAATACAATATGGCATTGTTGCATGGGGGGTGTATTAAACATTAATTTTGCCTCTAGAAATTACACAACGATTGATAATAAAAAAATATAATGAAAAAAAAACATCTTTCTATCAGACTTAGCCACTATTTCATAATTTTCAAGTACTATCTTTACAAAAACATTTATTTAAAAAAAGTGCTATTTCAAATAAGTAAAGACATAGAAAAGTCACGCCATGCCTTTGTACCATTAGAGAGTCATAGATAAAATATAGTGGGTCAATTGTGTACTCCGTAAACACATACAAGTTTTATACAGCACTACTGCATGAATAATGGTCTGGTGTGGTTCAACCAACTCGAAACAGATTTTAGACAGGCAACTGAATTTAACTATTAACACTCTATTGGTCGCACCAAATTTTGAAATGATTTTGGTCGCGTTATGGTCTTTTCCCCGTAATAGCGGTAGTCTTGGAAAAAATGTTTTTTTTAATTATTAAAAAACTACTATTTTTTAAATATGTGTTTTATAATTATTTCAAGTATATATTAGTGACACCTTTTTTTAAATATATTGAATATTTAAGGTGCAGAAGAAGTTTATTTTTTCAGTAAATAATTGAAGAGGTTATTTGGAAAAACTTTTGATATTTTGAATCCATAATAAAAATCAAAACAAAATTTACTGTTGTTCATTAGTTAAATCAAGGTTGCATCAATTAAACCCGCTTGATACACGCTGTTTCCAACATAGCTTTGGACCCTTCCATTTACTGTTGTAATTTATTGTTTTTCAACAACCGTCAATATTAAACTTAAAAATAGAAAAAAAATCAAAATTTAAAAAAATATTAAATCAATATAAAAAAAAAATAAGTATACTTTTTCATATCACAAAACTTTAAAATAACATGTAAAATTTAAAAGATTGCATACTTGAGAAAAAAAAAATATCATAAAAATCAAGTACTTACGTTTTATTATATAAAAATTAAAATGTTGGAGTTCCGATAAGGGCATAAGAATTTGGTCGCGCTATGGTCGATTCGACCGACACACTCTTCAAATGTTGTTGCACCGATATCTCCCGGTGATAACTGAGATAAACATTGCGGCTCGTCATTATCACGGTATGAGTGAGGAATACACGGGGGATTTCGCAAAAATCCACAAGTTGACAAAATCACACGCTATTTTAAAAATTTTACGGGGAAAGGACCATAGCGCGACCAATATAGAGTTTAAAAAATTAGTCTTTATAATATTGACTGATTTGTTGATTGTAATCACTTAATATTGTATAGTTAAAACATTCTGTAAATATAAATTTTTGTTTCTTTGTTTTTAAATGAAATGGGTGGTCGCAGAGCAGTTAGCGTATTTTGTTTGTAATCCAGATGTCGTGAGTTTGATTCCTGCCACAACTGATTTTGTTCACCTATAGGTGAATGAAATGGCACAAGCATTAATTTATGCTTAATTTTGGGAATGTATGAGGATGTACATATATGTATTTGTTTCAAGGACATATTCATTCTTAAAAAATAAAAAAAAATGTCTCATTACATACTTGCTTGCACTTTGGTAAAGGGTTTTTATGATTGTACTTTTTGATGTGTTTAAATGAAATAAATAAAAAAATAGCTCACTGAAATGAATAAATTTTTTCATACTCTAAAGGCCCCCATTCACGATCGTGCCATCCTACCAAACGGCTTGCCATCACTCCAAAATGCGCTTGTGAGTTTCAAACAAAAATGAGTTTTAATTCTGATACAAACTGCTATAGCAGTTGTATAAAACTCATCATCAGAATTAAAACTCATTTTTGTTTGAAACTCACGAGCGCATTTTGGAGTGATAGCAAGCCATTTGGAAGGATGGCACGATCGTGAATGGGGGCCTTAAGAATTGAGAAAATTAAGTTTTATAAATTCGAGCCTTTGTTTATTTGCCTTCATGTCATGTAGCTCATATGGAGTAAATCTGGATTGTTATTAGATTGACTAATTTATTGATCGATTGACGGGCTGCTGTTACATATTAATCTTTTCTTTTTAAAGAATGAATATGTCCTTGTAATAAGTACATATACATTCTCATATATTTTCTAAGTTAAGCACAAATGCTTTTGTTATAGGTGAGCGAAATCGGTCGTGGCAGGATTCGAACACACTGGATTACAACATAATGCGCTGACCGTCCAGCCACCATCAATCTAATCTGGATCGTAATCATTGATTTTGATCATGGATCACAATCATAATTGTCTGCCTATTATTTGAGATAGCCATACTTTCTTATATTTACCAAAAACTTCAACATACTTTATAGTTGGTTTTGTGTTTCATAACACTGATATGTTAGTTTCACGTTTTGGACACTATATTCATTGATCATAGATATCCCTTTCAGGTTACGAGTCTGAATATACAAACAGTGAATGTTTCAACATCCCAAGGAGTTTGAATATACAAACAGTGAATGTTTCAACATCCCAAGGAGTCTGAAGATACAAACAGTGAATGTTTCAACATCCCAAGGAGTTTGAATATATAAACAGTGAATGTTTCAACATCTCAAGGAGTCTGAAGATACAAACAGTGAATTTTTCAACATCCCAAGGAGTCTGAAGATACAAACAGTGAATGTTTCAACATCCCAAGGAGTCTGAATAAACAAACAGTGAATGTTTCAACATCCCAAGGAGTTTCCTGTCAAGTCGGTGACTGCAAACGTTGGTGTAATTGCATTATTTTTATTAGTATAATGAGCTCATATATTAATGTTTTATTAAGAATTTTCTTTGTTTAAAATAACACTGTATTTAACACATTCACTGATAAAGTCGCATTTCCCGCTTATGTGAAAGTAAGTGTTTCAGTAATTAACAAAAATAAAAATGGAATGTCAAGAACTGATTTCTCAAGTAAACTATAGATTTTGTTATTAACGGATATCTCTTCAATATTTCTTGAAAATCTGTTTTTCTTTTATCTCTCTTTTAAATATTTTTCGTTTATCTGTCATTTTGTTTCAGTATATTATGCATAAATTTCTTGTAGTAATTGATCATACCCAGTTATCGTCTTAGGGTTGTACCTCAAGCAAATTTAAATTATCCGATCTTGATTAAATTTTTGATTCTTTTTAAAATATTTCAAATCAATTTTCCAACATAATATATAAAATAATAAAACAAACATTGCGGCAGGTATTTGGGATGACCAGGCCCAAAGTTTCATCATCAACGGTGTCTGTAATAATAATGTTGGCTGTTGGTTGGGTCTGGGTTACCAATGTCTCTGCTAGCTCTGTTTGGACTTTATTAACTGCTATGTGTTGCTCTTTAAGGGCGTAGATCAAGGATGTATACATTTTTCGATCTTAATGAAACTTAAGATTCATAAAAATTATGTATTTTTAATTATTTTTAAAATATTATTAAATATTTAAAATCAGTTTACAAACTGATATTACAATAACAAAATAAACGTTGTGGCAGGAATTTGGTTTGACCATGCTTTTTTCACAAATTAAAAAAAATAATTCGTCTGATTATATATGTGGAGAAGAACAATATCCTTAAAATGTAGTCTAAAAAATAATGCTATGTAATCATAATTTGATAAAATATAGCATTAAACATGGAGGAAATAGACAACACTGACATATTAGAATTTTATTTAAAAAAAAATAAAACTAACAACGACAGATCATTGAGATATACAAACAAAAATATTTAAAAATATTTTTATTGCAAAAATATATTTGATCAATTTATTGCATTTTTTATAAAAATTAATCATTTATGCACTGATTTCAGCGCCATATTGGTGGTTCATTCAGATACTAAAAAAATATTAGATTCGAGCCTGCATTTTTTGTTACGCCATCTAGCGTTAAGCGGTATATACGATTTGTCCTATACAATAGCTTACTTGACAACGCTGACATCATTTGACCGAGAACTCTATCTTCCTCTTACACACACTCTCTCTCTTTCTCTCCTCACAACATGTTGTACAAAAAAAATAAGTACGTGTTTTTCAGCGATGCATAATACACCAGACAAGGCACTTAATAAAAATATATTCTTTATTCATAGCGTTTTTTCCTTCGCATAATATATGGTAATATCTTTTTATTAAGTAAGCCCTTTTAATACTATTTTAAAATCACTCGCAGACGATTAGATAAGCCGGAACATAATAAATATATAGGTAATGATGGTACTATTCTGTCAACATTTTCATCATTTATTACATTACTATAGATAGGATTTTTTTAATTTTACGAGTATTGTAGAATAATGACGGAATTGGTGTTAGCGACATTAGATTATTGGTCAGGGAATATTGTATACAGTTTATTTCTGTTCTAGTTTATAACAAAATAAGTATACCTACGCAAATTTTGTACCTAAACTAGTTGCATGTAACACATGAGATCCAACTGTCGATAGTGATAGTATGTACAGTTGAAGAATAAGTACCAAACTATAAACCCATAAATACAAATTATTTAATATTTTAAGATATTTGGTTTTCTATACAACACATGTACCAAGGTATGTATGTCAAGATAGGATAGTATGGAGGTCAGTCCTTTGATCCTACCCAGAATATGAAAACAGCATGATTGTATGTATGTATGTTTGGAGATTAGTATCAAACAATTAAGTCTTCGTAGATATTGTGTGTAGACGACTGCCATACAAATTGTATGAAACGATGTCACTAAATTCAATTTTTCTAAAAATTGTTAAAAAAAATTGAGATGTATATTATTGGTCAGGGAATATTGTATACAGTTTATTTCTGTTCTAGTTTATACCAAAATAAGTATACCTACACAAATTTTGTACCTAAATAATAAGTACCTATATACATATTATGTAGTAGGTATAAACGAATCTCGCCAAAAAGTCGTCACGAACAGAATAATAATAACGTAAATAACGAAATAGATATTTATAGTACCTAGTACCTACAAAAGTGAAATTTATTTTTTCTGAGAAAAACAATAAAAAATTAAATAATAAACACTTCCTTGCACCATTGATTTATATATAATAGTATGTAGATACTTTATGTACCTACCCGGCGCAAGTGGCGAACCGGTACTTGCAATCTGCTAAATACTTTCTCTACGGGGAAAGTATTTTTTTATCTTTTGGTTTATTTTTTTCTATATTTTGTTTATTGAAGATGACGTTGTACATGTTAGTATAACTTTTTGTGTAAGTAAATGGCTTTTGAACCGTTTATAAACAGATTGGTAGGTAATAAAAAATAAAAATAATAAATAAAAAAATATATAATTATTTATAAATAAAATTACTTAATTATTAATTATTATTATACCTAAATAATTTATTAAGTATTATAATTAAATAAATTTTTTGAATTTTACATCCACTTATACCTAATGTAATACGTAGTACATACGTTGTACAGTTAATGGTATTTTACGTGTATTATTTTTGTATAGTTTCCGGCAAATAACTTGAGTTTACGTCGTGTAGGCGAGCGGTTTGCACATATAAGTACCAATCAACCAAAAAAACACAAATTTGCGCTCTGCTTGGCCCACGTGACGTACACATGAAGTGTGCCGCCAACCTCTGGACTAGACAGTCATGATATGTCATTCTTGTGAATTTTAGCCGCGAGGAGCCGGTGCGTGTATGTGTGTGTGTGTGACATGAAGCATATTACTTACATACCTATATAGGTACAAGAACACACATTGTACTTTGACCTTGAAAACATCTAAATTTGAAGTTACCAAACGAATATTTATTTAGCTTTTTTAATATTCGGTTTGGTATTTATATTTAATCCTTATTTATAATATCAAATTATGTTTATGATATTAATAATTAACATACCTAATCCTTATTTATATTATAAAATATTTTTACTATATTTTATCAATCAGGAAGGTATGCGTATTTGATTATGAATTATTGTAATATATACGTTTTACGCATTACGTTTTATAGGTACATTATCCAATAAAAAACTTTTCACATTATCCGACAGATAGCGCTAAAACTATTTTTTAGCATTCATCCTCGTAATTTTTCGTTTTGTATACATATAGTAAATATGAAATACATTATGTATAAAATACTTAAATAATAAATTAAATTAAATAGCTCTAATAAAGCGTTCAAATATTGAAGCAATAAAAATATAATTTTATTCCAAAGTAACACCTGGTGGAAGAAACCAAAAGTTTTCTAAAAAAACTTCCTAAGGAAATTGGTATATTTGGTTGATCTTCCAACTACTTTACGATTTTATCGCTACTCAATTATAGCGATGGTTGAAATACCATCTTAATAACGCTTGCTAAGTTTTGCACAACATGTATCTGATTGAATCCAGAGCAAAGGCAGAGGTCATGTCTTAAACTGATATTAATGCAATTTTACCAGATTCAATTTCTGTATTGAGATCCGAAAGAATTGGAATAAGTACAGTTTCATTCGAGTGATGTTGTTTGTACGCTGATTGTTTTTATGGAAACTAATCGTGTTCTTTTAGATATTGCGTCATCTGATTCACAACTACTCACATGAGCTATTTAGAAATTACAGGTATAGGTTCGAGATTGGCCTGTGATTTGTAACATTTAGAGTATTAACTGTTGAAAGATTGATTATTCTAGTTATTACAGGTGTTAACTCATTCACAGACAAGTTGAAATTGTATCCAGTTTCAATTGCTTATTAGGACACACTCATTGACTGTATCATTTTGTTTAATAGCAGTTTTTACAAAAGGAATCTGCAAAGTCTTGAGTTGAGCACTTAGTGACAATTTTGTATTGGAGACTGTCTTCTCTTACAATATTAAAGCTGTCCCATAGTTTTTGGGAACATCTTTTTCAGATTCTTTGTTCTTCCAATACACAGATTTTCTGTTGTTGACATTCATTCTGTATATGTTTTGCGAAATGAGTAATTCTTGTCGACTAAGAGAAGTATTTCCTTTTCGAAAAATTCTTTCAAAATTTCTCATTTCCTTCTTTTTTTTTGCGACACTCAAGAATCAAACCATCTATTTTATGTGTTTCTCTTTCGGACAACTTTGTTTTTTAATGTTGCAAGTTTATCAGTTGAGTAATATTTCATTGTAAGCATTTATTATACTACGGCCATCGTAAGATGGCGTTTCTGACAGATTGTAATAGTGTTGTGACACACTTAAAATCATTAACGAAAAAAAACAGTTGTTTAAATTATTAACGTAAAAAAAAATATTAACGTTTCCACTATAATATGAAACCTTGTTATTGTATTATTATGACAATAAAATAAAAAACGCTATAGTAACCCACGTGCTTGACTGTTTAAAACAGTTTTCTTTGAGTGCTTCGGCATAATGACGAAAATCAAACAAAAATCATTAGCAAAGTCCAAATTAACGAGTAGGGGTCAAAATTTATAACAGTATCAATGTCCGAAATCCAAAGCCAGGTAAATATCGTAATCACAGCGTGCACAAATTCGTTCTTTCCGTAACAACGTTAAAACAAAACTGTCAAAACTACTTTCGCGACGTCATACGAAGCGGCGCGGCGCGGCGCGAAAATAACAAACAGTCGGTAACAACTATGGAAGTGTCCTACGTTACCAACCGCGAGTAGGTTACGAAGCGTATTCATAATTGTCATCTAGTACTTACCTACATATTTTAAATCGTTTCATTCATTCCATATTGAAATATTTTTTGTTTTGGTATTTTTTATGTTTTGACATTAAATACTGTTGTTAAGAGAGAAAAAGACTTGTGGAAAAAGAAACATTATATGTCGTTTCTCGACATTCTGAGCAACAATCGTTTTATTTTCAAATATAATAAACAAGCATTACATGTTAACTATTAGTAAATTTCGAAATACTTAAAAATATAAAGAAAATTAATTTAATTGATTATAATATTATTTTAAAAACTTGAATTGTTTTTACGATTTAACGTTAGGTTAATAATATTTCAATGTTGCGGGACATCACTACTCTGGCGCTCGCACAATAAAGTATAGCATTTGTCCTCCAATGTCTAGCTGTCATTAATTACGAAACTTCATGTGAGACCAAACGTCAAATACAAACGTCAAACGCCATCTTACAACGGCCGTAGTATAGTTTATTGATGTTACTATTTGATACAAAAATATTGTAACAAAAAGGTGAACTATTATCTGCAAAAAAATTCTTCCACATTAAACATTGTCCAATCCCTACTTGTGATAGTTTGAAATATTGGACGCAGAAAGCAGAACTTCACTTTACTTATAATAAGACGGTGATCAAATAATCCAATGTCAACCAATTGACATTGTTCGGGCCTTGAATCATCGCGAGAGATACAAACATCGAAAATACAACCAGTGTCAATGAGTTGGAGACTCAACCCGTTAGTGGTATTTGTTTTTCTAAATGGATGTTCAGATCGCCGGCAATAAATACAGGACAAGTATATAATGATAAATGTTCTAATGGTGACGAGAATTTGTAAAAGAATGTACTATTGTCTATGCACCCGTGATAGTGATACACGAAGCTTGATATCTGACATCCTACATGTTCAAAAATATTTAATTTTCTGTTTATGTAAATATTATATTATAAATATACTCGTATGGTGGGTCAGGCGCTCATAAGATTACTAAAAGTTCCCTAAGCCATATTCTGGCTTCGGTCGTCAGGTTGTTTATATCCTCCATCACTCCATCGAATCTGTGGGATGGGCACACAGTTAGAATGTGGTCTATGGTCTGAGCCAGGTCACCATGCACCTTTTTTGCCCCTATTCGTTCGGTCGGGTGTGGGAGTTCTTTGATCTTTACCTTGTTCTGGAGCCTTACGTCCGAAGGGAGTAGCTCTTGGATGGTGCCTTTTTTCTTGGCGTCTTAGCTCTTCTACCTTCAGATCCAGTGGCATGACCCCTGCTATTGCTTGGACGGACGTTAGCGACATTGTTCTGTATGCCTTACATATTCTCAGTGCGACCGCCCGTTGGACAATGTTGAGCTTCTTGCGGATGTTTTGCCTTTTCGCTGCATCTGCCCAGACGCTGGACGTGTTTGCTCCGGTTTAACTTGTGGTCTATCGTGACTCCTAGTACTTTGGCGTCTTCAGAGAGGGGGAGTGGTTGATCATTCATAAAGATTCTTGGTTCTCTCACTCTCTTCTTAGTCATGAAGAGCGCCTTTGTTTTTGCCTCTGAGAATGAAATTTTTATCTTGGTCCCCAATTGGGAGACCGTGTCGAGCGTTTCGTTGGCGATCGTTTCCAGAGTTGGAGTGTCGGCTGCTTCAATAATGACGAAAACATCGTCTACGAAGGCTTGGATATGTACGTTAGGATGGAAAGGCAGTTGAAGGAGTTGGTCTAGGATTGTGTTCCAGAACATAGGTCCGCTGGAAGGTAAGGTGGGCGGAGAAGTCTTCGGAGCAATTTAATATTAATATTTCTTTCAGGTTACCGGACCACTGTAGTGTTTTTCAAGCAGAGATCTTGGCAATCCAGGAAGCAGTAGAATGGATACAAGGCAATGCAGTATCAAACAGCATTGTTCGTATTATCACAGACAGCCAAGCATTGTTCGTATTCTCACAGAAGCTTGATCTTTTAAGCAATAATGCATTTTTTGAATACCATTAAGTTGGTTATTCGTATGTATCAGTGTATCGAATATTGAAATGAAATTGTTAAAATCTACATACGAGCCGTTAAAACTAGGCAATGGAATGTGTGGCAAACTAATCTTTTGATTATTACTATCATTTGAAATTTGTTTATCACTAACTGACGGACATAATTCGCAATATATTTGTTTTATTTCGTAATAACTCTCCATAAACTGAGCAATAAGTACATGGTTTTCATAATATTCTGTTTTAATATTATCTAGGTCGACGTAACGTACTTTAAATTTCAAAATATTCGACTGAGGGATTTGATCTTGCTTGTTTAGCGAACTCAAACAAACCTTTTAAATTTAAATACGCTAGTGAACACCTGACTGCCCTGTTTGCCATTTTAATATTCTTAATCGTAAACAACGTGAAGTTAGCAACCAACTAGCAAAATGAGAGATTCACTGCCCGGCAGTGATTGGTTATCGAACAATTAGTATGAAGTTGGTTACAAAACGGCCAATGTGAGGCAAGCTGACAAGCAGAGACAAAAATTTTATACCATAGATAATAAATTATATTTATTTGAGCTGGAATTATATTACTGGTTGACAAATATAATTGTTGATAGACAAAAAAACAAAATGTGAATATAATTATTACCTACAGATTTACCACAATGTTATTCTGTTTGCCATATGCTACCAATAATAAAATTATGTACCAATGAACTATATAATACGATGAATGAAAAATATAACACATATAATAATTGTAATGCAAAATATGATTTTGCGGATGACGTTCGATAAAGTGGCTGGACTTAATTTAGTTGATCAACACGAAACGTATCGAAACTAATTAACTTGAACTGTGTGCGACATACACGACGACGAGTTGACGACGATGTATTTACTGCTGTGTTGTACAGCTGACTACACATGTAGGTAGCAATATATTAGGAGAGGAAAAGGTTTGGGTGTTGCCACATTTACCGAAAAGTTGTTATCACCACCTTTTTAAGTAGGTCGTTCCTCTCAAATTTGGCAGTATACACTATTTTGGCTACCTTTCCGAGACCCTCTTTGTACTTCTTGGACAGCGAGTGATTCTGTCTCTAAAGTCCCTCGAGTATTTCTTCCTCGTGTCAGGTGCTCTTCCACGCCGATGAGGATGATTCTGGGTCTCAGTTTAGGTTTTTCTAACGTTGTGATATTTTCCTGGCTAGATAAGAGTTTTCTTAGTTTATCACTCTGCTCTACCGTATCGCATTGAACGGCGACCTGGTTTCCGGTCTTATTCCATATTCTGCTCACTCGCAGTCCAGATTTGATAGGGTTTACCTCTTTCTTTATTTGTTTAAGTATATCTTCAGAGACCATCGGTTTTTTGCCTGTAACCACTATAGTCTGGGAGCGAAGAGGGGTTTTCATTGCTTGGCGAGATGTGGACGGAGAGGATGGTGATTGTGGCGTTGCAGTCGGCAGAGCGGGCCAATCGTGCGCTTTTAAGGCAAAGCCATTGGTGTGCCTTATCTCTTGATCCAATAGTTTTTGTGTGTTGGCAAGGCGCTCTTTCTGTAGGTCTTCTTTACTCGATGCGACCCGCTCAGCAAGCTACTCTGCGACAATTACAACAATTATTATTTTACAATCAATCCGACTGTACTATGAGATCCATTGGGAAGAACTGTCAAAAAAACCCCATTACCACTTTTTCTTTGTTAATTTATTTATTATTTGTCTTATTGTTACAAAAAATAAACGACTATTTTGTGATTATTAGCGACTATTTTGTTTGTCTTTTTACAAATTAGTCTTTCAATTAAATCTTTTTTTTAAATCTATCGTGCCTAATTGATTCAAGATCTCATCTTCAACTACATTTTTGTTTTTTGACAGTGTTAAAATATATTTTAAGCTACCAATTGTTTTAGTTTGCCGTCATAAATATATAAAAAAAATACTATAAGTATATTTCGCCCACTGTGGTCCTGATATTAAGCCGCAAATGACCAACTTGGATGACTGCTCTTGTCTCTTTCTCGCAAATATATGGAAGTATTTAGACGACCAGTGGCTTTGCAGACGAGATTAAAAAAATACTTCTATGGATTCTTTGTTCTGTGTCATGTAATGATCAAATTTTGAATAACTATGTGAGAACATAGGCTCATAAATGGGTCTCCCTTAACCAGAGAAAAATAAGTATCTTATAATATGAAAATACGCCACTATAGAAGAAAAACTGTTTTTAAATTTAGTAATCGAAAAGATGTATATATTTTTTACAAACATGTTGCTAAAAAACTTACCCGTCGTCACCAGGGAGGAGAGTCTGGACCAACCGGCGAAATAAAAACCCTTGTGACTACCCATATCATGGATATAATTATCATATGGAGTTCTATGACATACAAAGATATTATAGAACTCCATATAATGATTATATCCATGATATGGGTAATCGTGAGGGTTTTGATTTTGCCGGTTGGGCCAGACTTGCCTCCCTGATGTAAGAGAGTGTATAATAATGATTTTTTATTATTTATAAATGGATTTTTTCAACAAAACATGTAATTAAAGCTGTCTATAGATTTAAAGTACACTAAGGGCCGGTCTTATAATCGTTACATCTAATAACCTATATAATATACAGTTGTTAGAAATCATATCAAAGTTATAAAAGGGGGTAATTATTTTGATCTCGAGGATCCAGATGCTGTTTTATGACAGATCGTGTTTTTGACAAGCTCATTGATGTCAGGTATCATATTGGTTGTAATTATTTTAAGAATTGATTGGAGATGTTCATTTGTATGTAAGTCTTGGGCGATGTTTGTTCTTCTTTATTTTCATGACGGAAAACATCTGCTCTATAAATATGTGCTAGTTATCCAAACTCTTGAAATATTGTGTATAAAAGAGTCTTAACCTCTTTAAATTTTTCTTTCAAAATACTGTCGCGGGCCGTATCTTTGACATGACTGCATTACATGCTATATCAGAGTTCATAAATATATATCCCAAAGGTTGTAAAACAGTAGACAACTAGCTAATGTGAAGAATATTATTAAATCACAGCAACCGACAGAATAAAAACTATAAATAAGAATACTCTTACTTTTTTTAATTGCATTACTTTTTGTAATGTATTGGGGAAGTAGATGTGCCTATTTAAAGTATCGGTATGATTCAAAGCTTCCGTGACCTCTTTAATACAATGTGAGACAGTTTGTTGCGACATAATAAGATTATGAGCCCTGCCCACAAGACGTTGGTAGCTTCCAGTCGCAAAGAATGACAAAGCTATCAATATAGAAATACTCAACATTAAATATTAAGTATTTCTATATAGGACAGAGTGCCATACTCCAACCAGTTCTTTGACAGAATCTGCCAAAGAACTAATTGAAGAAGCAATTCTTTCAAATTGCTCTGCATGCTGCTGTTCAGCCTGGACTCTTTTTTCTTCAATGGCTACTAGCCGCTCCCTTTCTATTAGTAATTGATTTTGCCGCGGTCGAATTTAACGACGATTTCTTCTACTTAGAGGACTCGTCCTCAACAGAGGGCTCCTCGTCACCATTTCAGGAATTCTCGATGCCGATCGATAATGTCTTATTGCCAACCGAAAACTCCTCCTGGGTGTACGTTGGGGGCTCAGGACTGAAAATAAAAAATAATTTGACAGTTCAAATAATTGCATTTGACAATTATACATACGCGGAATGGGACACTTGACTGCGGCCACTTGGGTGCGGGACACTTGTCTGCGGGACACTTGGCTGCGGGGGACATTTGGCTGCGGGACACTTGGGTGCGAGCCCACTTGGTTGCGAGTCCATTTGGTCGCGACGGACACTTGGGTGCGAGCCCACTTGGTCGCGAAATCAAAAATATTTTTTTTTGCTTAGGAATGAAATATTTCGTACTGATTTTTGTAATGCTCTTTATATTTATTTATTTATTTTTATTTAAAGAATCACAGCTAAAAAGTTACTATACATCGTTGTTCCATCAAATAAGGGCAAGCTACATATTAATCTAAAATTGGAACACACAATATTTTAATGTAGATACCACTATAATTAAATTATGTTTTAGGTACCTACCACTACATTACAGAAACTAAGATCACAACAAAGAAAAATTGTGGAAGATATTAACAAAAGAAAACAAAAAGGAAAGCATTACTATAAAAGATACAACTAACGAACAAACAGATAAAAAAGAGAAACATTATAGCTAGACAAAAAAAAAAACAAAAAAAAGCTAGTTTATTAGATATAAGCGTGGAAAGTTTTCTTCTGAATGTCACCGAAAATTATATAATCTCTATATTTATAAAAATGGATGGACGTATATTTGTTTGTTTGTTTGTATGTATGTTTTCGATGGACTCCCAAATCAACCATCCGATTGCGATGAAACTTTGGAAATTTGTTCAGCTCATACCGGAGAAGGTTTGCGCACTATAATTTATTTATTTATTTATTCGATAACTTACAAAAATAAAAAATTAAAAAAAAAGTTGTTATTGAATTGATACTTAGTGGGTTTGTTCAGCGCACACACAAGAAGGTTTAAAAATTAAAATTTATTTATTTAATATCTCACACAATACCATACCATACCATCACGCCATTTCCCTATTTGGGGTAGGCAGAGAGAACCGAACGCCAGACTCCTCTCTCTTGACATACATTCCTCGCTTCATTCACGTCCATACATCGTCTCATACACGCTCTTCTATTATTCTTACTTCTAACATCACCATCTTTCAAAATCCCATTTATATGATCGTGCCAACTTTTTCTTGGCTGACCTCTACTGTTCGTTCCTCTTTTATCAGCCTTGTATACTTTTTTTGTCAGACGGTCATCACTCATTCTTTCTATGTGGCCGAACCACCTTAGGGCATTTATTTTCATCTTACTTACGATTTTAATTCAATAATACATTCTCGTCTAATATCCTCATTTCTTATTCTATCATACATCGTTTTACCACACATTCGTCTTAGTGACCTCATTTCAACCGAGTTAATTCTACTTTCATGCGTCTTCTCACACAATAATTTACAAAAATGCTACTCACACAATATTTTACAAAATGCTATCTCACACAATAATTTACAAAAATAATCTATTTGGAATTGTTATTGAATTTTAGGGATTCGTTCAGCGCATAGCAGAAAATGTATTTGAATTTTAATTTAATTATTTAACCTGAAATTTTCCAAAGAGAAAATACCTGAATATTTGGAGACATTGACGGAGTGTAATTGAACTTCGATGACATAATAATCGCAGCAAATAATAAGAGTAAGAACATTATCAAATTATTAACTTGTTGCATGTAACACATGAGATACAACTGTCGATAGCGATAGTATGAATAGTTGAAGAATAAGTACCAAACTATAAACCCATAAATACAAATTATTTAATATTTTAGGATATTTTATTTTCTATACAACACATGTAGGTATGTATGTTAAGATAGGACAGTATGGAGGTCAGTCAGTTTTTCTACACAGAATATAAAAACAGCATGATGGTATGTATGTATGTTTGGAGATTTAAGTATCAAACTATTAAGTCTTCTTACATATTGTGTATAGGCGACTGCCATACAAATTGTATGAAGCGATGTCGTCACTAAATTCAATTTTTATAAAAATTGTTAAAAAAAAGAGATTTACTTCTACAATATTCATATTTTTTATAGAAAATTAAATTATCTAGTTGGGGTGTTTCGGCTTTTTTCAGTATTTTAAAAATATTTGAAAATATAGGCAGTTAAACTCAAAAATTTATAATAAAAAAAAATATTTTTCTTAATAAAAAATGTTTGGGAATCCCTGGAATTTTTTTGAAAAAACTTATTTGAGATTTTGTATTTGTCTATGTTTATACAAATTTTCAGCATTCTAGCTTTTATGGTTTCTGAGATATATGGAAAAATAAACCAAATATTCAAAAGTTGATAACCCCTGACTGAAACAAAATATCAAAATTCTGAGTATAAAAGTTTTGTAGACAAATAACTGTTTATACATACTGATATTTTGGGCTCTGTAAATTGAGCGGATTAAAAGTTATAAGGGGGGGGGACACAGACACACAAAATGTTCTACTCCGAATTCTGAGTAAATCCCTATATGGAACATATATGCTGCGAAGCCTCTAAATTGGTGTTTTTTGACTTTGAAGGTTATTAATGAATATATTTTTTATTCAACAATTATCCAACATAAGTATTATTATTAGATATATTATACACAGACATTTAAAATATAAAAAGATATAAAAAAAAATCTAAATATCACTTTACAAGAATAAAGTAAAACAATTATTAAACATAAGTATTATTATTAGATATATTATACACAGACATTTAAAATTTAAAAAGATATAAAAAAAAATCTAAATATCACTTTACAAGAATAAAGTAAAACAATTATCAAACATAGGTATTATTATTAGATAGATATAATATTATACACAGACATTTAAAAAGATATAAAAAAAAATCAAAATATCACTTTACAAGAATAAAGTAAAACAATTATCAAACATAGGTATTATTATTAGATATATTATACACAGACATTTAAAATTTAAAAAGATATAAAAAAAAATCTAAATATCACTTTACAAGAATAAAGTAAAACAATTATCAAACATAGGTATTATTATTAGATATATTATACACAGACATTTAAAATTTAAAAAGATATAAAAAAAATCTAAATATCACTTTACAAGAATAAAGTAAAACAATTATCAAACATAGGTATTATTATTAGATATATTATACACTGACATTTAAAATTTAAAAAGATATAAAAAAAATCTAAATATCACTTTACAAGAATAAAGTAAAACAATTATCAAACATAGGTATTATTATTAGATATATTATACACAGACATTTAAAATTTAAAAAGATATAAAAAAAACCTAATTATCACTTTACAAGAATAAAGTAAAACAATTATCAAACATAGGTATTATTATTAGATATATTATACACAGACATTTAAAATATAAAAAGATATAAAAAAAAATCTAAATATCACTTTACAAGAATAAAGTAAAACAATTATTAAACATAAGTATTATTATTAGATATATTATACACAGACATTTAAAATTTAAAAAGATATAAAAAAAAATCTAAATATCACTTTACAAGAATAAAGTAAAACAATTATCAAACATAGGTATTATTATTAGATAGATATAATATTATACACAGACATTTAAAAAGATATAAAAAAAAATCAAAATATCACTTTACAAGAATAAAGTAAAACAATTATCAAACATAGGTATTATTATTAGATATATTATACACAGACATTTAAAATTTAAAAAGATATAAAAAAAAATCTAAATATCACTTTACAAGAATAAAGTAAAACAATTATCAAACATAGGTATTATTATTAGATATATTATACACAGACATTTAAAATTTAAAAAGATATAAAAAAAATCTAAATATCACTTTACAAGAATAAAGTAAAACAATATTATCAAACATAGGTATTATTATTAGATATATTATACACTGACATTTAAAATTTAAAAAGATATAAAAAAAATCTAAATATCACTTTACAAGAATAAAGTAAAACAATTATCAAACATAGGTATTATTATTAGATATATTATACACAGACATTTAAAATTTAAAAAGATATAAAAAAAACCTAATTATCACTTTACAAGAATAAAGTAAAACAATTATCAAACATAGGTATTATTATTAGATATATTATACACAGACATTTAAAATATAAAAAGATATAAAAAAAAATCTAAATATCACTTTACAAGAATAAAGTAAAACAATTATTAAACATAAGTATTATTATTAGATATATTATACACAGACATTTAAAATTTAAAAAGATATAAAAAAAAATCTAAATATCACTTTACAAGAATAAAGTAAAACAATTATCAAACATAGGTATTATTATTAGATATATTATACACAGACATTTAAAATTTAAAAAGATATATAAAAAAAATCTAAATATCACTTAAGAATAAAGTAAAACAATTATCAAACATAGGTATTATTATTAGATATATTATACACAGACATTTAAAATTTAAAAAGATATAAAAAAAATCTAAATATCACTTTACAAGAATAAAGTAAAACAATTATCAAACATAGGTATTATTATTAGATATATTATACACAGACATTTAAAATTTAAAAAGATATAAAAAAAATCTAAATATCACTTTACAAGAATAAAGTAAAACAATTATCAAACATAGGTATTATTATTAGATATATTATACACAGACATTTAAAATTTAAAAAGATATAAAAAAAATCTAAATATCACTTTACAAGAATAAAGTAAAACAATTATCAAACATAGGTATTATTATTAGATATATTATACACAGACATTTAAAATTTAAAAAGATATAAAAAAAAATCTAAATATCACTTTACAAGAATAAAGTAAAACAATTATCAAACATAGGTATTATTATTAGATATATTATACACAGACATTTAAAATTTAAAAAGATATAAAAAAAATCTAAATATCACTTTACAAGAATAAAGTAAAACAATTATCAAACATAGGTATTATTATTAGATATATTATACACAGACATTTAAAATTTAAAAAGATATAAAAAAAATCTAAATATCACTTTACAAGAATAAAGTAAAACAATTATCAAACATAGGTATTATTATTAGATATATTATACACAGACATTTAAAATTTAAAAAGATATAAAAAAAATCTAAATATCACTTTACAAGAATAAAGTAAAACAATATTATCAAACATAGGTATTATTATTAGATATATTATACACTGACATTTAAAATTTAAAAAGATATAAAAAAAATCTAAATATCACTTTACAAGAATAAAGTAAAACAATTATCAAACATAGGTATTATTATTAGATATATTATACACAGACATTTAAAATTTAAAAAGATATAAAAAAAATCTAAATATCACTTTACAAGAAAAAAGTAAAACAATTATCAAACATAGGTATTATTATTAGATATATTATACACTGACATTTAAAATTTAAAAAGATATAAAAAAAATCTAAATATCACTTTACAAGAATAAAGTAAAACAATTATCAAACATAGGTATTATTATTAGATATATTATACACAGACATTTAAAATTTAAAAAGATATAAAAAAAACCTAATTATCACTTTACAAGAATAAAGTAAAACAATTATTAAACATAAGTATTATTATTAGATATATTATACACAGACATTTAAAATTTAAAAAGATATAAAAAAAAATCTAAATATCACTTTACAAGAATAAAGTAAAACAATTATCAAACATAGGTATTATTATTAGATAGATATAATATTATACACAGACATTTAAAAAGATATAAAAAAAAATCAAAATATCACTTTACAAGAATAAAGTAAAACAATTATCAAACATAGGTATTATTATTAGATATATTATACACAGACATTTAAAATTTAAAAAGATATAAAAAAAACCTAATTATCACTTTACAAGAATAAAGTAAAACAATTATCAAACATAGGTATTATTATTAGATATATTATACACAGACATTTAAAATATAAAAAGATATAAAAAAAAATCTAAATATCACTTTACAAGAATAAAGTAAAACAATTATTAAACATAAGTATTATTATTAGATATATTATACACAGACATTTAAAATTTAAAAAGATATAAAAAAAAATCTAAATATCACTTTACAAGAATAAAGTAAAACAATTATCAAACATAGGTATTATTATTAGATATATTATACACAGACATTTAAAATTTAAAAAGATATATAAAAAAAATCTAAATATCACTTAAGAATAAAGTAAAACAATTATCAAACATAGGTATTATTATTAGATATATTATACACAGACATTTAAAATTTAAAAAGATATAAAAAAAATCTAAATATCACTTTACAAGAATAAAGTAAAACAATTATCAAACATAGGTATTATTATTAGATATATTATACACAGACATTTAAAATTTAAAAAGATATAAAAAAAATCTAAATATCACTTTACAAGAATAAAGTAAAACAATTATCAAACATAGGTATTATTATTAGATATATTATACACAGACATTTAAAATTTAAAAAGATATAAAAAAAATCTAAATATCACTTTACAAGAATAAAGTAAAACAATTATCAAACATAGGTATTATTATTAGATATATTATACACAGACATTTAAAATTTAAAAAGATATAAAAAAAAATCTAAATATCACTTTACAAGAATAAAGTAAAACAATTATCAAACATAGGTATTATTATTAGATATATTATACACAGACATTTAAAATTTAAAAAGATATAAAAAAAATCTAAATATCACTTTACAAGAATAAAGTAAAACAATTATCAAACATAGGTATTATTATTAGATATATTATACACAGACATTTAAAATTTAAAAAGATATAAAAAAAATCTAAATATCACTTTACAAGAATAAAGTAAAACAATTATCAAACATAGGTATTATTATTAGATATATTATACACAGACATTTAAAATTTAAAAAGATATAAAAAAAATCTAAATATCACTTTACAAGAATAAAGTAAAACAATTATCAAACATAGGTATTATTATTAGATATATTATACACAGACATTTAAAATTTAAAAAGATATAAAAAAAATCTAAATATCACTTTACAAGAATAAAGTAAAACAATTATCAAACATAGGTATTATTATTAGATATATTATACACAGACATTTAAAATTTAAAAAGATATAAAAAAAAATTTAAATATCACTTTACAAGAATAAAGTAAAACAATTATCAAACATAGGTATTATTATTAGATATATTATACACAGACATTTAAAATTTAAAAAGATATAAAAAAATCTAAATATCACTTTACAAGAATAAAGTAAAACAATTATCAAACATAGGTATTATTATTAGATATATTATACACAGACATTTAAAATTTAAAAAGATATAAAAAAAATCTAAATATCACTTTACAAGAATAAAGTAAAACAATTATCAAACATAGGTATTATTATTAGATATATTATACACAGACATTTAAAATTTAAAAAGATATAAAAAAAATCTAAATATCACTTTACAAGAATAAAGTAAAACAATTATCAAACATAGGTATTATTATTAGATATATTATACACAGACATTTAAAATTTAAAAAGATATAAAAAAAAATTTAAATATCACTTTACAAGAATAAAGTAAAACAATTATCAAACATAGGTATTATTTCATACCCATGCACACACTCAAAGTGTATTGAAATGTATTTCTTTACTCTCCACAACTATTCCATTGCTATATCCATATTATTCTCATTTATTTAATAGGTACAGTACATATTATTATAATTTTATAGTATGATTAAAAAACAACCTCATTGCTTAAAACTATGCAATAAGATATTTGTACTAGCAAATAAGTGATGTACAATAAAGTGTTAAAATCAAATAAATAAAATAAGATATTGTTTATAGTAAATTTAAATTTCTCAACGGGTAGGTACATGATCCCGTTGAGAAATGAATGTAAAAAATACGCTTAAAAATTGTAAAATCATGACTAAACTAATTTCATAGTAGTGGAGAGTAAAAACTCTACTACATTATTACCTAATCCATTTCGAAGTTATGTGCTAGGCCACGAAGATAATCAATTGTTGACCGGTTTTCATAACATCTGAGAATATTTAATATTCGTTCGTCGGCCTGTCGATACTTTCTCATTTTCTTTGGTGCCTCGTGACCAGCAATTAATTGTTCTAAAAGAACATCTCTTCCATGTTGCACTTTCCGAAGCATGTTAATGAAGTTCCACAATGTAGGATGATTCATACCAAGTTCCATTTGCAAACGACGATGCGCTGCCTCCGCAAAATTATTTGTTCGGTCTTCGCCGTTAAGAGATCGTTCGAAAACATTCCACATTTCTCTGGGAAATGTAGGAGGTCGTCTTCCCGTGCCGCTTCTGTTCATGCGTCCAATATAATTGTCTTCGAACCAATCTAACAATGGTTCCAGTTCTTCGGGGAGTTCTTCGGATAATGCTTGAATGGCCTCTTCCACGTCATCGTTTGGAATAAAAGCAATTGATACCACCATTCTGCACAGTAGTGCAAAATCGGCATTATTATTATAATTCTCGATCAACCCCAGTTGTATGGATGGATCGAGAAATTAGTTCCTATCTTACCCTGGAAGGGGGCGGAACTAAAGGTGATCCAAGGGCATGAACTGCCTAGGAATCACATAGCTGTGGCAACCATCCCAGGTAAAGCCTACCTAAAACCTCATATGGTATTAAGATTACTAGAGAGCAATGAGGGAATCAACACCAGACACTGGAAGGTGTTAAACATCAATAAACTTGACTGGTGTTACAAAATGGCATTCTCAATTGACGAGGCATCAGCCAAAGCAATTGAGAGAGCTGGATACAGGCCTTATATGGGCATGACCAGGATATCCTTTATGATAAAGGAGCTGGGATTAAACAAGGAAAAGGGCCTTGCGACAAATGATGGATTAGCTGGGGCTGGACCTAGCTCAACTAATGCCGTCATTAAGGAAATTGGGCTGAATGCTGGAGACGTAGGCCCTGGCGAGGGGCCACGGAATCCTCATGTGGCAGCCTCTGAGATCGTGGTTGAGGCTGAGTCAACACCAGACCTGGCCCGACCTGCTCTGGGTGGCTCTGGGGGTTTCGTGCCTGTCGCCGGGGCGTCAGTCGGAGTGAATCCTGCCAGTGGAAAGTCCATCGGTGTCACCAATGCTGGGACAACATCTGGCCCGACAAAGGTGATGCCGAGGACTGTGTCTGCCGGTGCTTCCAATGCTGGGACATCAACCGGCCCATCAAAGGTGGCACCGAGGGTAGTGTCCATTGATGGCGTCAATGCTGGGACATCGTCTGGCCCGGTAGGGACGGCATCGGGGACGGTTTCTGCCCTCGGTGGCGCCAATGCTGGGACAACATCTGGCCCGGCAGGGGAGGCACCGGGGACGACCGCTGGAGGGATTTTGGGGCCGGCACACTCGGCTCAAGGAATAAGAGGTGCTAGAGGTGGCAAAAAGCTACCTAGAAAAACCTCATATCCCGCCGGAGGGTATACCTATGACGAAAGCGGTAACCCAAAAGCGGTAAATAAATATCCATTGAAGAGCAGGGGCTCCCAATGGAAAGGGCCTAGAAGGCATTGAGGACCATGTTGATGGACACTCAATACCCAATAAAAATATAATAAAGGCAAATATAGTTACTGACAATACTAAAAAACGGAACTACAACAGTGGTGAAGGATACATAAACCCTAACACTGGAAAAAATATCAATGATAAGATAGGTATACTTCAAATAAACCTTCACCAGGCTCGAGCTGCTTCGGCTATTGCCAATAGAAGGTTGCAGAAAGAAAACCTAACAGCACTACTGGTACAGGAACCATGGACCATTAATAACAGAGTATGTGGCTTGGGCTCCATGGGAACAGTTATATCCTGTGACCATGAATCTAGACCCAGAGCATGTATAGTGATAAACAATAATACCAAATATATTGGCATTCCAGAATTTTGCAAAAGGGATCTCGTGGCTATAATGATCCCACAAAAAGCAGACAACAGAAAACTAATACTCTGTTCAGCATACTTTGCAGGTGATGAAGCATTACCGCTTACAATCCTTGAAGAAGTAATAAACTTCTCAAAGCAGAATGATGCGAGACTCATTGTTGGGTGTGATGCAAACGCTCATCATACAATATGGGGCAGCACAGACTGTAATCAAAGAGGGGAAAATCTTTTAGATTTCATCATCACACATAATCTAAACATTGTGAACAAAGGTAATGAACCTACATTCACTACCAAAGCAAGGTCTGAGGTTTTAGATCTCACCCTCTGCTCACAAAATATCAGTAATGAAGTTATGGACTGGCACGTATCGTCAGAAGAATCAGCTTCTGACCATAGACATTTAATGTTCCACATTAAAAGCCTGACAAAAACAACAATTCAATATAGAAATAAAAAATCTACTGATTGGATTGGGTTCAAAGACGACCTTAAGGGTGGTACTAGCCCAATAGAGTCGACAAGAAATCTAAGAAGAATAGATTTAATTATGGATGAACTTACGGAAAACCTAATTTTGGCCTATGAACAGAACTGCCCTATTAAAACAAAAACTGGAAAAAGGGAAGTTCCCTGGTGGAACTCAAACCTATCCACCCTTAGGGCAAAAACTAGGAAACTGTTCAATAGAGCTAAACACTATAGCCTGTGGGAAGAGTACAGAAAATCTCTAACAGAATATCATAAGGCTATAAGGAAAGCCAAAACGGAATCTTGGAAAAAGTTCTGCAGTACCATAAATGGTACTAAAGAAACAGCAAGGATTAATAAAATCCTTGCCAGGAGGAAGGAACCTGATATAGGTCTCCTAACAAAAGAAGATGGTTATTATACTGCAACATGCAAGGAAACACTTGAGCTATTAGCTAAAACACATTTCCTGGATGCGAAACGGTGAAGGAAACCATCACTAAGCCTCCAGGATGCGATAAACCAAGTTTAAATGACTGGAGATTAGCATCAAAAATCTTCAGGCCTAATCAAATCAAATGGGCTATCAACTCTTTTGAGCCTTATAAAAGCAGTGGAAATGATAACATATTCCCTGCTCTCCTACAGAACGGTATAGAAAAAATCATGCCGACACTGCTGAAAATATTCAGATCCAGTCTTGCATGGGGCTATGTTCCACAAAGCTGGAGAACAGTCAAAGTAACCTATATACCAAAACCAGGTAAAGAAAGTTATAAGACTCCAAAAGCTTATAGACCAATTAGTCTATCTTCATTCATGCTAAAAACTATGGAAAAGATTTTACATAGATACATAGTGAGCAATATAATAACATTGCATCCTATTCATCCAAAGCAACATGCTTACCAAGAGGGCAAATCTACTGAAACAGCTCTCATTGAAATCGTAGGAAATATAAGAAAATCTCTAGATAGCGGAGAAATTACTCTGTGTGCGTTCCTTGACATAGAAGGAGCATTTGATGCAGTACCAATAAGCGTACTAATGAGTGGACTAAGACAGAAACATGTAGACAACACTATAATAAAATGGATTGACAACATGTTATCCAATAGATACATCATAACTAATCTGGTGGATGAGACTACTAAGGCTAAAACAAACAGGGGGTGTCCGCAGGGTGGAGTCTTATCACCACTCCTGTGGACGCTGGCTGTGGATGGCCTAGTAAGCACACTGAACGAATGTGGATATAATACACAAAGCTATGCGGATGATATAGTCATTACAATCAGAGGGAAAGAATGTGAAACAATCTCTGATCTGCTACAAAATGCACTAAAAATAGTTGAAAAATGGTGCAAAGATAATGGACTAACAGTTAATGCAAATAAAACAACTGTTGTACCTTTCACTAGGAAAAGAAAGTTGGATAAACTCTCACCTCCAATATTCTTTGGAAAAAAACTGGACTTTTCCAATGAAGTAAAATATCTAGGTATAACATTGGATAGTAAATTAACATGGACACAACATGTAGAAAAAGTTGCTCAAAAAGCAATCAAAGCATTATGGACATGCCATAGACTCATAGGGAATAATTGGGGACTAAAACCCCAACAAGCTCTGTGGTCATACACTACAATAATAAGACCCATAGTATCTTATGCTGTAACAGTTTGGAATGACAAACTACAACAAAGAGGCTGTGTAGATAAACTTAAACGTTTACAAAGATTAGCCTGCTTGCTCATTACGGGAGCCTTACACACAACTCCCACCGCTTCTCTAGAGGCCATGATTAGTCTACCACCTCTCCATTTATACCTTGAAAAAATGGCAAAGGAAGGTATTATAAGACTAACAAGTGGAAATAAACTAAACACAAATTTAGAAATCCAAGCAAATCTAGACAAAATAGAATCTCAAGACAAATTACTTGCATTCCCAACAGATAAAATATTAACTGTTTACAACTTTGAAAAACCATACAAAGTAGAAATACAAACTAAAACTACAATAGCAGATGTTTGGTATCAGGAATCCAATGGTGCACTTATATGGTACACTGACGGATCCAAGAAAAAGAATGGTATAGGATCGGGCATATATGGGCAAGTGCCCAGGGTGAAGATCCACAAGCACTTGGGACAGTATGCAACGATCTTCCAGGCAGAAATATGTGCCATAACGCTCTGTGCCTATGAAATCCTAAGAAGGAATTATAAGAACCACAGAATATACATTTACTCTGATAGTCAAGCTGCTCTTAAAGCTCTTGATTCTTACACAGTAACTTCATCAACAGTACTAGACTGCATTGAAGCGCTGAAGACTCTATCAGTAAACTATGGTAACAAAATCACATTAAGATGGGTACCTGGACACTCCAATTATAAAGGTAACGAGGAGGCTGATGCTCTGGCAAATAGGGGAGCGGACATAGCTACCTATGGGCCGGAGCCTCACTGTCTCCTAGCTAATAGTATTGTCAAATCAACACTTTACCAAAGAATGCTTAACAATGCCACTGAACTCTGGTTATCTACCCCAGGACAGAGACATTCAAAAGCACTCATTTCAGGATTCTCTTCAACACACTCTAAGCGGATCCTAACAATGAGCAGGAATAACCTTAGGATTCTTACTAGAATCTTAACTGGTCACTGTAGACTCAACAAACATCTATGCACGATGAATCTATCGGAAATGTACCTATGCAGGTTCTGCATGGATGAACATGAAACACCGATGCATCTACTTACAGAATGTGGCCCACTAATGCAAACAAGAGTAAAGAAAATAGGTTTGCATATTGCTGATCAAAAGCAAATCAGAGACACCGATCCACAAAGGATTTTACAGTTCTTCCAGGAGATAGGACTATGGAATGACATCTAGCAGGCAAAGTATCACAATGGACTACTATTGAGTCGACGTGAGAGGGTCTCTGGATGGGTTATAAAAAAAAAAAAAAAACCCCAGTTGTGATATTTTTCTCTTCATGTTTTTTGTCAAATGAAAAAAACAACCGTAAATAGAACAATTCGGGAAAATGTCCTTAATTGCTTGAAAAGCATTTATTTCATAATCACACGAAAATGATTGAGGATTAAAATTTGGTAATAATTGCGCCACGGCGACGAATAGAGTGTTGTATGTTTGGCGCTGTTTATTTGGTAATAAACAGTATAATACTGGATGTACACCACCGTACTTTTTTGCTAGTAAAATATACACTTGCGCGAAAAGTACTGGCGCAATTTTAAATGTTCCATCTGCGAACCACGTATCACATTCTTTGAATGTGTCTAAATTCTTTTCTCTGCCAAGTATTATAATACGATCATTTCCGGGACCGCTATCAAACAATAGAAATTTTTCTTCGAAACCGCTGTTTGGTTGGAACTTCGTGTATTCCTCAGGAATTCGCAATATTTCTAAATTTTCTGGATTAGCAGGAACACTATTTTGTTGCACCCTTCTTCTTCGTACCATTTTTTTTAGTGCATAAGAGTTTGGAAGCGCTCCTTTACAAGCCGTAGATATATTTTGAATTGAAGAATTTATTACTTGACTAGTCGGCTCTACTGTCTCTGTTGCTCGTGACTTCATCGATGAAACAACTTTTAATATTTCAATTCGAACAGCTGATGCTTCATGAGTATGTCCATTGATATATTTAATTACATTTCCACTTTTTACGTGTATTCTTGCTTTACATTCTTTTTTGCGTTCGCAACGCCAATATTGTACTTCACCATTAACCGAGTTTCTCTCGAACGTATATAAATACTTGGTGTTTTCAAACTTCGGACGACCTCGCGCTGATATTACACTATTTTCCATTTTGTCTTAAACCGATGGCTGGTAAAATTAAACTGAAAGCTAAAAGAAAAATTTCTTCTACCTACTCAGACATTTTACTAATAAACACCACAAAGCAACAACCACAAGATAAGAATAATTTGAATTTTGTTTATTTGTGTAACTTATATCTAATAGGTACATACAATAAAGTGTACAATGACTGGTTTATTATCATAAAATATATTTTTTTTATATTTTTAATGTCTGTATATACCTACTTGTATATCAACACTTACATGATAAAGAGCATTACAAAAATCAGCACGAAAAACTTCAGCCCTAAGCAGAAAAAAATATTTTTGAATTCGCGACCAAGTGGGCTCACACCCAAGTGTCCGTCGCGACCAAATGGACTCGCAACCAAGTGGGCTCGCACCCAAGTGTCCGTCGCACCCAAGTGTCCGTCGCACCCAAGTGTCCGTCGCACCCAAGTGTCCCGCAGCCAAATGTCCGCCGCAGCCAAGTGTCTCGCAGCCAAGTGTCCCGCACCCAAGTGTCCCGCAGCCAAGTGGCCGCAGTCAAGTGTCCTAGACCGTATACATACGTATGTTGCGATCATTCATAATTGGTCTTAGTGCTCCATACACCAGGTTTACTCCAGGTTTTAGATTGTCGCTTTACTCTGGATAGCATGGGTGCTATTTTTAGCCTTGTTTTAGGAAGAAGGATATCTTTGAGATGTTCCAGATTGATTATTTAAAAAAAAAAACACGTGAGATCTTGAATAATAATGTTATAATGGACCGAGGAATGCTTGTAGTAGTGGTCATTGTTCCTTTCAGTTTGGACTCAAGAAGCAGAGATTAATCCCTGCAAATGACCCAGAATCAACAATTTTGGGGAGCTTTTGTTAACTTCCTATGCACCCGAGAGGAATGATAGGGTGTATGTATAATTATGGTGCAATAATAGAAGCGTAATCAAGATCACCACTATAAGCTTAGTTTTAGAATTCATCTTACCGGTGAAACATGAAAAGGAACCCTTAATTCTGGATTCCCAGTGGCGAATGAGCCTCCCCCAGCAATGCAACCATTCTCTCTTCCAGAGCATCTGATGACTGAACAACGTCCACTCCGCCACCGGTTCTCCTTGCAGACAGATTCTTCCGGCCAATATTTCTTAACATCTTTCCATTGAGTTTAGGGAAACGGTAATATCATCCCATTTTTTTTTGTGGTCCACTTCCCTTGGACACTCTGCAAATGTCCTTTTGCAATCCCGGGTGCCTCTGTTTGGAGGTACGTAGGACGGGAAGTCATTTTATCTGAAAATAGAATGATAATATTATGATTTATATGTAGCTGCAGTACATTATTTCATAATACATACTAATATCCGCCTAATTCACACTAATTTGTAATAAAAATTAATCAAAATAGGAAAGCACATTTCTTACCTTTAAAATTGCTAAACAAAGAGGAAAATAAATTCGGATGTATACAGAAAAACACGGAAGGCACGTTATGTTCGTTTAGATTTGAAGTTATTAGAATTTGACGTTGCTACTTCGGGAATATTCAATATTGCCAACGCAAAGATTTTTAAAAACATTTTATAAAAAATAATTACACCTTTATCTAACATTATATAGTAATTTAATTTTATTAATTTTTTTTAGTCAGATATTAATATTAGTTTTGTAAAATATATGGAAATACGTTGATATAACACAATTATTTTTTTGTTACATTGCCTGTAGACAATATGTTAATATTTTTCTGTTGGTACCAATTGTAACGGCGCGTTAATTTGTTGTGTCAATTTAAGTTGTATTTAAGATCATGATAAGGTCAAGATAATGCGTTAATAGCGTCGTGAGTACCACTAACTAATCTTATGCTTTAAGATTTCTTAAGTGTTAATCTAATATTACCAACTTCATGAGTAGCCCTGTAGTTTTTTTATCAATCTGCCTCGCCCTTTGAAGATTTACTAAAAAATTGATTTTTGTTTTAAATCTGCTCAATAATTGCTCTTTGTACTAACCACGAACTTTGAGTATTTTCAGTCAAAACAGTTTTGAAGCTAACTTAGCTGATATATTACTAAGCGGAAACATATTAAATAGTGGTGATTTACCTAAATTTATTTGGTGTATGATAAAAAACATGATTTTTAAACTTCCCACAAATCAAGTTTTTTCTCATTTTGTATGAAAATTTGAATCTTCAAACTTAAATATCTGGATCCCTAGACGATCATTTTTGATCAAATAAATGAGGTTTAATTTCTGTCGAGCCAATGAATATCTCTGCAAAATTTGATGGTCATAGGACATAAGGGAAAAAAGTGAAAAAGTTTGTGTATATATGTTCCACAAGTTTTTCGTAGGGACGTTATTTTAATACATTTTTTTTGTATGGGACGGTATTTTAGTATCGGTAAAATTTTCAGTACAATATTTGTATGGGAATTTTAGTATAGGTATTTGAGTACAGGTGAAAGGTGGTTGGGACTTGCGTCACAGGCCCTTACTAACGTGGGCCCATGATACCGACGTTGGTTCAAATCCATGTAAAGTAGAAATATATGTTTCTGGAATATTAGGTTTTGTTGAAAATTTAGATTTGTTTCTGATATTTTCTACTTTCTGTTTAAAACCATTTACAAAGTCTAATGGTTTTAAGTTAACATTATTTTGTGGTTTACTGTCACCAAATACGTGATACAATGATGAGGTCAAAGTTGTTTCGGACTTTGTTTTTCGCTGATTATTGACTGCCAGAAGACCTGTTTTCTGTTGTGAATTGTTTTCGAGTACAGTTTCTGTGATTCTAACCATAGACAGCGATCATTTGGATTGTTGTTCTTTCTATAGGCCTTCTCATTCCCAATGTGTCATTCCCAAACCTTTCTTCGAGAACAGGTTTTCAACCCAAATCCCCTCGCGGGAAATGTGGAAAGAGAATTTGATCCGTCATGATGAAGCTCAGGTGTTTTACACTGATGGGTCAAAACTGGAAGGTAAGGTGGGCGGAGGAGTCTTTTCGGAGCAATTTAATATTAATATTTCTTTCAGGTTGCCGGACCACTGTAGTGTTTTTCAAGCAGAGATCTTGGCAATCCAGGAAGCAGTAGAATGGATACAAGGCAATGCAGTATCAAACAGCATTGTTCGTATTCTCACAGACAGCCAAGCGGCTATTAAAGCCTTAAAAGGCGTAAGCACTACTTCTAGAGTGGCCCTGAACTGCCGCAGCATCTTAAATGGGGCAGCGGAGCAGTTCAATCTACATATCATGTGGGTGCCGGGTCACAGTAATATAGGGGGGACTTGTAGGGCAGACCAACTTGCCAGAGCAGGTACCCTGTTATCTCTAGACAATATCAAACACAGACCTGGAGTCCCCATGGCAACATGTAAACTCCGGGTCAGTGAGAAAATGATTGCTTGTGCTGACCAAAGGTGGTCTGATGAGAGCACATGCTCCATTGCCAGACAAACATGGCCAAAATATGATCTCAGAAGAACCAGAGAAATAATCTCGTTCAGAAGAGACTCACTCGCCAGAGTAATATCAGTATTAACGGGACACTGGGTTATAGGAAAGCATGCCAGAAGGCTAGGGCTGGAGGCATACGATTACTGCAGAGCATGCCAAGACGAGGAGACGGTGGTCCACTTCCTCTGTCACTGTCCTGCTCTCTCTAGAATTAGGAGAAGCTCCTTGGGAAGTTTCTTCTATGATGATTTAATTGACATAGCGTCGGCCGACATCGGAGACATTGACATTCATTAGCCACCCAGGCTGGTTCAAGGGGGATGAGTGAGTGGGAGGACAGCCCCAATGTGGTATCACAAAGGGCCAATTGGCCTAAGTGTGTTCTCCTCAAGAACTGCCACCCGCAAAAAAATAAAATAGGCCTTCTCAAATCTGCGCATGGCTTTTTTATGCTTTTGGCACTCATCATCAAACCAGTTATTTGATATACGAGCTCTATTGGTTTTTATAGTTTGCGGTGCATGTTTATTTATAAGTTCTTCTATATTTTTGTTATAAACATCGATTAGATTTTCCGTGTCTATGGTGCTTAAATCAACATTAAATATCTCACATTGTCTCGGGTCACATATAAACTTTTCCTTATCAAAGTTTTTCCATGAGCGTGAGGTAAATGTATCATACTTTGGATTTGGTTTATTTATTTTCAATTGAGTACTAACTAGTCTATGATCCGAAAACCCAATATCAAAAACTCTGGTTGACAATGGATCATCACATATTCTTGATATAATAACATCCAATATTCCACCTTGGTCATGTGTGGGTTCATTAACGTATTGAGTGCAATTGAAATCCTTAATTATTTTATTGAAAAGAATGGCTGCCAGGTCAGTATTACTGCGATCTAATCGGATATTAATGTCTCCTGTAATTATAATGGGTTCTAATGTAGTGATAAAGGTTCCTAGTAGTGATGGCAATTCATTGAAAATTTTTGTTGAAGTTCCTTGAGGTCCTGGTCTATATATCACAATAAGAGTAGTTGAGTTACCAGATGCTGTGATTCTGCACGCGACGCTTTCGAAAGTTTCCGTTTTTGTTATTTTCAGTTTCGTTGCTTGGATGTCCTTATGAATAAAAATTGGGATTCCTCCATGATTCACATAATTAGTTGAGTTCGTTTTCTTTTCTAAGGAAGGAGATTCTATTATATGGTAGCCTCGACTGCGAAGAGTTTTCAAGGATGTCGAATCATATCCCTCATGCCATGATTCCGTTACAGCTAGTATTTGAATATTATTTTGTTTACATATGTCTTCTATGTGTTTGAATTTATTATTGAGTGAACGAGAATTGTTTTTATTATTAATATATTTGTTATTAAATATTGTTTGGTGTCTCTGTTGAGGCACAGGTTTAATATTCTGACTATTCAGGATCACTTGCACTATTGGATTATCTAGAGCAGGGGTCGGCAAGTAGTTTTAGGTGGGGTCCGAATACTGTGGGAAAATTTAAACGAGGTCCAGAAAAAAAACAAATGATATTAATATATATATATTTTTTTTTTTTTTTTCTTCATACGTTGCTATAACTTTGTGGCACATTTTAAATATTTTCGCAAATTGAAATTTAGTACAAATATATTTTTTTGTTTTAACCACTGTGAATACTTGGTGTCTAACCGGTTTTCGGAGCTGACCGCTCCCTCCTCAGGACAGACTTGTACTAAATTATTATTAAAAAATGAACAAAAGTGTGCGATATTATGTTGTGGGTGGTAACGGGGAAGACGAAGGGGAGGGGGAGGAGTAAGGATTAACGTTATGACGAGCTAGTGGAAACATATTGAGAAGCGGTGAATTATTCAAAATTGTTTGATTATTTATAATTTTATTATTTCTGTTCAGAGCCTTCCTAATTTCTAGGGCTTCCAGATTATCTAGTTTTAATCCCTCTTTATGTATATGCACAATTTTTACATTTGTATCTTTGTTAAATGTGTGGTTTGTACTTATAAGGTGGTTGGCGAATTCAGAAAAATTGTTATTTGTTATACAACGCATATGCTCTTTTATCCTTATGTCAAACTTACGTGCTGTTTTGCCAATATAAAATGATGGACAATCCCCACAGTTTAGTCTATATACACCCGAGTTATTTAGCAATGGAGTTTTATCTATGTTGTTACGTAATTTGTTACCCATGTTATTGTTAGTGTAAAAAGCCGGTTTTATATCTGTTGGTAAATCTTTTGCTAATATTCTATTAAATTGTTCATCAATAAATAATATACGACGCCATTGTTTTTCTGTTTTTGTACTGTCCATTCCGCTATACAAATATTTATTACGAATATTAACTTTTTTAATTTTATTCAGTATATTTTCTATTATATTACTATACTATAACCATTATTTTCAGCAATGCATTTTATTGTGTTTAATTTAACATTATAACTATTTAGAAATAGAGGGGTATTAATTAATCGATGTATCATGGAATAGAATGCAGAAAACTTATGCGATATGGGGTGGTTAGATGAATTATGTATTACTGTGTCCGTGTATGTAGGTTTACGGTATATGCCAAACTCTATTTTATTATTTTTAAGAGTTAAATCTAGATCTAAGAAATTTAAGGTGGAATTGGTGTCTATTTCGAGTGTGAATTGAATTTTATTATGAAATGAATTAATTAAATTAAGAAACATTTTCAACTGTCTAATACTACCTGTCCAAATACAGAATACGTCGTCAACATAACGCTTCCACAGTGCTACATACTTCAATAATGGTGAGTTACATTCGAATATCTTTTTTTGCAACCAATGGGCTTGCTGGGCCACCCATGGGGAGACCTTCATTCTGTTTATATAAAATATTGTTATATTGAAAGTAATTTTGATTCAAACACACATTAAATAAACGTTGTAAATCATCATTTAAATCTATTGGTAAGTGCGAATATTGCAATAAATCCTTAATTATAACCTTACTTTCTTCTACAGGTACATTTGTGTATAGGCTAACAATATCAAAAGAAACTAAGCGAGCATTATTTGGAAAATCCCTATCCTTAAGTACATTTATCAATTGTAAAGAATTATTAATAGAATATGTTGGTTTAAATACATTCGACTGGGTCACAATAGATATTACTTTGTATGATGGGGAATTACAGTAATTTACCACAGGTCTAATGGGTTTATTGTCCTTGTGAATTTTCAACAGTCCATACAGTCTTGGAGGTTTAGGATTCATTGTTATTACCTGGGATTTGAATGCCTTTTTCATTACATCACTTTTGCAGTTTTTAACCATATTTTTTACTTTATCTTGATAGCTGTTTGTTGGATCTTTCGGTAGTACTTCGAAATTTTGATCTTGGAGGAAGGCTTGAATTTTCATGTCGTAATCATTTTTTCCATTATTATCACTGTATTTCCTTTATCCGCTTTCGTGATGATTAACTGTTTTTCTTTCATTATATTCTCGATATTTTTAACGATGTTGAATTCCTTATTATTATTATACGAGTTTTTCTTTGCGTTGACATTTAGGTATTTGTTTTTCACTGTTTTCGCACATTTAAAGTGGTATTCTTTAGATTTTTTATGTAATGCGGTTTCTATGTCCACTGCTACGTTCTCTAATGCACTGTGAATGTTTTTAGTAGGTGGATAATGTAGATTATATTTCAGTCCTTTTGATAGTAGGTTGATTTCCTCGGGAAGAAATGTATGTGACGATAGGTTTATGATGCGATCATAAAATTTTTGATCGTTTTTAAACGTATGATCGTTTTGATTGGGTGAATACTTGATGTTTTTCTGATTAATAAGATTCTTTAGTTTTTTCTGTATAGTACGTTTTTTCTTGAACGCATCCTGGGACGCAAACCGACGAACTTTAACGTCAAATAAATCCCATTCTATCGGGTGTAATGTATGTACTAGTTCAGTATGTAAAAATTTAAGCCGAAGTTTAATACAATTACGTTTTTTAAAGGCACTTATTAAGTCTTCTTTCAACCACACTTTTTCCGCTTTTGCACGAGAGTTTTTATGTATATCTGATGATTTTTTAAATCTTGATTTTATATATTTCGGAATAACACTTGTTTTTAAACACAGTTGGTAAAAATATATATTCAAGCACACGATTCTGTACATAATAAATAACTTTTTGTACATCTTAGCTTTATCTTGCAAGTCAATTATCTCCATTTGAAAAAGTGCTTCCTGGCTTCTTGATCCCTCTAGAATACTGTTATTTCCAAAATTTATGTTTTTATTAAAGCCACCTGAACACTTCCCTGGTCGGGTTCCTCTGGATCTAAATTATTTATTAGGGTTTCTTTGTATTCTAAGGTCATATAATCTTGCACTCACTAAACGGTCAATTTTCGCTTCAGCACCATGTGACAAAGATCTTAGAAAACCTTTGGAATATTTTATTATACCCCCCATTAAGATTAGGACTCACCAGTGCACAGGATTCACCCTTAGACGTCGTGTATACTGAAACATGTGGTGAACCGTGGTTTCTAGGAATTTCTTCCCAGCTTTCTAGTACACACTATGAGAAGGCATTTGTTGTGTATTTTGATAAACTGTATTCATCACTAACCGAACTCAACACTTATAACGTCCAAAAACTGCTTGATGTACACTAAACATTCACTTTTTATTTTTTAACTTTATACAATTCATTTATATTATCCAAAAATTAAATTTTCACTTAATTGATAATTCCTATGTTTAAGCGATAGTCCAAAGGACACAGTTAATACTGCGACCGGCTGCTAAGAAGCGCCCGGACCAACTCAACTATACTAAACAATTATAAAAAAAATAATGCTGATACACTTATTCGTTTACTTTTATGTATTAATTTCGAAATGTTTGATTTATTTTTATTAATTAGGTATTTAAAAAAATGAAGCCGCTATAATATTGCTCTCACCGGAAAAGCGATACATTGAAGATTCTGTAGAGCAAATTTGTTATTTTTTCCAGTCCAATTATACTTTTCTGATAACTCGTTGGTGAAAAGTTTTTCGCAAATCCGTTTTATGGTGCTTTTTTCCTTCTTGCCACCAACTAAACTCAGTTTTAATTCCTGCAAATAAAATACAAATAATTTATTTCAGAGGTAAGCTTTGCATGTAAAATTAAATCATGATGTTAGAGAAATTTTCCTTCACTGGAATTGAACCATTCCTCAAGGTTGTGAAGTGATTCAGTTTATTGTATTTGGTTCTATGAATTGTAATATTCGATACTGGTTATTTATAACTTCATCAAGTTTTTTGTGCAAGTGTCTTGCAACTACATCATCTGAAATAATTTAACTTAGTATTAAAATTCATTTGTTGGAAAATGTTCAAATACGATGAATAAAAGTTCAATATTTTAATTTATAATATTACATGTGGCGTTCACTTTAATTTGCCTACCCTGTGAGGGATATGGCGTGATGCTACATGTAATTTTCTAATTATTTTCAAGTTAGTACAATTGAATTCATACCCGACTTTGAACTATTTTCCAGATTTTTGAGAGTGTAGGATTCTGTACCTTCAATTTCTACCTTTGAAAAACTTCTCATATCTGTAAACAAATATTTATTAAAAAATTGTGTATGTTTATGTTCCTGTAAAATGAAGCAATTATAATCATGTCATTATTATGATTAAAAAAAATATTTTTTTAATCAAAATCCTTACCAGTCTTGCTTCCAGAAGGTTTTGGAAAAGGAATCGGTGAGTTGTATGTATGAGGAGGAGAAGGATAATTAATCGATGGTCTTCCTTTTTTTCCCCATTGAAATATTTAGTATTTCTTGATCATCACTACTTTCCTCACAGCCACTGTATAATAGCCTTCTGCTTGGCCTTTTTTTTCCGTTTATCTTCGGGTTCTGTACATATATCGGATTCTGTTTCCGCTTGCTTCAACTTCTCTCTTGCTTAAATCATGTCATCTGAAAAAGGCATTAGATTAATAAATAATTATATGAAAATGTTGACATAGGAAATAGGATTTATAATATGTGTAAATATGTAGGTATAATAAACTTGTAGTGTAAAAAGTTCTCTTTATAGAATGTAGACTCCAATTTTCACCGGGAGATTGTCCTTCACAGAGAAGTTTGTCATACAGATTGGAATTTTTACAATTTGGCCAAAATGTATGTTTTTTAGAAGTCTGTTGGATACAGAGAGAAGGGAATATTATTGCACCTACCTGGTGGCGAATTTCTTCCTTCTTCTGGAGTCTTCACGGAAGGCACTCTGGTGGTGCGAGAATGCGGCGCTGGTTCGGTTTTAAATGATTCGATTTGTAGAGGGTAGAGAATGCGAGGTGGTATGAATGATTAGCACTGCATTTAACAATCTGAACACCTCCAGTGACACCAAAACAAAATAATGCACCTACCTTTAGACCAGGGGGCTGGAAGGGCGTTCTCTGCAGTGTGGGCAGCTGAAGATGTCACAGTTGAGATGCAAATTGTAGCGGCGAGATGATTGCGAAACTTAAATGCGTGAGCGTATTAATAAGTGAAAAAATCTTCTTTACACAGTGCGAGCGGGCGAACACACGTTGCGGATTGTCATCCATTGACAACTGACCGCGATCGCGATAAACATCCAGCCATCCTATTGGCCGAGTTGGTGCATTACTTATTCGAATGACACACAGAGGCCCTCAAATAAGTCAAATGCAGTGATATACAAAATTTAAATTTTGTGGCGCGAACACACTCACTGTTCTCTGTTATCACAACACACACTATATTGATTGTGAATGACACCACTTCCAATCACGGATTGGGTATTTGAGGAGGACGCACGGCGCGTAATTTTTAGTTGATACAAAATGACACGAAATATGTATATTTCGATCGTATGTATCAAAACTATTTTTTTTTACTTCAACTGTGTGTGACGTACACGACGACGAGTTGAGACAATGTATTTTATTTATTTATTTATTCATTGATTAACAATTACACATAACACATTAACATTATAGTGTCCCCCGTTAGGTAGACGAGTACTTACCCGTGTTGGGGGTCTATATTACATTATAATTTACAATATTTTATATATTATATTACATTATATTATATTACATTACTTCATACACATATATATCTCTATTTCTTTTCTCTTTTCAACATTATATATTGCTTTAGGACTCCTATAAACATCATCAATGCAAAATCAAAATCACAAAATAAAAATCAAAGAGACAGATATGAATAATAATAAATAAATTCAACGATATAAAAGCAAAAAAACTGCATACTAAAATAAATCGATGTACTAAGTATTGTGTGCTTATCGTACCATTCAGTGATGTTCCTGTATGTATGTACAAATCCATATATTTTTCTCTTGCATGTACCTATAACTAAAACAAAATTACATTTGAATTGTCAGTAACTGTTCAGATTGCTGTATACTAGCTTGTATCGTACAGCTGACTTTCATATGTAGGAAGCAATATTTTAGGAGAGGAAAAGGTTTGGGTGTTGCCACATTTACCGAACAAAGGCGTTACCCATTTGTCGTGAACTATAGCCACGTCACCTTCTTCCGAGAACTCAATAACAGCATACATTGTTATTTAAGTATATTTTGAGAATTATATAATCTGCAAGAAAAAAAAAACACAATTCTAAATTTAATTTCATAAATTATATTTGAAATAGTAAATAAGATACCTAATCAATCTATATCGTGTTTCACCCATACCGCTTATGGAGTGTCGTTTTTTTATTTTGCTTAATTCAAATAAATATTTCCTGATATTGCTTAGGGTTAAAAAATATTATAATGTTCGACTATTTTGAAATTAATATTTTTTGTGAGTATGAAACATATCCCGCATTTCCCTTAAATTATTACTTTATGGAAATTACAAAACAATACAGACTGATATAAAATAACTTGCATTATAAGGCACCTTGTGCAGGATATTCATGCATATAAAAATACACATACTTATATAAACAATTACACAATTAAATAGGCATATAAAAAATCATCCAAGTGGACAAATACAATAATTAAAATTAAACAACATACAAATACACACATAATAAACCATGCCTATAGGCACTTTAGTGATAACATTAGCCATCTAATTAATGTCTTATAATGACAATAACATCTACCTATATTACATCATAGGATCGTCGTCTCGTCGGCTATAGGAGCAATGACAGTATTGTTGGCTTGTACAAATGCCTTTGCCAATGCGTCAGTACGAGCTAATTCCTCGTCTGACATCTCAACATCATCAGAGGGAATGAACGAGGATATAAGAGCATCAATTTGTGTCTTCTTCAATGGATTCCTCGTCCACCCCTCATATTGATTTATCGTGGAAAAATCTGGACCCCCGAATCGCAGACATATGTCGTTTGCCGCATAAGACATCGACCGGTAATTGGTCGACTTGACTACCCCAAGATCGGCTTTGTATCCATAGTAGGGGGTTCCCATTCACTGTTTTTACAGCCTCTACCACATTGGCTGCATCAGCTGGTAGCAATGCCACCAGCTGCGCCCAGGGGAATGTTTTTTTTTTTTGGATTGTTAGTCTGTATTTGTTTCCCTTGCGTATAACATTACAAGGTTGTGTTCATGTTATTAGTTTGATGGTCTATATTGTTTGTTTTTTAGTGTGTATGTGTTTTATGTTGGGATGGGAGGGATGTCGGCTGTGGCCTGTTTTGGGATCTTCTCCGCATTTGCTTTACTGACAAGGGAACCACAGAAACCTTGCCAGAGAAGCTGACCATTTTAGGTCTTCCGTGATGTTATGGTACTAACATCCGGCATTCCGTGTGTGTTGTGTGTGGATATGTTTATGTGTTGTGTGATGTGAGGAACCCAATGTTGACAGATTCCGCTCTCAAAAGCTCGTCGAATAGTTGTGGAGATGTTGTGATTACCACCTTTTTTAGCAGGTTGTTTCTCCTAAATCCTGCCATGTACACAATTTTGGTTTCCTTTTCGAGACCCTCTTTGTATTTGTTTGAGAGCGAGGGATTCTGTTTCCATAATCCCTCGAATATCTCCTCCTCTGTCTGGTGCTCTTCGACACCGATGGGGACTATTCTGGATCTCAGTTTGGGTTTTTCAAGTGTAGTGATATTTTCTTGGATGGCTAAGATTTTTCGGAGTTTTTCGCTATGCTCTGCTGTGTCGCACTGCACAGCGACCTGATTTCCGGTCTTTTCCATATTCTGCTCACTCGCAGTCCCGATTTGATAGGGTTAACCTCTTTCTTAATTTGTTTAATTATTTCTTCAGAAGCCATCGGTTTCTTGCCTGCAACCACTATTGTTTGGGAGCGAGGAATGGATTTTGCTGCTTGGCGAGATGTTGAAGGAGAGGATGGTGATCGTGGTGTTGGAGTAGGCAGGGCGGGCCAATTGTGCGCTTTTAAGGCGAAGGCATTTGTGTGCCTTATTTCTTGTTCCAACAGATTTTGTGTGTTGGTAAGGCGCTCTTTATGTAGGTCTTCTTGGCTCGAAAAGACCCACTCAGCAAGTTCCTCTGCGCATTTAGATATTGAATTGAGGCTATCTTTTATCTCCTTTTTGATTTGTTTATGGATATTGCCACTCCTATCAAGAGCTGTGAGAGCGGTGGTGATAAATGCCAAAATTGGTCTTAAAAGGCTTTTGCTAGCCCTGGGTGTCTCTTCAGAGGTGCTTAGGGTTTGTGATTGGGTGGCGGCGGCTGGTGATTTTGACATGGTAAAGTTAAAATAGATTGGGCTAAAACTGAAAACAGAAAGCTGAAACAGGGGTGAAGTATGGCCTTGACGGAAAAAAAAAAATGAAACAAAAATATTTTGAATACGTAGTTAAAACAGAAACTACATAATTAGAATATTAACGAAAGATTTAATAATTTTGAGTTTAAAAAAAAAATATAGTTTAAAATACAGGGCAAAAATATTGAGAAATTTTGAATTTAAAACATGAAAGTTAATGAGTTTAGCTCGGAATCGAACTGTGCTTAGAAGTGTTTTAACAATTGATGAATTTACTTTGAAAATAAACAATTTGAAAACAAGATATTGAAAAATTTCGAACCGTCTCGTCGGTGCGAAGAGGTGAATTTTCTTCAGCGGCTGTCTGACTAACAATGGATGTGGTCTGTAGATGCAGCACACGTCTCATCGGTGCGAAGAGGTGAATTTTCTTCAGCGGCTGTCTGACTAACAATGGATGTGGTCTGTAGATGCAGCACACGTCTCATCGGTGCGAAGAGGTGAAGTTTCTTCAGTGGCTGTCTGACTAACAATGGACGTGGTCTGTAGATGCAGCACACGTCTCGTCGGTGCGAAGAGGTGAAGTTTCTTCAGCGGCTGTCTGACTAACAATGGATGTGGTCTGTAGATGCAGCACACGTCTCGTCGGTGCGAAGAGGTGAAGTTTCTTCAGCGGCTGTCTGACTAACAATGGATGTGGTCTGTAGATGCAGCACACGTCTCGTCGGTGCGAAGAGGTGAAGTTTCTTCAGCGGCTGTCTGACTAACAATGGAAGATGTTCCCTTGATATCCAAGACACTTTAGGGTGGAGAGCCTGATGTGCAGGATATGAGTTAAGAGGCACTCCCCAGTTGTGGATGGATGGAGCTTGAGCTCTTGCGGGTGCCTGAGTCACTAGATTATATAGAGGGTTGGATACTGTGGATTGATTCTCTCTCCTGGAGCTCTGGCCAGATCTTTGGCTTAGTGTTGATTGGGATGATCGATGCATCAACTTGCCAGTTGCAGCATCGTTGAGACCTGTCCAGCGCTCAATAGCTGTACAGACTCCTGTCATTTTGTTGCCCAGAGAGGAATGGACGTCTGTAACCACAGATTGTAACGATTTTATAGCAGAAGCGATTTTAATACTCTGGGCCGCAAGAGTCTCAGACATGTCCCTATTTGTCTTTAACATGATAGCTTGATGTTGGGACAAGGTGTCAGACATTCTCTGGATGACTGCCAAATTTTGTATTCCTGCAGTAGACAGAGCCATGCTAGTATTGTGGAATGACTGGCTCTCATGAGAGGGAATTAGCCCCGATCTAAATCTGGCAACCAACAGTCCATTTGTGGCCTGCATTAGCTTCATGGACCATGCACTATTAGCTGGGGAGTCTCTAATTGTTAGATAGAAAAGGTCAATTGTGACCAGATCCTCAACCGCCCACAAGTGGTCCCAGCCATCGTCATACCACTTTTTTACAATCTCTCTGGCTTGATCTGTAGCCAGGAAGGCTGGATTGGAGAAGGAGGAGACCATATGACCTTGTATTGAATATAGAGAAGGGATGGATACTGCTGGTGGCTGATTCTCTCTGCAGGTTCTTTTAGATCGTGTGACAGTGGACGGCTTTGCTAAGGATGTCGGCTTTTTAGATGATCCGGAAACTGATGATTTTCTCATCTTGTGAGGGGGACCACAGGACTCCTTACTGGAGGATGATTCTAGGGTTGAAGGTTTGTCTCCTGATGCACCTTGATCTGGCTCAGACAAAATTTCTAACTCTTCTGCAATGGATAGAAATAGTGGATCAATCTCTGTGTTGCTAGAGCTCATTGTGTCCGCATAACAAAAATTTTTTTGATTAGGGTGAATTAATGATAACAAGATTACAAAGAATTTTAAATAACTTGTATTGGGGCCTAGGTTGCGGCTCTAAGGGCCTAGGCAGTAAAGGCGGGGGTGGGCGGCCGACGCTGTTGCGCCCTCGTCAATTCTGTACTTAGAGAAGAGCAGGACGAACGCCTTTAGTCTCGCTCGGCAGTGACTCGTCAACTGTGGCGAATGTTGTTGTGTGGTTCGGGCACACCGCCGGCGCAGACGTCGGGTCAGACATCCTGTGTTGACAACTAGACGTCATATCTGACAGGTGATGATTGCGTCGGATGCCCCCGGTGTTAGCCCGCGGAACCTTCGGACGCCAACACGAGGACCGATGCGTCGGGATATAAGCCTAGGTTGCGGCTCTAAGGGCCTAGGCAGTAAAGGCGGGGGTGGGCGGCCGACGCTGTTGTGCCCTCGTCATTCTATACTTAGAGAAGAGCAGGACGGACGCCTCTAGTCTCGCTCGGCAGTTACTCGTCAACTGTGGCGAATGTTGTTGTGTGGTTCGGGCACACCGCCGGCGCAGACGTCGGGTCAGACATCCTGTGTTGACAACTAGACGTCAAATCTGACGGGTGATGATTGCGTCGGATGCCCCCGGTGTTAGCCCGCGGAACCTTCGGACGCCAACACGAGGACCGAGGGGTCGGGGTACAAGCCCCTCCGACTTGAAACGGAGTGTTCTTAGCGGCCGATTTCGAGACCAATCGGAGGCCCTGACGTGTGTGGTTGGATTCTCGGGGGCAGTGGTTGAACCCGATGGATGGTGGATATTTTGTGTTTGTCCGATGTTGCGGCTGCGTCCGGTGGTGAACAGGGCCAATGAGCTCTATAGCGTCGCCGGCGTGGAAGTGGATCGCGATCTCCCTCGATGACTAACAATGGATGTGGTCTGTAGATGCAGCACACGTCTCGTCGGTGCGAAGAGGTGAAGTTTCTTCAGCAGCTGTCTGACTAACAATGGATGTGGTCTGTAGATGCAGCACACGTCTCGTCGGTGCGAAGAGGTGAAGTTTCTTCAGCGGCTGTCTGACTAACAATGGACGTGGTCTGTAGATGCAGCACACGTCTCGTCGGTGCGAAGAGGTGAAGTTTCTTCAGCGGCTGTCTGACTAACAATGGATGTGGTCTGTAGATGCAGCACACGTCTCGTCGGTGCGAAGAGGTGAAGTTTCTTCTGCGGCTGTCTGACTAACAATGCCCAGGGGAATGTTGGAACAGCTTTGACAGCACTGCGAATCACGCCTAGTGCTGTCACGCCTAACACTATGAATTAGCTGAGATATTTCGAGGAATGACGTAAATGTTTTGGGCACAGAACAGAGAATAGACTAGAAGTAGTAAAATATGTTAAACACATGTCAAAACCATCCAGACATTGAAGCCCCTTGAGTCGCCCTGAAGATTTATGATCGCCCCTAAATGTTCAGGGCCGAAACACCTCCAATATTATTTGATCTTTCTAATAAACTTTTCATAATTAATCAGATAATTGATTGTATATAAAAAATAAATTCTTATGATAAAAATTCAGACTTACAATTGTAAGTCTTGTGCGATGTTTGTTGTTATTTATTTTCATGAAGGAAAACATCTGCTCACATAAATAGGTGCTACCAAACATGCACAGAATGCGTGCTACATGCTTTTTTAATTTCGGGTAGTTATCCACTCTTGAAATATTGTGTATAAAAGAGCCTTAACCTCTTTAATTTTTTCTTTCGAAATACTGTCGTGGGCCGTATCTTTGACATGACTGCATATATCAGAGTTCATAAATACACATACATATATATCTCAAAGGTTGTAAAACAGTAGACAACTTGCTAATGTGAAGAATATAATTAAATCAGAGCAACCGACAGAATAAAAACCATAAATAAGAATACTCTTACTTTTTTTAATTGCAATTACTTTTTGCTATGTATTGGGAAAGTAGATGTGCCTATTTAAAGTATCGGTATGATTCAAAGCTTCCGTGACCTCTTTAATACAATGTGAGACAGTTTGCTGCGACATAATAAGATTATGAGCCCTGCCCACAAGACGTTGGTAGCTTCCAGTCGCAAAGAATGACAAAGCTATCAATATAGAAATACTTTAATACAATGTGAGACAGTTTGCTGGGACATAATAAGATTATGAACCCTGCCCACAAGACGTTGGTAGCTTCCAGTCGCAAAGAATGACAAAGCTATCAATATAGAAATACTTTAATACAATGTGAGACAGTTTGCTGCGACATAATAAGATTATGAGCCCTGCCCACAAGACGTTGGTAGCTTCCAGTCGCAAAGAATGACAAAGCTATCAATATAGAAATACTTTAATACAATGTGAGACAGTTTGCTGCGACATAATAAGATTATGAGCCCTGCCCACAAGACGTTGGTAGCTTCCAGTCGCAAAGAATGACAAAGCTATCAATATAGAAATACTTTAATACAATGTGAGACAGTTTGCTGCAACATAATAAGATTATGAGCCCTGCCCACAAGACGTTGGTAGCTTCCAGTCGCAAAGAATGACAAAGCTATCAATATAGAAATACTTTAATACAATGTGAGACAGTTTGCTGCAACATAATAAGATTATGAGCCCTGCCCACAAGACGTTGGTAGCTTCCAGTCGCAAAGAATGACAAAGCTATCAATATAGAAATACTCAACATTAAATATTAAGTATTTCTATATAGGACAGAGTGCCATACTCCAACCAGTTCTTTGACAGAATCTGCCAAAGAACTAATTGAAGAAGCAATTCTTTCAAATTGCTCTGCATGCTGCTGTTCAGCCTGGACTCTTTTTTCTTCAATGGCTACTAGCCGCTCCCTTTCTATTAGTAATTGATTTTGCCGCGGTCGAATTTAACGACGATTTCTTCTACTAAGAGGACTCGTCTTCAACAGAGGGCTCCTCATCACCATTTCAGGAGTTCTCGATGCCGATCGATGATGTCTTATTGCCAACCGAGGACTCCTCCTGAGTGTACGTTGGGGGCTTGGGACTGAAAATAAAAAATAATTTGACAGTTCAAATAATTGCATTTGACAATTATACATACGTATGTTGCGATCTTTCATAATTGGTCTTAGTGCTCTATACACTAATTCACTGTTGCTAATATTCCATATATTATTTACTCTACTACATATCTTGCAATAATTTGATGAAAAAAATAAAAAAAAATTATAATTAATATCAATTATAATAAAATGAATAGGTACTCACTTAATTGAGAAGCGGAAAGTGCTGAAGTAGATTGTTGAGGCACCTCTTCCGTAAAAATTGAGAATATTTCAGGACTCACAAAATCCTCCTTTATCTGTTTATGAAAAATCACATACACGAGGGTTATCAATATTAAAAATCTTGAATGATAATAATCATTTGGACAATTTGTTAATACCGCCTCAACACTAGGTAAATTGATTGTCGCTTTACTCTGGATAGCATGGGTGCTATTTTTAGCCTTGTTTTAGGAAGAAGGATATCTTTGAGATGTTCCAGATTGATTATTTAAAAAAAAACACATGAGATCTTGAATAATAATGTTATAATGGGCCGAGGAATGCTTGTAGTAGTGGTCATTGTTCCTTTCAGTTTGAGCTCAAGAAGCAGAGATTAATCCCTGCAAATGACCCAGAATCAACAATTTTGGGGAGCTTTTGTTGACTTCCTATGCACCTGAGAGGAATGATAGAGTGTATGTATAATTATGGTGCAATAATAGTAGCGTAATCAAGATTACCGCTATAAGCTTAGTTTTAGAATTCATCTTACCGGTGAAACATGCAAAGGAACCCTTAATTCTGGATTCCCAGTGGCGAATGAGTCTCCCCCAGCAATGCAACCATTCTCTCTTCCAGAGCATCTGATGACTGAACAACGTCCACTCTGCCACCGGTTCTCCTTGCTGACAGATTCTTCCGGCCAATATTTCTTAACATCTTTCCATTGAGTTTAGGGAAACGGTAATATCATCCCATTTTTTTTTGTGGTCCACTTCCCTTGGACACTCTGCAAATGTCCTTTTGCAATCCCGGGTGCCTCTGTTTGGAGGTACGTAGGACGGGAAGTCATTTTATCTGAAAATAGAATGATAATATTATGATTTATATGTAGCTGCAGTACATTATTTCATAATACATACTAATATCCGTATGATTCACACTAATTTGTAATAATAATTAATTAAAATAAGAAAGCACATTTCTTAGCACAACTTCATATAAAAGTATACAGAAAAACACGGAAGGCACGTTATGTTCGTTTTGATTTGAAGTTATTTAAATTTGACGTTGCTACTTTGGGAATATTCAATATTGCCAACGCAAAGATTTTTAAAAACATTTTATAAAAAATAATTACACCTTAATCTAACATTATATAGTATTAATTTAATTTATTTTTGTCAGATATTAATATTAGTTTTGTAAAATACGGTGATATAACACAGTTATTTTGTTTATTACTTTACCTATAGACAAATTAATATTTTTCCCTTGGTACCAATATTAATGGCATGTTAATTTTCTATGTCAATTTAAGTTGTATTTAAGATCACGATAAGGTCAAGATAATGCGTTGATAGCGTCGTGAGTACCACTAACTAATCTTATGCTTAAAGATTTCTTAAGTCTTAATCTAATATTATCAACTTCGTGAGTAGCCCTGTAGTTTTTTTATCAATCTGCCTCGCCCTTTGAAGATTTACTAAAAAATTGATTATTGTTTTAAATCTGCTCAATAATTGCTCTTTGTACTAACCACGAATTTTGAGTATTTTCAGTCAAACGGTTTTGAAGCTAACTTAGCTGATATATATTTCTAAGTGGAACCATATTAAATAGTGGTGAGTTACTTAAATTTATTTGGTGTATGATATCTTCATTTTTATTCAGTGCTTTTTTAATTTCAACAGGCTTCCGAATTGTCTGATTTTAATCCTTGGCTATTTGTATGCAAAAATTTTAAACCTGTTTCATTATCAAATGTGTAGTTGCAATTAATTAGATGATTCGCGAATTGGGAGAAATTATTACAGAGTGCAGGCTCAGGCCGAGATCGCTTCTGTGTAGATTGCTTTTGAGAGATATATTTAAGGTCGGCCGTGTTTAGTATTGTGTCTTGACGGACACGTCGAGAACTGGAGGTCGCTTTTAGTAGGTCGGTCCACGGCAGGCAGGCTCGACCGACACGTCGAGGACTGGAGGTCGCTTTTAGTAGGTCGGTCCACGGCAGGCAGGCTCGACGGACACGTCGAGGACTGGAGGTCTCTTCTAGTTTTTTTTTTTTTTTGATTTTTTGTCTGTATTTGTCTCCCATGCTTATAGCAATACAAGGTTGTGTTCATATTTAATTTTTGAGAGCCTTAGTAGTTGTTTGTATTGTGGTTTAGTGTGTTTGTATTGGGATGGGAGGGATGACAGCTGCGGCATGATTTGGGACCTTTTCCGCATTTGCGTTACTGACAAGGGAACCACAGAAAACCTTGTCGGAGAAGTTGACCTTTTTAGGTCTTCGTGATTTTATGGTAATGACATCCTGCATTTTTGTGTGTAATGTGTGGGTATGTTTATTGTGTATTGTGTGATGTAGTTTGCGAATATTTGTGAGTGTGCTGGTGTTTTTTTTTGTGTTGAAAGTGATGGTGCATCTTTTTGTGTTGAAAGTGATTGTGCATCTTTTTGTGTTGAAAGTGATGGTGCATCTTTTTTTGTTGAAAGTGATGGTGCATCTTTTTGTGTTGAAAGTGATGGTGCATCTTTTTGTGTTGAAAGTGATGGTGCATCTTTTTGACATGTGCTGTGTGTTTGAGAAAATAAATTGTTGTAGGTAAGAAATAAAAGAGTAAGTTTTATTTGATTTCATTTGTTTAATTTGGCTGCCTTCTGAAAAGTAAATTGATATAAAAAATTGAATAGAAAATAAATTGTTTTGATAAGAGTAAGTTTTGTCTGATTTCATTTGTTTGATTTGGCTACCTTCTGTGCCACCAATTCCAAAAATTCTATGTATTGTGGATTGTTTATTGCTTCTGTTCTATTTTGGAAGTCTATGTTTTTGCTTTGAAGAAGCGTTTTGATGCTCCATCGTTCTCTCTGGAATATCGGGCAACTTACGATTATATGGTCTATAGACTGTTCGTTGGTATAGGGCATCATCTACTTTTTTAGTGCTTGTTGTAAGTTGTTAAAGAATGTCTTAGTGACTTTGCCAGTTTGTGATTCAGCATATCTCTGTTCCCATTTGCTCAGGAGGTGTTGTCTTGTCTTATTGAGCCTTTTTGTGTGACTAAGCGGAAATTTATTATATATTTTAACAGTGTTTGTTTTTGTCGCTGCATCTTTTGCAAGTTGGTCAGCTCGTTCGTTTCCCAGGATGATATGTGTTAATTTTTTTATTGTGAGACAAACATTAATATGAGATAAAAAAAACATACAAATAGCATTATAAAAATGAAGAAATATAATGTTAATATATTAAAACTAAACCTATGGCTATGCATAAAAGAAAAGATGATACAAGACACATAGCAATTACCATTCAACACTTTTGAATCATACATATGTTAGAGTGAATACTCTCTGGCTTTACTTTTATTATACAAATATAAAAACACATATTGATCATTCATATCACATAGCTAACAACTTCACCTACAGAACAAAAAAAAAAACTTTATATATTAAAAATAAGACCATTTTTTTTCATATCAAAAATAGTCTATATTTGTTAAACTGAATACTCTCTGACCTCACTTAAATTATACATACAAATATTATTATAAATTTTGTTACTGTTCATTCATATAACATTGTTAAAAACCTAATAAATAGAACCAAAGAGAGACTTTATATTAGTACTAATAACATTCCACATGGCTATACAATGAAAACATTATTTAAAACAAATATCTTCTCTGCCAGGTATTGTAGGGTGGTGTTCTCAGGAGAAATTTCTCCTTATAAATAATTGTCTGGTGCGATTGCCAGCACTGCTAGTATTTGCTGTATTTGGTACTGGAACCTCGGGTATTGTTATGACTTCACCCGGAAATTTAGTATCATTTACATCAATACCTATGTATATTATGTAAGACAGCACATGCTACGATAATAGACACAGTGGTGTCCATTTTATGTACCAGTTTCTTTGAAAGGGCTGGAAATCTTCTTTTCCATACCCCAAACGCTCTCTCCACACTATTTGGTGTTGTTTTATGTGAGACATTGTATCGAATTTCCTGCGGAGTAGTCGGATTCAACAGTGGTGTGAATAAAAAGGGCAATTGAAGGTAGCCATCCCATTATCACCCAATATGATACATACCTGATATATCCATTCTCCATTCTCAAGTCTCATTCTCAGCTGACTATTGTTAAATATACGACTATTGTGCATGGAGCCTGCCTGGCCATCTAAAAACTATGTCCATTATTTTAAGTCTTAGAGATGTGACGACCTGAAAAATTAATAATATTACATTCTTATCCTAATGTATTATTATGATAATAAAAAAAATCATTGAACTTAATTATTTTTATAAAATTTTGAGCTGTATTAAAAAAAGCAGTATAAGATTGTTATTTGTTTCAAAGCAATGAAATGTTTGACAAAAGACATATCTTAGTGACACATTCAAATTGATCACTTTCAAATCAAAACTAATTTATGTTTTGCTGTTATTATGTCTACTTCAATTTCTTGACAACAAAAATATTTTTTAGCATTATGCGTATAATCATACCTGCACGTTTAGTGACATCCAACCTTTGCGGATGTCACTCAACAACACCTCTCCTGTTTCTCCTCCGGGACTTATTATAGGAATATGGGTGCAATCAATGCACCCTATAATACCTGGGAATCTTTTGATTTGGTAGAATTCTATCTTAGTATTGGACAGATCAGAAGGAAACCTCACATATTGATGAATTTCCATATTCAGTGCCTTGGAAACTGTCTTGGGATACTGATGATTGACTGACATTACAAGTATCTCCTATAACCATCTGAAAAAAAGATAAATATAGTTTAGCAAGTGACATATATATTACCTACATATACCTATTTTATAAAGTAAATTTGAAGGTAAGAAACAATTTATTACCTGAAAACTTCCAGTAGCATAGAACCTTAATGCTATCAGTAAATCAGTTTCAATAGTGGTGGAATGGATGCCCCTCTAGAATCTACTTGCAAATAAGATGCAATCAATGGATAGATTACATCTATGACAGTCACTTTTCGAAAACGAAATCGTTTGACAAACTCACTGTCAGTATATTTTCTAAAAAAGTCTTGCTTGTCTTGATGCATTCGTGGTATTTGATAAGGAACATTTTACACATACTCAATAAATGATATAAAATCATAAGAATGATTATCCATTTTTATAGCGACACAAAATTTAGTTATTTATTGCCAATTCTTGGAAAGTCAGAAAGTCGTCGTCCAGTGTTCAAAAGCAATTTCAAAATATTAAAGGTAAAACAGTCCAATTAAAAGCCAAAGTCGAATTAAAAACCAAATAGATGAAGATTGATTCGTGAGACGAAAACAATGTACAATACGCAAAATGCAATCGGTAATCGCAACATACGAAACTGACAACTGTCACAACTCCCCTCTAGTATCTGACATCTCTTTCACTCTGTATAGCTCTGTCTTGTTCCATATTTTTAAGTAGTTCTCCAAGGCAGGTAGATGGGTGACTTGAGCATTCGTTATTATTTCTATACACTGCGCTGCAGTACGTGCTTGCGACGTAAGCATTGGATTTCGTTTATCAATTTGATTTTCGGGTGCTAAGCACTGAGCATATGCTAAGTACGTTTTAAAAATTCGGCCCTAAGATATGATAATCTTGGAGCAACGCACGAGATTGTGAATTTTTTTTTTGTGAAATGAATGCATTACAAGCAAGTACAATTATCTCTTTCTCATCTAATACGGTACTTTCTCTGTCTGTTCATACATACGCTATACAAAAAACAATTTTAACTTGATGCGTTTTTAATATAGCACGCTAAATAATTAAATAATATTATTACTAAATAATATTTATATTGCGGTAGATTACATAATATATCGATGGCGAGGGTATAAAGTATATGGACAGTGTTTACTAAATCATTCTTCCGATTGTCTTCTCATGATATCCATTTATTATTGTGTTAACTTGTATTGTGTAGTTGCCTTCGTTTAATGGAATTAAATGCAGCCATTTTATGTGCTCTTGGGTGGTATGAACTGGAATCTATTATTGTGTCTGTGTATGTATGCCATTGTGTCTACAGATTCCCTCCGAAGTTGGTAGTTACCTTACATTAGTAGTTGGTATTATTTTTTTACGTCTCTCATGAAAAAGAAAGAAACCAAGTAATTGGTTTATGTCAATTAATGTATGTATAATTTCTGCTGGGAGAGGTGTGCATTGAATTTTGTTGTGCTTTGAGTTTTTGTTGTGCTTCTGTAGCCAAATTATGTAAAACACTACAAGCATTGATTATTTTGTCAGTAAATACTGGCTCATAATATAGTACATGATGTTTCAATGAACATCTCCATCTACATTTTAACACACCAATACATCTTTCGATTGTATTTCTTACTCTCACATGTAATTGCGGTGCGTTTTGTTTGGCATTTAAGCCAAATTATGTAAAACACCACAAGCATTGATTATTTTGTGAGCAAATACTGCCTCATAATATAGTACACGATGTTTCAATAAACATCGCCATCTACATTTTAACACACCAATACATCTTTCGATTGTATTTCTTACTCTCACATGTAATTGCGGTGCGTTTTGTTTGGCATTTAAGCCAAATTATGTAAAACACCACAAGCATTGATTATTTTGTCAGCAAATACTGCCTCATAATATAGTACACGATGTTTCAATAAACACACCAATACATCTTTCGATTGTATTTCATACTCTCACATGTAATTGCGGTGCGTTTTGTTTGGCATTTAAGCCAAATTATGTAAAACACCACAAGCATTGATTATTTTGTGAGCAAATACTGCCTCATAATATAGTACACGATGTTTCAATAAACACACCAATACATCTTTTGATTGTATTTCATACTCTCACATGTAATTGCGGTACGTTTTGTTTGGCATTTAAGCCAAATTATGTAAAACACCACAAGCATTGATTATTTTGTGAGCAAATACTGCCTCATAATATAGTACACGATGTTTCAATAAACATCGCCATCTACATTTTAACACACCAATACATCTTTCGATTGTATTTCATACTCTCACATGTAATTGCGGTGCGTTTTGTTTGGCATTTAAGCCAAATTATGTAAAACACCACAAGCATTGATTATTTTGTCAGCAAATACTGCCTCATAATATAGTACACGATGTTTCGTTTAATATAGTACTCATAATATAGTACACGATGTTTCAATAAACACACCAATACATCTTTCGATTGTATTTCTTACTCTCACATGTAATTGCGGTGCGTTTTGTTTGGCATTTAAGCCAAATTATGTAAAACACCACAAGCATTGATTATTTTGTCAGCAAATACTGGCTCATAATATAGTACACGATGTTTCCATGAACATCTCCATCTAAACACAACAATACATCTTTCGATTGTATTTCTTTCTCTCACATGTAATTGTGTGTTTTGTTCGGCATTTAAGATTGGTGTTACTAACCATGCCCATTTTCAGTACTTGTTAAATTTTCGATATAAGGTCGGACAGTTGACATATTCCATACGTGTGAATCATGTGCAGCACCACTGATCCCCGCCCACAAACTTATAATCTTCATGTCAGCATCGCATATAAACATGGCATTAATAGCATGGTATTGTTTTCGGCTGAAATAAAGTTCTTGGTGTATTTTTGGTCTTACAATAGCAATTATTGCTCTATCTATGGATATAATAAAAAAATAAATAAATAAATTGCTACAACCAATTATTTAAAATATATGAAACTCAAGTTTTCATAATGTTTACTTGCAAAAGGTTTTATATGCAAGGTACATCTTAATTTATTTTATTTTTATTAAGATTCATTTGCATAAGTTTAATTTATTTATTTATTTAATTTAAGGGGAAACATACAGCAATTTATAATCCATAAACAAAAACAATAACAAATATCAGTAAGTTCAAAACAATTATGTAAATTAAGCATATGAACATGTATTTATAAAAAAATAAACAACATACATGTCTAGCTTATTAATGGGAAAATGTTAATGTATCTTCTCTTCTCTGTGTGCCGTATCAGGTCCCCCCCTACAACCTTTTAAAATTAAAATAAACAACATAATATATGCCTCACTCATTATAGAAAATTGTTAATGTATACCTTTTTTTAATTTAAAATATTTGTTATTTATAATATACACTTAACGCAGTTTACACCACTTAACTATGAGTACTAACTTCTACCGGTTTCAAAATTTTTTGAACCACCCAGTGTCACTTATGTTTACCGTTCCGCCCCACTACTTTCTAAAATTGACTCCTCCCACAACTTAAAACCTAACAACAGTCTAGACAAGACAGAAGCTGAATCTAAGGCCGTCAAACCTGGATCAGCGGAAAAGGCCACTGGTAAACGCATAACCGCTTCACTCCTAAGATATAGAGAGAAGAGGGCAGCACAGAGACTGGTGGACAGATTGGGAAAAGTCCCAGAGAATGATCTCACCGAGAAGGAAGGAGAGTCCTTGAAGTGGGCCAAAGAGGTCCTCAAGAAGAGAGAGGAAACTGGACCCAGACCGAGTTCCTCTGCTTCATACAAGGCACTTGGTGAGTCAAAAAGACAAAGATCAGGAGAAGGGCCCCAACCCACGGCCATGAAGCCGAGGCAAGAGCCCCTCCCGAGCAGCAGTTCACGCCCATATAATGAGGTTGCAAAAAACTTCATCACATGGGCAGTGATCGATAGAAGTAAGCCGGATGGCTCGTTTTCTCCGGAGAACTGGAGGAAGGCAGCGGCAGCACTCTTTGGAGTATACGAAGAGGTTATCGCAGAAAACCCTGGTCCACCCCCATTATGCAGTGATGCAGGCTGGTACCAGGGAGGCGTAAAGTTGATCGCCGGTAGAGATCAACCAAAGATAGGCGAGGTGTGGCCGGGCGCGAGGCTCGAGGCAGTCTCAAAGGATCTGATCCCGTGCAGACCAAGGTCTCGGGTCTGGCTCCCGGCGGTACCGGCCAAACCGAAAGAGATACTGGACCTCATTCAGATGAGCAATCCAGAATTGCCCACCCAAGACTGGAAAGTCGCTAAGGTGGAAGAAGTTCAGGGTAACAGGAGAAATGCTCTAATTATCCTGAACGGAGAGGCGCTGGTGCCTTTAGAAAAGACCGGCGGTGTAATTGGTTATGGTTTCGAGCTCATTGCACTGCGAGTCTACAAGAAGGACTCGAGGACAAGAAGTGGAAAACCCAGCGGTCCTCCCGAAACATCCTGTCCGTCTTCAGTGCTTGTCACGGGGGCAAAGGACAGTATGTTCAAGGAACAGAGTCCTGTAGACCCTAGATCATCGCCTCTATCGATCACTGAGGCGTTGGACGTTATGGACGTGAGTGGGAAAGAACCCTCAAAGGGTAACACCTACCTGGAGAAGGATTTCGATCTAATCCAAGTCCAAGCCTCAACATCTGGCGCATTTCGAAAAGAGGGCGCAATAGATCTTGAGAGTTATTAAAATACCTCGAGCGATGAGGGGGAGAAGGGTAGACTGCTGTAGCAAAAGGAGAAGACATTATTCTAGTCCAAGAACCATGGGTCGTTAAAAACCTAGTAGCTGGACTAAAATCCAAAGATTACAAGATCTTTTATACTAATAAAAATAGTAGACCGAGATCTTGTATTCTCATAAAGAAAGAACTCAATGCCTTTAAGGTATCAGAGTTCTGCAACGAGGACATCACGGTCCTGGCAGTGGAACTTCAATCCCAAACTATATGGTTGATTTCCGCCTACCTAGGACATGATCATGAAGAACTTCCCCCTCCGAGTATTCTTCAGCAGGCCATCGCTAAAGCAGGTGGAAAGAAGATACCCGTGGTGACAGATGCAGACGCCAATGCACACCACACAGTCTGGGGCAGTACGGACACAAATGTAAGAGGTGAGTCACTTTTTGATTATATTCTATCAAATAATATTGAAATATGCAATACAGGTGATTCCCCAACTTTTATTACAGCAATTAGGCGCGAAGTTCTTGACATAACAATTGCCAATGAGCATGCTGCCCAATTAGTAAGAGAATGGAAAGTCTCAGCAGACCACTCCTTCTCTGATCACCAGTACATTGAATTTAGCTTAAGTCTAGAGAAGCCAAACAAGGTCATGTACATGAATAGAAGAAATACGCAATGGGATAAGTACAACACTGCCCTCAGTAAACTTCTTTCAGAAGCGCCACCCATGCCCTCAACAACAGAGGAATTGGATGACATGGCAGAGATCCTTACCAAGGCTTGTAACCGAGCGACCAGAGAGTCGTGCCCGGTGCGTACGGCTAAGGGAAGAAAAAGACCACCATGGTGGACAGAAGAGATTATAACCTTAAGAAGGGAATATCGCAAATTATTCAACCTAGCCAAGAAAACCAATGATTGGGAAAGCTATAAGGCCAGTCTAAGAGTTTTCAAAAGTAAGGTAAAAACGACAAAGAAACCTCTTGGGAAAATTTCTGTACAAAAATTGAAACTATCCCAGAGGGAAATAGGATTCGCAAAATCCTAGCTACGGATCCAGTGATGCCTGAATACATTAAGAAAAATGACGGCAGCTGGACCTCAAGCAGCTCCGAGACACTAGAGCTATTAACAAAAACGCATTTTCCTGGTTGTAAACAGGACTTGCCTAGGGAAGCTGGTCGCCCGAGAAGGGGGGCGCAGACCTGTAAATTATTTAATGAAGAAATGATTGCTTGGGCAATATACGAATTTGAGCCTTACAAGTCGCCGGGTCCGGATGGTATAATCCCAGCTGAACTGCAGGCGGCCTCGAGGATTGTCATACCCTGGTTGGATTCAATCTTCGAAGCTTGTATAGAGCTCTGCTATACCCCCAAGATATGGAGGGAAGTAAAAGTGGTGTTCATACCCAAAGGAGGAAGAACATCCAATAACACAGCCAAGGATTTCAGACCAATCAGTCTATCCTCGTTTGTACTAAAAACGCTAGAGAGACTCATAGAGACCAGGATTAGAAGTAAAATAAATCCACTAAAATGGTCAGAGTCTCAACACGCATATAGCAAGGGGAAATCTGTAGAAACAGCATTGCATACCCTGATACACAGAATCGAGAAATCGATGAAATACAAAGAACACACACTGGTCTCCTTTCTGGACATAGAAGGAGCATTTAATAACATCAAATACGAAGCGATGACTAAATCCCTGAGGAAATTGGGGATCGAAACATCGCTCACAGAATTTATAAACAATATGTTAAGAAACAGAGTCATAAACTCAGAATTAGGAGGCTCAAGGATCAAAAGATATCCAGTGAAGGGAACACCCCAAGGGGGCGTTCTATCACCTCTTTTATGGAACCTAGCCTTAAATGACCTATTGACAGAGTTAGACGATATTGGAGTTGGGGTTATCGCATATGCGGATGATCTCGCAGTAGCGGTGTCCGGAAAGATCCCCAATATCCTCTCATCAATCTTACAAAGAGCACTAGACAGGATAGCTTAGTGGTGTAACAATAATGGGTTGGGAGTAAACCCGAAGAAAACAGAGCTGGTCCTTTTTACAAATAAACGGGTAATCCCGACCTTAGAGCTGCCAACCCTAGAAGGGGTGACGCTAAGGATCTCAGCTCAAGCCAAATATCTGGGACTGATCCTGGATAGAAAACTGAGCTGGAGGTCCAATATGCAAGAAAGAGTACGTAAAGCTACAAATGCATTGTACACCTGTAGGAAAATCGTGGGTAAACGTTGGGGACTGCACCCCAAGATGACACACTGGATGTACAAGGCGGTCATAAGGCCAATCATGATGTATGGAGTGGTAGTATGGTGGCATTCCCTGAAAAAGGGAGTACACCTAAAAGAGCTGGCAAAAGTTCAAAGACTAGCAGAAGTGACAACCACTGGCTGTCTGAGAACTACACCATCAAAAGCTCTTGACACCATCCTGCATCTGATGCCGCTTGACCTCCTAGGAAAGCAAATGGCAGCGAATGCCGAAATAAGAATGAATTGTGCTAACCCCTGGAAGGAGACACACATAGGGCACTCCATAATTCTTCAGGAGTTTAAAAAACCATCGGAAGGTATCGACTACGTCATTCCCAAACCATTTTTTGATAACAGATTCTCCACCCAAATCCCCTTGAGGGAGATGTGGAAGGAGAGTCTGATCCGTCATGGTGAAGCCCAGGTGGTTTACACTGATGGGTCAAAACTGGAAGGTAAGGTGGGCGGAGGAGTATTTTCAGAGCAACTCAATATTAATATTTCTTTCAGGTTGCCGGATCACTGTAGTGTTTTCCAAGCAGAAATCTTGGCAATTCAGGAAGCAGCAGAATGGATACAAGGCAACGCAGTCTCAAACAGCGATGTCCGTATTCTCACAGACAGCCAAGCGGCTATTAGAGCCTTAAAGGGCGTAAGCACAACTTCTCGAGTGGCCTTGAACTGTCGCAGAATCTTAAATGATACAGCGGAGCGGTTCAATCTACTTATCATGTGGGTGCCGGGTCACAGCAATATAGCAGGGAATTGCAGGGCAGATGAACTCGCCAGAGCAGGTACCCTGCTATCTCCAGATACAATCAAACATAGACCTGGAGTCCCCATGGCAACATGTAAACTTCGGGTAAATGAGACGACGACAGCCTGTGCTAACCAGAGATGGCTGGAAGAAAGCACATGCTCCATTGCCAGGCAAACATGGCCAATATATGACCCCAGAAGAACCAGAGAACTACTCACGTTCAGAAGGGATTTACTAGCCAGAATCGTATCGGTATTAACGGGACACTGGCTCATAGGTAAGCATGCCAGAAGGCTGGGACTGGAGGCATACGATTACTGCAGAGCATGCCAAGACGAGGAAGAGGAGGAGACTGTGGTCCATTTCCTCTGTCACTGTCCTGCTCTCTCTAGAAATAGAAGAAAGTCCCTGGGAAGTTTCTTCTATGATGATCTGATTGACATAGCGTCTGCCGATATAGGAGACATTATGACATTTATTGACCAATCAGGCTGGTTCAGGGTGGATGAGTGAGGGGGAGGACAGCCCAAATCCTTCTTTTTTGTGGTATCACAAAGGGCCAACCGGCCTAAGTGTGTTCTCCTGAGAACTGCCACCCGCAAAAAAAAAAAAAAATGCATATTCCAGTGCCAGTGTGAACAGCTTTGGAGATATTGTGTCTCCTTGTCTGAGTCCTCGTCAAGGTCACGTCTTTACACACCGACAATAAGCGGGCGATTAAACGAACGAGTGTGTACATGCTCGCTCTCGTTTTCCTCGCGAGATCCAACTAGATCCTTTGACTCGGGCGCAAAAAACCGACAAACGACCGAGACCGGCCGAGACGAGACACGAGAGATCGAGATAAGACGAGAGCTCCATGTATACACTCGCTCTCGGGCTGTCTCGGTGAGTGTGTACAGCGGGCATAAAAGGTTTTTATGACTAAAAGCAACAATAGAATTATAAATAGAGTGATTTATGCCAATGCAATGTACGAGTATAAATAACAAAAAATATTCATAATTGAATACAATCAATTTTCTTATAATATAACGTTCATATGAGAAATTTTGTATATACATAATATTTTAGATACACGGGCAAGGGCTGCAAAAAGGTATAAAATAGGTGCAGGGTAGGTAGAGAGGACAGATATCCATTCATCGAAAAATAAAATTAATGTTTTTATATACATTCTCCACTCGTTCTGTAAAAAATAAGTGTTATATAAAAATAGGGAACTTACTTTAATTTTATACCATCCCTTTCTCTCCTCTCCTGGTAGCAGGATATTTTATAAATTGAGGCATCGCAAGATTTAACGCCTCAACAACGCTATGAATAACACGTCTGACAGATTTTTGGGAAAGACTGCTATGCCAGTCACATCTATCAATTTTTTAGTATGAACCAGTTCCCAAAAATGAAAGTGTCGTCAAGATCTGTAAAAGTAATAAAATCTACTTTAATTTTGCATATTTTTTCATATAATTAATTATAAATGGAGACGCAAATATGAAATTATAAATTAAAAAGTAAGAAGTAGATGTGGACTGCATTTTTTGTAGGGCGATTTGTTGCAACCACTGTAAGGTAGAATTTAGATGGATCACTCACTTGATCCTTGGTCCTCTCCCTTGATAGGATGGCCACAACTTGTCACTTTGATCTCACACACGCATGCGGTGATAAACAATTATAATGATATCAGTGAGTTTTGAGGAGCAGTAAAACGGGTGAGATGTGGATGGTGTCAACAGGACGCGGTATAAAAGGAGACTGAATTTTGGATATGGGGTGGGCCGGGCAATGATTGCAACAATATTATATGTCACTTCATATAAAAATAAAAATACAACAATTATTACAGTGACATATTGGCGCCAACAATAAATATAATTTGTCTCCAAATTTGATATTTTTAAGTTAAGCCTTGGCCTTCTTCAACTTTTGCCTTCAACCCCGTCTGTCCTCAGCTGCCGTCCTCCAGTTTGTAACGCTTAAGAGCTGTACTGCATCCCTCCTCACCTCGTCCTCCCATCGCAACCTGGGTCTTCCTAGTTTCCTTCTTCCTCCTGGATGACCATTCTCTTAGGAATTTGCATACATGTCTAGCCCATCTCAATCTCGATAGTCTTATATGTGTTGAGATACTGGGTGATTCATATATTCTATACAGTTCTTCGTTTCGCCTTATACGCCACTCCACAGAGTGTATAAGGCGACCTTTTTTTTACAGAGTGAATATGTCATTGACAAAAGTACATATATATCCTCATACGTCTCCTAAATAAAGCTAGTTCACCTATAATCTTTGTTATAGGTGAACGAAATCGGTCAAGGCAAGATTCGAACCTGCGACTTAATAATCCACACGCTGGTTTTCCATATTACATATTGTTTGTAAGCTGATATCACTTGTATATTACAATCATTCTATGTAAGAAACATATTTGCATCAACAACTGCATTCAATAAGTAATTCCATATAAGACTCAAGGAGAGGCAAATTTTTGATATTAAATTAATGTTCATTGATATTTAATGAGTGCTTGTGGCATATAGATATATATACATTGCTGACAACAGCAATTTACAAAATTGTAATGAAACGATGAATCTTCCTATACATTTATTTATTTTTACATACACTGATAGACATTTCAATAATTATTGAATCTGCAATGCCCCACTAGGCAAATAAACGTGCCGGGGCCAATGCATCTCGAGACAGTGACACTGTATTAGTTGATGCCAACATCAATCGTACATAAAAAGTGATAATGACATAAAATAGTGTCTTAAATGTTCACCAAATGTATCAAGAAACTATTGCTTAAATCTTGCTTTTGTAAGGTTGTAATTTGCAATTAATAGATTATCCGGAATATCTAAGGGATTTCAAAAATCTCTTAAACAGCGTCGTTCAATGCATTCGTCCCGTTTAATTATTCTTGAAAAAAATATAAAGTCCGACATCGTTCACGTAAAAAAATATTTAACATGTAATTCAATATGGTGGTGTTCGATCTCGACTCGATATCGACCCAAATCGCCGACAAATGAGTGGACGAGAAAGATTCGACGCGGTATCTGCTTAGTGACTACCAAAACTGTCAAAATATCGACTAGTCAAGATAATATTGATATTTTTCGGTCGAGATCTACTTACAGACTTAGCCTGCTGGCTTTTCATTTTTACTCAAAAAATTAATTATTGTTGCCTTTGTCTGTGAACATTCTCGTTCACATCTTTAAAAGTAGTTAGTTTTCCTGTAAATAGGATTCTCCTTTACAGGGTGTTGTTAGCATTGTATTGCGCTTTGTGATATACATTTTTGTGTAAAGCATTCTTTGTTTTTAATTTTACTTTGAATATGTTTGGCGTTGTATCCGTTGTTTTTGTCTATGTCTAAGATCGTGTTCACTTAAATTTTATAGTTTTCTTCTGACAGCGGTCTAGAAACTAGTCTGTGAATCTTGTTGTTGAATGCTGACATTTTTTGACTTATTGGATGGAAGGAAGTTGAATGTATGATTGAGTCGGTATATGTCTCTTTTCTATATATTCTAAATTTGAATTGGTTTTCTTCGATAGTTATATCTAAGAAGTTCAGGTTTTTGTTTTCCATTGATTTCACTGGTAAGGGAATTTTAAGAAGTGCATCAGTGTCAATAACACTGTTCACTATTTTGTGCAGGAATGTCATGTCAAAAACAGTTAGCCTGTTTTAAAAGGACATTAACTTGTGACCTATTCGGGAAAGAGACAGGTCATTATGATGTTGTTGGTTCCTGTAGTCTAGATGCTTTAGAAATTTGTTTTGGGATATTTTCGATTTTATCTATATTTGTTATTTATTTATATTTATGAAACAAACAGCTTAATACAGTATAAGGTAATAATAATGAAATATTAACAATTATGTCAATACATGTTTCCACAATAGAGTACACGGGTAAAAATAAATATTATATAAAAAATGTTAGCGCCGAAATTGCCGATTGCAACTCGGGCTAAAAGATCAGTGGACTGTATACTAAAAATAAATAATTGCACTTGTCACGGCGCGTTTTTCACGGCGACGAGGTAAATAACAGGATATAAGAAATGGATCGAGAAATGCGACAACGACAACGAAGTCCGAATTGACATCCGTTCAAGGCCGAGTGCGAACAAGTACTATTGGTGTGTAGCAGGAACGGAACAGAGCAGTTACATGGAAGGGAGGGGGGAAGGAACAAGACAGGTGATTTGTATTCACACGAAAAAGTAAATATCGTACCAAACAAGTAATGTATACAGGATGAGGTAGGAGGGAGTTAAGAGGGAATAGGAAGGGAAGAGGGAGTACAAAAGGAGAGGGATAAGTGTTATGAATTTTATATATGAATTATTATTGTGAGAAAAGTTTTGATTTAATATTATTTATTGAGGAGTTGAATAAATCTATTATTGAGGATTCCAAACGGCGGAAGCAAACTCAACGCAACTTTGCACATAAGGTTATAGAACAGTATAAGGTTTTCACAGCGGTAGTGTTCTTAAAAGGCTTACATACCCGTAATATAAAATTGAATTGTTTGAATTTCCATTCCATTCCTCTCCGTACTGCTTCTGTAATAGTTTCTCAACGTCTTTGAGTTTTTCCTTTTTAATTGTTACATTTCCAGATTCTTTAATTATAGAACTTACATCTATAATTGATTTTCCTTTTTTAGTAATACATTTATACTCTCCAATATTAGCATTGTAAAAAGGATTCCCCTTTACAACAATATTTCCTCTTTGATTTCGTTTTAAAGAGAAACGTTTACATGTTGCAAACTTGACATGCCAAGGACCCGGAGGCTTTATATATTCGTGAAGAGCACTCTTCCAGTTCATCACAATATTATTTAAACTCACTAGAGTACCATTCTTTACAAACACTGGTTCAAGGGGGATGAGTGAGTGGGAGGACAGCCCCAATGTGGTATCACAAAGGGCCAATTGGCCTAAGTGTGTTCTCCTCAAGAACTGCCACCCGCAAAAAAAAAAAAAAAAATTATTTACAAAAATAGTTTTTTAGTCATCTGGTTTTATTAAAGTCTCGCACTTTTTAACAAACCACCCGAATACTCTATCAGCAGTAAGAAACAAATGTCCCGGGACAGGAAAAATAATTTCTAAATGTTTTATTGACTGGGTTTCATTTGCTAACCATGCTGTACACATTCCAATCATGATGCTGTTCTTATTTTGGGCACCACAACCAACGGCCATTAAGCGTATTTTTGTAATATTTTCCATATTTGTGGAATTCAGTTTATGGAAAACTGCAGAGGCTATTTCATTCGCTCCTTTTCCGAATTTGTTTTCTGTCCAACAATAGAGAAACACATTTTTTTTTTGTTAATTTTTTGGATGGTACTGATTTGTAGCTGTGTAGTGGTAACCAGATGGGTTACCAATTTAGCTAGTTGGGTGTGTGTGTACCCAATGCGAGTAAACCTAAAGTGTGGCTGTTTGGATTAACCAGTTTAGCCGTTTGCGAGTTTCAGGTTACTCTAAGAATTATCGGACTGTTGGCTTGACTCTGTAAAGTCCGATAATCGTAATAGACTCCAGAAGGGATTGTAGTTTTGAAATAGAGTTTCTCGATGTGACGTGAGGGCGATATTGAAAGATATTATATTGATATTGAAAGGGGTCACCAGGTCAATCTCTTGACCGCTTGAGTGAGCTACTCAGGTGTCGTCTTCCGTCAGGTCACAATACAAGAAACTGGAGGTTCAGAAACTCTATAGAATTGGACAGAGGGAACAGAAATATAGAGAGGAAATAAAAAATGAATATAATAAAATTACGTATTTGTATTCTGCGCACATTAAACACACGATATCAAAGAAATACAAATAACATTAAATAGATCACTTTTTGAGAATAAACAATAACGATGCGTAGGTCAATTTACGAAGGCGAAAGTCGAGAATACCAGGTTGAGAAACAAAGTGTTTAATTATGCTGTGAGTTTTGCTTATATACTCTCTGTTGACGAGGGTTCTAGAAAGTGACGGGGTGATCGACCCTTCCGGTTGCTGGGGGGGTTTTAAGGGTAGATAACTATTAATAATTTTTTATTGTTTTATGTGAAACAATCAACGGTCTTGGCGAGTTCACCGACCTCCACTAATGAGTTTTTAATTGATTTATTTGTGAAGGTGAATTCTCGCCACAGATTGCACAATGGTGAAATTGTGTATATATATAATTGTCTACTGTAGTATGCGGCTTGATCTGACACCTTAGGTAACACTTGATTTATTTGACAATCAAAGGAAAGTGTAATCATGCCTTCTTCCTCTTGCTTTAATAATTGATAAAAGCATTTAGCTCTTAAGCTATGGACCCTTTTTTCAATAATAAGTCTATTTTTTTGGACCGGGTCTCTTTTGTTTTTAATTTTCTCACTTAGTTGAATGCAAGTAGAGCATGTGTCAGTTCTAGGATTACCAAATACTATATTGTACTTAGTATTAAATATACATCTAAAATAACAATTTCCAACTTTCAAACCAGTCTTCATTATTTTGAGAAGCTTGATACATTATGTAAGTCTGATGAGTGAGTCTGATATTAACGATTGTGCCCTGCAGTAGTGTGATTCTATGCAGTTAAAAGACTATAAGTTTACTAACTGCATTAAATTTGTTTTATTTTTTAAAGACCTACGAACACCACCTTCATTCTACCACAATATTCCCTGTTTTAACGTATTCCCAGGAAATTTTTCGAACTCTGTGCTTACAAGTAACATTGTACTGTGCATATCCCTTTGCTGCCAAGGTATCTCGAAGGTGACGAATTTCTTGGGTGATGTGGTCACTGTCGGCGATTCTTTTTGCACGAGTAGTTAGTGTTTTTGGTACAGATGCTAGTTGTGCTGCAGCTTTTTAATAGCGATTCGTGTGTGTAGATTTCTGCGTTCAGCCGTTTCCGGCATTGACACATCGGTCCACTCCGATGGCCACACTTATTTTCTACGGACCAGTACGTCGAGGAACGGCAGTTGATTATATTTCTCCACTTCCAACGTGAATTTTATACAATGTGGATTAAGTTGAGATCTCAATAGTCATCAGTTGAGTTTTTATTTCATTTTCGGTCGATGGCTTTATCAATGTCATAAATAACTGCAGACGTTTTATAGATATTACCCAACAGCAACTGTATAACGTTCCTTTAAAAAATAACGTCAGAATATTCTTCTTATAATGGAGGTATCATCAGAATTGTGTCTTATTGGTAAATCTTGGTGGAAATACTATTCACTTTAATGTCAATTTTAGAGTACAAATTTATATTTATGTACAATACAGTTTTCAGTCAAAATAACATTGTTTATATCGAGATCTAGAACCTACACTTTTCACTTTGAAAAGTAAACTTATTATTGTTCCTAGAATCACTAATGAGTTTTTAATTATATTCCATAAACAATAATGCTTGGAGTCCATAGAGGCGCAGCAGACGAATCGGATTTTTGTTTCCTAGCAACAACGTCGTTATTTCCAACGATCCGATGTGCGCTCATGCATTCCTACATGGAAAACAAAAATCCATCTGATGCGCTGTGTCCGCTGCACTTATGTGAACCCTTACCTTTACACTTCTTTTTAAAATATCTGAAAATCATCATTAGAGACATCTCTGAATGAACTCTAACATCTATGAATAAATAAAAATAAAAATTAAGTAGGGAAAATTTAAAATAACTAATTAGGCTGAAGGTAGATTTCTGTAATGTCAGAAGGATGGACAGTTGAAACACTATAGAGTTGAACATAAAATATATTTATTGATTGTCATCAAATTGGTATAAATAAGAGAACTTTATTATTGTCACTTGTCTGATGAAATTGTAATGAATTTACAGTTTAAACAAAATCAGGTCAGTTATGATCTATGATCAGAGTGGGGATATTTCTCTGTCAACTTTCCAGTGACTGATTTTGCTGAGTAGGTTTTGCGTACAAATTTGAAGTAGAGCAACATGATATCCTTCCTCGGAAAACTTATCAATGAAGCTCAATGTTGCCGCTTCGCACCTCTGGAGATTGACTTGGGCTATTTTGATGGAAGGGCCCTTAGCAAAGGTATTCGACCATTCTTCTAGAATTTCCGAGGTATTCAAAGTCTTGGCATAGTTTCTCTAGGTCGGTAACCGTGGTCAGTTTTGCACTTACTAAAATGGGAGCAAATTTATGTTGTAGGCCTCTCACAAGGACCTCGATCATTTCATTGTCAGACACGGGAACATCTAGTGAATTTTTTAATAAAACAATACGAGTAATATAATCCGCCACTGTTGAATTAAATTCTTTAAATTCACATTATCATTTTTCTTCTGTTAACTAAGACTTGTAATTTCAACTTGGATTTCAGATCTCTAAAGACTGAATTGTTTCATTTAGGTTTTTCAGAAGTTAAACCATATTCTATTCCTCTAATCAAGAGGGCAAGTCTGGTCTGACCGGCGAAATCAAAAGCCTAGTGATTACCCATATCATGGATATAATTATCATATGAAGTTCTATGACATCTAAATGTATTTTAGAACTCCATATAATAATTATATTCATGATATGGGTAATCGTGAGGGTTTTGATTTTGCCGTTTGGACCAGCTCCTGTAGCTTCAGCGATAGCCCCAGCGATTGAGGGATTACTGGTTACCTCTAAACTAGACACATCACTGTCTGAGCTCTCCTCCTCAGTCATTAGGGAATGATCAATTGAGTCTTCAGACTTGTTTAGACTAAAACACTACCTCTAAACTAGACACATCAGCTCTCTTCCTCAGTCATTAGGGAATGATCAATTGAGTCTTCAGGCTTGCTTAGACCAAAACACTACCTCTAAACTAGACACATCACTGTCTGAGCTGTCCTCCTCAGTCAATAGGGAATGATCAATTGAGTCATCAAACTTGCTTAGACCAAAACACTATGGGTGAGTGTTAGGATTTCTTAATGCATAGGCTATATCCCTCATTGCTGCTGCCATCACAGCAGACCCCTCTCTAATTGCAGCAGCGCACTCCGACATTTTCTCCGCAGCCTCCTTGAGTGCCGTAGCTGTCAGCATTTCAGCATCCGCGCGTTTCTCCTCAATCAGCATTAGACATTCTCGTTCCTCTAGAACCTGAGATCTGATACGAGGACGTCTACGTTGATTGCGTGGACTCTGTCTCAATTGTACGCGTGGACTCCGATTGTCTAGATTGGACTCGTGGAATCTGTCCAGCTTGCACAGGTGGATTCTGTCCAGTTTGCACAGGTTGACTCTGTCCAGCTTGCACAGGTGGACTCTGTCCAGCTTGGACGCGTGGACTCCGTCTAGGTGCTGTAAACAGAAAAAAATGATAAATACTTGCTAATGATAATAAAAGTATTGACTCTGGCCATCCTCACCATATTGCTGTTAGCGCCGAAATTGCCGAATTGCAATTCGGGCTATAAAACGATAAAAAGCGGACTGTACAATAATCGAGAGTTGAAGAAAATAATTTTGTTTTCAATAATATTGTCACAGGCTATGCATTAGATTGAATCTTCAATCTGTGCTTGTGTGATTGCCGGTAACAAGGAAAACGAAAGGATTATGAGATAGGACTCACCAAATATTCGATTCGCCTCCTTGCACTGTTGCACTGATAAATGTTGTACTGAGAATTTGTTATAACGACACGTCGAGATGTTTTGCGACGAACGAATTTGTATGACACAAACGACAGCGACTGTGCTTGTGACTGGCGATCGACCGACCGACTGATTGGCCTTGGAGGTGGGATCGGATGTACAGTGGTATGTAGAGGTATGGAGGGGAGGGGCAGTTTGTACCATTGCGCTGATAAATGATGACTTGCATTATATATTATTTTGGCGCGTCAGTTTAAAATACTGAAACAATACCGAACAAAATATATAAAATTCTTACGAGTAAAAATATGCTCCTCTGGAGTATTGAGTCTTGAGACTGGATTAGCCAAATTAAGTGTTTCCCATTGTAGGGAGGGTTGGTCACCTTGGGTACATGCGATAGACGTACTTATCGGTTGATCGAGAATAATCTGAAATTTTTTTTTACTTATAATAAGAATTGTTCACTGGTTAAGTATTCAATTTTTCATAGGAGCATTATTCTTGCTGTTATCACTGGTTAAGTATTCAATTGTTATGGGAGCATTATTCTTGCTGTTATCACTAGTTAAGTATTCAATTATTCTGGAGGATGTAATTTTCTGGAATTTTTTGTAATTCCTTGAATTTTGAATTGCTTCAGTGGGTTCTTGAACTGTAACTTATTTTGGAAGCTTTCTCAGGATCATAATGAAGAGTCCTATGTTTTAGTAAGCATCTCCAACACAATTTTAACACTCCAAAACAACGCTCGATGGCTCAAATTCACAAATCAATATAATATGTTGTCAATAATTACATACGTATGAACATACCTGGCTTAGATCTACACAGGTTTCTGGTGAGAGAATACTAACTAATGTTAAACCATCACTGTTTATTTTTCTCAAAACACTTTGCCAAAGATGAATCTAGCACCACTTTACTTGTGCTTGTGTAAAAGCTGTATGAATAGCAGACAAACATGTTTTTTCAAATACCACCAAAAAATTTTTGGTGCTTATAAAAACTTTTGGGCTTTCATGCTTTTACGATTTCGAACATCTTATTGTATATGTTTTTTTTTTTGCAATTAAAATGTACGCAAGGACGGTATGAATTACCAACTGTGTAGCATGTCATATTTAAAGTTGATAGAACATGTTGGGTGCCTCGTCGAATGTACCGTCTCCATAAATTACGTTCTTTTCTTATTCTGCAAGGAGATTGCTATTCTCAATTGCCAGAATAATTTAAGGTCATAAGCAGCAGACAAACACGCTTTTTCAAAAACCACCATAAAATTTTTGGTGCCTATAAATACTTTTGGGTTTTCATATTTTTAGGATTTTGAACATCCTATTGTATATGTTTTTTTTTGCAATTAAAATGTACGCATGTCATATATAAAGTTGATAGAACATGTTGGGTGCCTCGTCGAATGTACCGTCTCCATAAATTACGTTCTTTTCTTATTCTGCAAGGAGATTGCTATTCTCTATTACCAGAATAATTTAAGGGTCATAAGCTCCCGTATTTTACAGAACAATATCTGTATACATCTCTGGGATAGTAAAATCTGTTATCTTTGGATTTGGAATATGTGGAACGTCCTTATGTCTTAACAAAATTCGCATCAGTAATGAATATTTGAGTGAATGTTGCCAAATGTCCGTAGTCATATTTGATAAAACATTTTCAATCATATTTCTTGATGTTGAACCAACTTTTTTTATATCTTGCTTCATCTCCAATATATTATATAATCTTGGCAATGTTGTAGAACCTTTCCCATGATATTTTCATCTATTGTTTTCAGTAATACACTAAAATTTTGTGGGTCAGAATCTTGGCAGTGTTGTAGAACCTCCCATGATATTTTCATCTATTGTTTTCAATAATACACTAAAATTTTGTGGGTCAGAATCTTGGCAGTGTTGTAGAACCTCTCCCATGATATTTTCATCTATTGTTTTCAATAATACACTAAAATTTTGTCGGTCAGAATCTTGGCAGTGTTGTAGAACCTCTCCCATGATATTTTCATCTATTGTTTTCAATAATTCGCTAAAATTTTGAAGATATTTCAGAATCTTGGCAGTGTTGTGGAATTTCTCCCATGATATTTTCATCTGTTTTTAATAATGCGCTGCAAATTTGAGGGCCGGAATCTTGACCTGTTGATATTTTCTCTTATGTTTGTGTCTGGTCTCTTTTGCATCCTGTTTTCTTACAATCATCTTGCTGCCTTTCTACTTTGATTAGCACCAGCCAGCCTATACACTACTGTCTACTGTCCCTTCCTTAGTGTGGCGTCAACACATACATAGTCAATAACCTTATATGATTGATGTATATAGCTCTCCTCGATAAAAACTATATCTTATTGTAGTTATTTTGGTAAATTTCTGTTTTCCATAATTAATTTTAGATAATTTTCACTTTTTGCCGAAATATTTTGTTTCTCCATTCATACTGTTCTATTCGAAGAGCATTTTTTGTACAAAAATCCTATGCTTATCAAAATTTTTCGCAAAAGTTCATGGCTTCCTTCAAAATTTAACTCGCAATAAACTTCTCAAACTGGATATCTCTTTTTTTACTACATAAAAAAATGTACTTTCTTCCTAATGGCATAGATGTTGAAATCATCCAATTCTTTTTTTGGTCGTCCTTTCCTATGAAAACCCGGCGTTGAAAATTTAACTCCGGTTAAATTTCCTTCCTTTACAATTCTTCTTATATACCTCACAGATATGCCTGAAAACAAACACCAACATCAGTTGAAACGATGACAGTTTTATGTCAAAGTAAAATAAATTATTAAAAGTAAATAAATCAAATTTCATAATTTTAAGTAAATTAATTACATTAGATATGAACAAATGAGGTTGAAAATTAAATATAAATTGTTAAACATAAATTGCATTTACCGTGTTTTGTTTTTCGACCATCAACACAAACCGTCATCTTTCACTGTCTGATAAATTCGAAACAAATTTACTATTCTTGAACGTAGTCTAATATCCTAGTTACAAATTTTAATACTAGAATTGATTATGAAAAGTTCGCTCGAAAACATTACTAATGTCACACAACAGAGTTCCGGCTTCAAACTCCGCTAAACACTGCGAATAAACGTTAAAAATGATCCTCATAGATCCACTGCGAATTGTTTTATTCATTTTATTATTTTAATTCTTTAAAAGTCCATAAATATTATAAACACAAATTCACTGTTACTCAAATCTAACCTCACCGCAAAAACAACACATGAAATGACTCAACTGCGAATCCTGACAGTATTGCCAGTGTAATATTTTTTTTGGTTTTCGATTTACCCACGGCCAACTCTTTTTTGACAAACTGTACCTACTTAACACACTATGTTAATCAGGTTTTTATCTTACCTAACAACTTATATCTTTATATATAAACTCTTAAAGTTACTTATGATACTAACTTACTAATTTATTATTCTGGTACACTCGTGTCTTTTCACTTGCTGACAAACTTGGCCTGCTGCAGACTCCCCAGGTACTTCTTCTCGAGAACTGCTTTCAGTTTCTCACTTCGCTGTTGAAGGGGTATCTTGGTTCTTTGTTCCTTCGTCGTGTCGCTGCGAACCATTCTTGAATACTAGTACCTTTTTTGAAAGTCTACACATTGGTTAAGGAATCAGAGAAAGGATGATGATCCTTGTTAATAACAGATTTGAGTTCCTGCAAATGTTTAAACTTAGACTGCGAAATAGGAATGGGTGAGCTATAGAGCGGAGAGGGATTATGGTTTCCACTCTTTATTCGTTGCTGAAGCTCAGCCCAATCCACGTCATGGTCAATTTTATAAAATATATCCCCAGTTGGAGTGTATTTTAAAGTTCTCAAATCCGTTACAACAGGATCCCCTTGCCTTTTCCCCGGCCTCTAAGATTTCAAATTGGATTCTAAATTTTCATAATTAAAAAAAAAATCGTAATTAATGTTTTTAATCATATACGGCTGCTTTGGTCTGGCCATTTGCATTCTACTGATGTAATCCCCAGGAAAAAAAATGGGAGGCTTGAAATAATGCTCTAGCACCGAGTGAACGTTTTCCGCCTCCATCATGGTGTGTCCTTTCTCAAGGTAAATTTGCTGCACCTCCATAGACCGTTCCTTAGCATGGTTACTAAGAGCACTAGCTAGCACTCTGTTTTGATTTTGATAGTCATCGGAAATGAGAATGACTTTCCTATTCGATGGTGCCAGGTTTTTAAGAAAGTCGATGATACAATTCATAAATTCATTTGCTGTTACACCCCCATCTGCTTCGTGCCATGTGTATAATGATGCATCGGCGTTGTTCAAAGCATAAAATGTGAAATTATGCATCTGCAGTTTTTGTTTATAATATGCTGCAGACGCAACAATTTGGGGCATAACAGCACCCTCTGCAAGTCCATTGTTAGGACCAGAGTTGTGTCATTGGCTAATTCTTTAGCTTTTGTCTTCGCTTCCTGTTGCTTACGCACCATGTGACTATTGTAATCCTCTTTTCGGATGGATCCCAAGCTGAAGGAAACACAGGTGTCGCACTGGCCTTTCCAAGGCTTGTGAATAGAAATATTTTCACTCTTTAAGATATTTTTGAAAGTATTACTATTTACCGCTAACAAATTCTCTTGGGAACACCATGATGAGTACACAGAAAACATGTACGCTTTGGAGTTAAAGCATGACTTCACATACCTTCTAGTGTTGGATAGACAGTAGTGGTTGGGGACTTTAGGTAACAGATCCATCCATTTCTTTACATGTGATTCCTTCTCTACTGTGAGTGCCAACGTCATCCCCAATGTGTTTATAAACATTAGTCTACAAACCTTAATCAAACCAGGGGCTCTAATTTTTGTAGGCCCAAGGAGATGCATATTTTGCTGGAAATATGCATCATACAAATACCGTGTAATGCCACAGTTACTACCATCAGTAACACTACCAATAGTCCTTCTCCTAGCGTCCTCTAGTGGTCTTTTTAAGATGCCGCGAGCCCCGGCAATGTGGCCACTGCCAATACCATCAACCATAGCAAATAAGAGAGGATGAAAGGCGAATCTCCGGGGCCATAAAACTGGAACCCCTCCCGCTCCCCCACATCCCCCTCCCCAGCTTGGGTTGGTCTTTAGGTTTGAATATAGTGTACCTTTGGCTAAGATGACACTATTGTAATAGTTTAGCATTACCTTTACCAGATTCTTTAATGTGTAATAATTATTATATTTATCATATTGAAATATTCTACAATTACTTTATACCAGGATTTATGTTAATAAAAAGAATAATCACTATTTACAGGTTTATTACACAAATTAACAATAAGTACAAGATTACATAAAATATGCGCTAGCTAACTACTGAGAGTATTATATGGCACTGGAGCGTCTTCGTTATTTTCTCAGTATATAAAGCCCCCTCATTGTTCTAGAACATTTGTGGTAAACAAGAGTTTTACCAATTATTAATTATATTAATGAGAAAATACAATGCCACGAGCAGGACTCCTTTAACTCTGGGTTCGCTGGGTGTTGTGTTCTCTGGTGCTGTTCTAGAATGCTCTAAGGAGGAAACGGGATTGATTTAAAACACAATATAGGTCTGATCACATATAATTTCACCATCAAACTTACAGACACTTAGTAACATACAAGAGCGAATCAGTAAGTATCACATGTATAATGCAATGTGAATAATTAACTTAAAATCAATTTCAAGTCTTGGCATAACATAGATTCAATAACTGAAAGACCTGAGTATGTGGGGTTCAACTGACTTTAAACCAAAACTAATTTACGATGAGAGTTTACCAACATTTCAAAAATTAAAGGAATGACGATCTTAGCTGGCAGCTGACTTCTGTCTGAATAAACAATGATCCAGTAGGGATACGGCTGGAGAGGCTATCAATGGTGTGACGGCTCGATACATGTAGAGAACGGGACAGAAAGTTCCGATTGATGATCACAGTGGCTTTGGTGTGCGGGACGAAAGGCTATTGGCTTTGTCACTCGTACAAGATAGAAAACAGGACCCAGAATAGTGGTGGAATAAATACCTTTATTGCAATGTTTGTTTAATAATTTAGGTAGTGTATAACAACTACTTCTTTCCTTTATGGTCCAATTGCAATATAAAAATTTAGCGTGTCTTCCTCACAAAGAAAATGGCCGTTGTATAGAACAAGTACTGAGTCGGCAAACAGGAAGCAATATCACTATAATACTGGCACAAATGACACTTTTACTATATATGGTTAAATTAAATACTTTAACAATTAGTTTGCCCGGATTACTCCTGGAGTAATTCCATGCGTGTTGTATTTAAACACGGCAAACCCGATTCAAATCGGAAAACAATGAGCTTCGTTAGCGGTTCAAGACAAGAATGACGCGGGAACAATTAGCGTGGGTGAAAAGACCGGCAGGGAGGAAATACAACGGCAAAGGTCAAAATGGCAACTGTCAAATTCATGACTTATTTATTGTTTAATACAATTATTTTAATTTAGACTATCTTTTATATAAATATATTTATATATCATTACACATTCTGTTGCTTCTTATTGGTCGAGTTGTCACGTCGAGACATCCGGTGTGTATTTCTCAAACGTTCCATAAGTTCTGATTAGTCGAGCTGTCATTTCGATACATCCGGTCTGATATTCTCAAACATTCCGTCAAACTTCATAAATGTTCCGCCACAAATGTCTTTACTACCGGGGTATATTTGAAATGTATAATTTTAGACAATATTTGTGGGGCTTATTTTTTATGTACCTACTGCCGATACAACAGATGCTTTCGGGATCAGGTAATTGGAATCTTTCATCTTGTTAAATTAAAATAATTGTAAACATAGCCTATTTTATACAGTGAATCTTCGCCACATTTTACAGTAGTTAATTGTAGGCATCTCACCACGAGGAACCTATTTCTTCTCTATTGCTATAAATTTGATACCAATCTTTCTGTTTTCCAATAACTTAGGATGCAGCCCACCACCATTGCGCCCATGTGAAATAGCAGACCCAGAATTTTTTTCATCCTTGCCATTGTTATTTCGATTAATAGTAATTCGAGTAATTTTCGAATCTATTTGGTTGCATCGGTAATGTGATGTAATAAAATGTGCCTCAGATTCTGTGTCTGACGATGATGAGTAAATCGCATAATGTGATGTAGGAAAATGTGCCTCAGATTCTGTCTGACGATGATGAGTAAATCGCATAATGTGATGTAGGAAAATGTGCCTCAGATTCTGTCTGACGATGATGAGTAAATCGCATAATGTGATGTAGGAAAATGTGCCTCAGATTCTGTCTGACGATGATGAGTAAATCGCATAATGTGATGTAGGAAAATGTGCCTCAGATTCTGTCTGACGATGATGAGTAAATCGCATAATGTGATGTAAGAAAATGTGCCTCAGATTCTGTCTGACGATGATGAGTAAATCGCATAATGTGATGTAGGAAAATGTGCCTCAGATTCTGTCTGACGATGATGAGTAAATCGCATAATGTGATGTAGGAAAATGTGCCTCAGATTCTGTCTGACGATGATGAGTATATCGCATAATGTGATGTAGGAAAATGTGCCTCAGATTCTGTCTGACGATGATGAGTAAATCGCATAATGTGATGTAGGAAAATGTGCCTCAGATTCTGTCTGACGATGATGAGTAAATCGCATAATGTGATGTAGGAAAATGTGCCTCAGATTCTGTCTGACGATGATGAGTAAATCGCATAATGTGATGTAGGAAAATGTGCCTCAGATTCTGTCTGACGATGATGAGTAAATCGCATAATGTGATGTAGGAAAATGTGCCTCAGATTCTGTCTGACGATGATGAGTAAATCACATAATGTGATGTAGGAAAATGTGCCTCAGATTCTGTCTGACGATGATGAGTAAATCGCATAATGTGATGTAGGAAAATGTGCCTCAGATTCTGTCTGACGATGATGAGTAAATCGCATAATGTGATGTAAGAAAATGTGCCTCAGATTCTGTCTGACGATGATGAGTAAATCGCATAATGTGATGTAGGAAAATGTGCCTCAGATTCTGTCTGACGATGATGAGTAAATCGCATAATGTGATGTAGGAAAATGTGCCTCAGATTCTGTCTGACGATGATGAGTAAATCGCATAATGTGATGTAGGAAAATGTGCCTCAGATTCTGTCTGACGATGATGAGTAAATCGCATAATGTGATGTAGGAAAATGTGCCTCAGATTCTGTCTGACGATGATGAGTAAATCGCATAATGTGATGTAGGAAAATGTGCCTCAGATTCTGTCTGACGATGATGAGTAAATCGCATAATGTGATGTAGGAAAATGTGCCTCAGATTCTGTCTGACGATGATGAGTAAATCGCATAATGTGATGTAGGAAAATGTGCCTCAGATTCTGTCTGACGATGATGAGTAAATCGCATAATGTGATGTAGGAAAATGTGCCTCAGATTCTGTCTGACGATGATGAGTAAATCGCATAATGTGATGTAGGAAAATGTGCCTCAGATTCTGTCTGACGATGATGAGTAAATCGCATAATGTGATGTAGGAAAATGTGCCTCAGATTCTGTCTGACGATGATGAGTAAATCGCATAATGTGATGTAGGAAAATGTGCCTCAGATTCTGTCTGACGATGATGAGTAAATCGCATAATGTGATGTAGGAAAATGTGCCTCAGATTCTGTCTGACGATGATGAGTAAATCGCATAATGTGATGTAGGAAAATGTGCCTCAGATTCTGTCTGACGATGATGAGTAAATCGCATAATGTGATGTAGGAAAATGTGCCTCAGATTCTGTCTGACGATGATGAGTAAATCGCATAATGTGATGTAGGAAAATGTGCCTCAGATTCTGTCTGACGATGATGAGTAAATCGCATAATGTGATGTAAGAAAATGTGCCTCAGATTCTGTCTGACGATGATGAGTAAATCGCATAATGTGATGTAGGAAAATGTGCCTCAGATTCTGTCTGACGATGATGAGTAAATCGCATAATGTGATGTAGGAAAATGTGCCTCAGATTCTGTCTGACGATGATGAGTATATCGCATAATGTGATGTAGGAAAATGTGCCTCAGATTCTGTCTGACGATGATGAGTAAATCGCATAATGTGATGTAGGAAAATGTGCCTCAGATTCTGTCTGACGATGATGAGTAAATCGCATAATGTGATGTAGGAAAATGTGCCTCAGATTCTGTCTGACGATGATGAGTAAATCGCATAATGTGATGTAGGAAAATGTGCCTCAGATTCTGTCTGACGATGATGAGTAAATCGCATAATGTGATGTAGGAAAATGTGCCTCAGATTCTGTCTGACGATGATGAGTAAATCACATAATGTGATGTAGGAAAATGTGCCTCAGATTCTGTCTGACGATGATGAGTAAATCGCATAATGTGATGTAGGAAAATGTGCCTCAGATTCTGTCTGACGATGATGAGTAAATCGCATAATGTGATGTAAGAAAATGTGCCTCAGATTCTGTCTGACGATGATGAGTAAATCGCATAATGTGATGTAGGAAAATGTGCCTCAGATTCTGTCTGACGATGATGAGTAAATCGCATAATGTGATGTAGGAAAATGTGCCTCAGATTCTGTCTGACGATGATGAGTAAATCGCATAATGTGATGTAGGAAAATGTGCCTCAGATTCTGTCTGACGATGATGAGTAAATCGCATAATGTGATGTAGGAAAATGTGCCTCAGATTCTGTCTGACGATGATGAGTAAATCGCATAATGTGATGTAGGAAAATGTGCCTCAGATTCTGTCTGACGATGATGAGTAAATCACATAATGTGATGTAGGAAAATGTGCCTCAGATTCTGTCTGACGATGATGAGTAAATCGCATAATGTGATGTAGGAAAATGTGCCTCAGATTCTGTCTGACGATGATGAGTAAATCGCATAATGTGATGTAAGAAAATGTGCCTCAGATTCTGTCTGACGATGATGAGTAAATCGCATAATGTGATGTAGGAAAATGTGCCTCAGATTCTGTCTGACGATGATGAGTAAATCGCATAATGTGATGTAGGAAAATGTGCCTCAGATTCTGTCTGACGATGATGAGTAAATCGCATAATGTGATGTAGGAAAATGTGCCTCAGATTCTGTCTGACGATGATGAGTAAATCGCATAATGTGATGTAGGAAAATGTGCCTCAGATTCTGTCTGACGATGATGAGTAAATCGCATAATGTGATGTAGGAAAATGTGCCTCAGATTCTGTCTGACGATGATGAGTAAATCGCATAATGTGATGTAGGAAAATGTGCCTCAGATTCTGTCTGACGATGATGAGTAAATCGCATAATGTGATGTAGGAAAATGTGCCTCAGATTCTGTCTGACGATGATGAGTAAATCGCATAATGTGATGTAGGAAAATGTGCCTCAGATTCTGTCTGATGATGATGGTCAATATGGTCAAGGGATTATAATTAATTATAATAAAACAATAATACACTAAATGTCCCGCCCTACATAGTCCGGAACAACCCGTGCCCACCACTTAGATCAACCATCGAGGATTTTTGTGTAATATATATTCTTTGGTTTTCTTTTTGAATTCCTCGATGAATCCGCACTGCTTCAAACTGGCAGGCATGGGGTTCCTGAACTTGGGTAGCAACACATCGTCGGTCCTACGTCCATAGTCATTGTTGAATTTGTTTGTGCTTAAACTCTGCATGTTCACTTTGCATCTACTCACGCCAGATCCAATCAGACTCAGAACGGGCAAATATTTTGTTTATATTACCCCCCAAAAAGAGTTTGTACTCGTGCTTTGGGGGGGATTCTTATATAAACCAAAAATTAATCTTCATTATTATCATAATTAATCAAAAACTAATAATATACACAATATCAAAAGAACAGAAAAAATATGCAATTAAAATACATAAAATATTCAATAAGAAAATGAAGAAGTTATAAAACAAAAAGAGACTTAACAGCGTTTTTACAATTTTCAAAACCAGTTGTTGTACTTAATTTATATTTACCGTTCAGCTCATTAAACCATTTAACACCTTGGTATGTATGTATAATGGAGCTGGCCGGTAGTTGTTTTTAATAATGGTATATCAATGTTGGTCTCTCTTCTTGGATGCTTTCTTAAATTAGAGGTTGGATATAAATTACTTATGAAATGGTCTTTTAAATAGTGAAGCTCTATTAAAAAGTGAATATATATTTGGTTATTGTGGACTTCCAAATGGTCAATGGTCTACCTGGTCTTTTGTAATCATCAATATCTTCTATGTCATGATATACAACTTTTTTTCAACAATAAACATTAATTTGCCAAGTCTTTGGAAACAAAAAAAAAAAAAAAATTTCAATCAATGAGCCTTTTGACTACTCAGAAATAAATTCTTAGTGTACTTGACAGAAAAAAGTAGTGGGAAATACGGCTTTATTATTGTTTACTGTTTATTGTTTTATGACAAATTTTTAACATCTCAATAGAGACGAAGTTGAAATAATATAAAAGAACCAGAAACTCAACACCTACAGGGCTTACAACCTGTCATCAGTTGGTTTACGTGATCACTTTATGGTCACCTATTGTGCTTTCTTATTGGGTTCCCTATCAATCAAATTTTTGAATATTCTATATCTTTTAACCATGAAAATCTGTTTGTTTGAAATTAAGCTGAAACACCGTCGCCATCATTTGAGATAAGAGATAAAGAAACTTTTACAACGCCATCTATTGAGAAATTGGTTTGTGAAGTAATATCGTCATCTCTATTGAGATGTCAAAAATTTGTCGTAAAAAATCCAATATAAAAAATATTCAGTGAAATGTGTTATTTTTATTTTTAAAAAGTTTAGGTAATTTATTTTTCCTCTGTAATTATTGAACTGGCTGTCTGTTATATAATTCATGTCATTAAGTATAATATCTTATGTCCTATTCTGATTCGTCTAAATTTACCCGTCTGAAGTTTAGTACATGAGAAATGTAAAAATGTTCCTTGCATTTATACGGGACTCATTTTGTCACAGCGAGTGTAAAATCCTTTTATTCACGGTCGTTAGCTGGTTACAGACGTTTTCGTACTCTGAAACGAATCAGAATAGTACATATTGGATGTTGAGAGTATATTTTGTCATATAATTTGTTATAACTTCATTATAATAGAGTTTTCTATCAGAACTAAGACATGAGCTTTGAATTAAATTACAAAAAAGTATATTACAAATATCATTATTTTGTATGTTTTATTTTGAATATTTAAGATTATATCTTGTATTTAAAAAATCTATTGTTATACTATGTTTTTGTATAAAAAAACTGTGAAACGTTATAATTTATGCTGAATTATATAATTTTATCTGGTAAATTACATTATTGAATATATATGTTTTTAATTAATTATATCCTATAAAAATCCCTGTATACATATGCCTCTTTCACCTATGGAATATTGTATCACTACTTTATCTCTGTTGAGATACAAATTATTTCATAATATTGATAGATTTCATAATATTGATTGTAACGTTATTGATTTTATATTGACATATATAATCAATCCATTACGTCCCTATTTAAAAATGAATACTTCGTATTATTCAAATCCCCCCGCTGTTGCCAAATGTATTCAACATTCTTCTCGAATGTTCGATATACACACCGATGTCACGTCTTGAACGCGGCCGGCTAGTTCCCATCTCTGTCATACACACACGCTGATTTCGTCCCGTCCTTGTCTCTCTCTACTCGCCCGCGTGTTCCTTCTGGAAGCCACAGATAATATAGAAGTATGCTGGAAGCTACTGCAGAGTAGCAGTGGGTCCCAACTTCCATACAAAAAAACGTTCTATAGGAGTTATTAAGATCGTGAGGCAACATAGAAAAACTAAATTTAGCCAACATTACGAACCCAATTTGAAAAACTACACTAGCAAACTTCAAGTAATTTCAAACCATTTTCTGCCATTTTCTTTTAACCTTTCAATTTTGCTGTTGGTTATTGAGGTTATCTGAGACGCATTTCATATTTTTTATTCTGTTTGGGTGATAAGTGTTAATAACCAATGATTTTAAGACTTCTGAGGATAATTAACGATAAAGACTAGGTAAGATTTATATTTTGTTTATTCAATATAATTCCATTTCATAGAAACAACTTCCATTTTGCGGGCCACTATTAAGAACCATGTGTGAAGTTTATTTCTTTTTGCTATGAAAGCATTAGTGTACATATTTGTTTTGAATGTTTTTATTGCTTAGAACCACATGAGGATTTTAATTCTTTTGTTTTAAAAGCGTGAAAACATCAGTGTAGATATTCATGTTTAATGTTGTTATTGTTTAAAACAATATGACAATTTTAATTCATTATGCTATAGGAGTTTGAAAATAATTACATTAGTGTATATATTCAAGTTAAATGTTGTTATTTTTAAGAACCATGTGAGAATTTTAATTCATATAGCTACATATTAGAGTTTAAAAATAATAACATAAGTGTGTATAAGTATTTGTGATTATAATGATTTTGTTTTATATTCTAATTCTTGAGAATCAAAACAACTTCGATTAATTTTGCCTTTTGAACATCTTTCAGGTGTTTGTGCTTAATAGTATCCGCACCTACATAATGAGTTATTGAGCATCATGAGTAAGAAAGACAGAAAATGCGTTATTTGTAATGAGAAGGTGAATAACACGAGCGAAAAAAAATCCAGGTTTCCATCACAGGAAAGTCGGTGAGTTCTCTTTCATATTATTTTTTTTCAATTAAGGTATATTGCATATATATTTTTTGGGGTCATAAAATTATATGGGAGATGAGTTTTTCCTGTGCCTAGGCCCGTGGGACTCCAGGTGGTCAGAGTGCATTTTATATTTTATCATAATTTCAGTCTGGATCTGTGAGACGATTAATACCGTAAGTTTTCAGAATGTGGCAACTTGTTATTGGGTGCGTGTTAAATTAATATTTCACATAGTACCTGTTAGTTGCCCGAGAAGCAATATTAAATTAATAAATAATTAGCTAAATTTATTTTATAATAATTTTATTTAGGTGTAAAAAATAAGTACCTACATTTCCTTACACCTATTATAAAACAATTAATATAAATAATGTTGGAATTTTTTACATAGTATGACAGAAAAAAATAACAAACAAGAAAATATTCCAATATCCATATTCACATAACAAAGGAAGCACATAATATTTTAAAAGATTTTTTCTTTATGTATTCAATAATCAATACATAATGCATTTATCATTTTGATTTCAGATGCAAAGAATGGGTGAAAGCTGTAGGCAATCCAGAATTGGTATTTGTTCCAATAGAAAGATTGTGCCAAATTCGATATGTGTGTGGTGACCACTTCGACAAAAGAAGTTTTAATCGTAAAGTGAATCGACTTAAAAAAAACTGCCATCCTCACTTTAAAATTATCTTCATTGTCACTTACTGATGAGCAACTTAAGTAATGTTCTTTGAAGTATATTTTTGAACTTATTTTACTACAATCCAGTAATCAATTTGTTTATTATTTTCCAAAATGCTATGTTGATTTATTGAAATTGTATAATTTTTGTAGCAGACTTTAACTCATTTATATTATAAAAAAAATATATTATATTAAGTTTCTATTGTTTATAAAAATATATTCATTTATATAATATTAAAAAATATATGCTGTATGTGTTATTTTCCTGTTTTTGAGTTAATAAATAAACATAACATATTCAATGTATTATGTTTTTCCCTGTTTATAAAATGATAAATAAACAATATGTAAACTATGCTGTGTATTTTTTACTCCTCCTTGATTATAAAATAGACATTTAATGCTTTTTTTGTAAATTAATAAAAATTAATTTTGATGTTGCCCATCACTAGTGTTGGCAGCATTTATAAAGCTCTTTCCCATCCCTATGTCTTGTCCACTTGTCAAAAGTGCAGAGAGGCAACATGACAATTTTTTATTATTTTTCTCTTATGTTGTTTTTTTCTTAATATTTTTCATACATTTTGCTAATTCAATTTTTTTGTATGGAGCTATGTCTCTTATCCGTAAGGTATTATATACTCTTTGAGAGTAGTGGTCATGTAGTGGTGCAAAGTTCGATATTTTTGTAAGATCCTGTCGTTATTTTTAAAATGAATCAATGGTAATTAGTATTCTTTCAAAGGTGGATCAACATCTAATATAATTAGACATATGAAAATAAAACATCCAGGGGTAGAAAGAGTTGACAAACGACAACAAACTGGACACGAAACATCAATTTCTACGTCATTGATACCATCGTGGCTCTACGACAAAGGACTGTCATTCATGATTTGCAAAGATTTTCAGCCATTTTCTATTGTTGAAAATGAAGGGTTTAAATATTTTTGCAACATAATGAATCCTTCACATAAGTTACCATCAAGAACCACTATATCGAAATCCTTGATTCCAAAAACGCGACAGAGAAAATTCTTATGGAATTGAATAAAGCTGAAAGTATTTGCATTACAACTGACAGTTGGACATCCATCGCTAATAAAAAATTTATAGCTGTAACAGCACATTTTATTGATGTAAATTTTATTTTGAATACGTATGTGATTGAATGTTATAGCTATCCAAGTCGGCATACCGCCGAAAATTTGAAAGACGAATTAATCAGAATCTGCGATAAATTGAATATAACTAATAAAATTACATGCATTGTAAGTGATAACGCAGCTAATATCAAGGCTGCTGTAGGTCTGACGCCATGGAGTCATCTTCCATGCTTCGCCCATACCTTAAATTTGATTGTCCAAGAAGGTATTCGCGAAATAAAAGGACTCACCGAAAAGGTAAAGTCGATCGTTGAATAGTTCAACAGAAGCCCTTTGGCTTTTGAAAAACTTCAACAACAAAAAATATTTGGATATCCTGTGCTAAAATTGAAACAAGATGTCCCCACACGATGGAACTCAACATTGTATATGTTGGAAAGGTTCATAAAATTGAAAGAACCTATAATTTCAACAATAGCTAATATTAATCCAAATTTATTATCCTTAAATAATGAAGATTGGCAAATTATAAAAGAATTATGCACGATATTGAAACCATTTGAAGAGGTAACTGTTGAAATTAGTTCGGAAAAATCTGTTTCTGTATCTAAAATTATTTTGATTTTAAAAGGGTTGATGCGGATTTCTGCGGACCATAGCGTCAATCCAGAGTTCTGTCAAATATCGAATCAGCTAGCGACCATTTTAAATAATGCTCTTCATCGGAGGTTTGCCAGCGTTGAAATGAAGGCAATATGTGCGGAAGCAACAATGCTAGATCCACGATTTAAAAAAAAAGGTTTTTCAGATGGAAAAGCAGCAGATGAATGTATTAAATACAACTTACGAACTTTGCATCACGAATCGATTTAGGACACAAAACAAATCCCCAAAATGTAAATACACCTACGACATGTGATCCGCCTGATAATGTATCAGCAGTTTGGAAAGTTTTCGATGAGAGAGTTGCCGATTATGTTCAGCTAAAAAATAACACATCAGAAGCTATTCTAGAGGTTCGTCGATTTTTAGACGACCCATTAATCCCGAGAAATGATAATCCATTGAATTGGTGGAAAGATAGATGTAATGTTTATCCAAGATTAGTTTAAATGATGAAACAACGCCTATGTGTGGTTGCAACTTCTGTTCCATGTGAAAGAATATTTTCCAAAACAAGACAAATCATTACGGAACGTAGGAATAGACTAACTTCGTCAAATGTTGAAAAAATTGTTTTTTTAAATACGAACATGTCTTCTGCCAAAAAATAATTAAATTGTGTTATAAAAATCTCTTTACTTTAATAATATTGTGTTCAAATTGTGTTTAAAAACACGGTGATTTGATTTAAATAAATTTCAGACGATTTCTTTACATACATATTATAAACTTTTAATCGCCCTCCTTATAGGGTGGGTTGCCTTATACTAAAAATATATATAAACTTTTGTTTCGTTATAATCGTAATTATAAATGTAGTATATTGTTGTGAAAATTAACATTCGCAGGCACGAGTTTCAAAAAGGTATGTTTTTGTCGAAATATTTGTTTTTATTCATTATAATTTATTTAATTTAAGAAAATTATTTTTTTGGTACATTCTTGTGTCCTTTAGTTGATAAGAATTAATTATACTACTTACTAATTTGCATTGGGTCGTATTCACTATTCATTTTTTATTAAGAATTTTTTTTATGATAAATTTATGTGTTTGACTGCCTATACATATTTCCAAAGTTTTTAAAAATACCGTAAAAAGCCGATACACCCCAACTAGATAATTTAATTTTCTATAAACTAGTATAAACTAGTTGCATGTAACACATGAGATCCAACTGTCCATAGTGATAGTATGTACAGTTGAAGAATAAGTACCAAACTATAAACCCATAAATACAAATTATTTAATATTTTAAGATATTTGGTTTTCTATACAACACATGTACCTAGGTATGTATGTCAAGATAGGATAGTATAGAGGTCAGTCCTTTGATCCTACCCAGAATGTGAAAACAGCATGATGGTATGTATGTATGTTTGGAGATTAGTATCAAATTATTAAGTCTTCTTAGATATTGTGAGTAGGCTACCTCCATACAAATTGTATGAGGCAATGTCGTCACTAAATTCAATTTTTATAAAAATTGTTAAAAAAAATTTGAGATGTGCTAATATAATAATACAATGCTAATATTTTTTATAGAAAATTAAATTTTCTAGTTGGGGTCTTTCGGCTTTTTTCGATATTTAAAAAAAAAATGGAAATATAGGCAGTTAAACTCATAAATTTATCATAAAAAAAATATTTTTTTAGTAAAAAATGTTTGAGAAACCCTGGATTTAAAAAAAAAAACTAATTTTAGATTTTGTATTTGTCTATGTTTATACCAATTTTCAGCGTTCTAGCTTTTACGGTTTCTGAGATATATGGAAAAATAAATCAAAATTTCAAAAGTTGATAACCCCTGACTGAAACAAAAATTCACAATTCTGAGTATAAAAGATTTGTAGGCCTATAACTGTTTATATATTCTAAAAATTTGGGCTCTGTGAATTGAGCGGATCAAAAGTTATAAGGGGGGGACGGACACACAGACAGACACACACACATACACACACACACAAAACTCACATAAAATGTTCTACTCCGAATTCTGAGTAAATCCATGTATGGGAACATATATGCTGCGAGGCCTCTAGTTGGTGTTATTAGCATGCAAAAAGTCCACTACACCATACAAAATTTTCCTTCGTACACGCATCTTGGCTTAATAATGTCGATTCATTAAGAGAATTGAATTCTCATGAACGAATCGACAGTTGGAAAATATTCACATTGTAGTAGTACATCTTAATTTTTTTAACAATTTTTATAAAAATTGAATTTAGTGACGACATCGCTTCATACAATTTGTATGGCAGTCGCCTATACACAATATGTAAGAAGACTTAATAGTTTGATACTTAATCTCCAAACATACATACAGAACCATCATGCAGTTTTCATATTCCGGGTAGGAAAAGAGGACTGACCTCCATACTATCCTATCTTGACATACATACCAACATGTGTTGCATAGAAAACAAAATATCTTAAAATATTCAATAATTTGTATTTATGGGTTTATAGTTAGGTACTTATACATACATACATACATACCATCACGCCATGTCCCTTACGGGGTAGGCAGAGAGAACCGAACGCCATATCTTTCTATCCTGGCACACATTCATCGCCTCGTCAACATTCATGCATCGTCTCATACATGTTCGTCTATTGTACATGCTTCTAACATTTCCGTCTTTCAGAATATCGTTCACATGGTCGTGCCATCCCTTTCTTGGGCGGCCCCGGCCTCTCAATCCATTCCTATCCGCATTGTATATTTTCTTCGTCAGGCGTTCCTCATTCATTCTACCCATGTGGCCAAACCATCTCAGTGTGTTCACTTTCATTCTATTAATGATATCTTTCTTCATCTTACATTCTTTCCTTATGTTCTCATTTCTTACCCTGTCATACATCGTTCTATTGCAGATTCTTCTTAGCGATCTCATTTCAACAGCATTTATTCTGCTTTCGTGCGACTTCTGCCATGTCCAGGTTTCACTTGCATACGTCAATGTCGGCACTAAGATAGCGTTATGAATGGCAACTTTGGCAGCCTTTGATATGTTGCGATCATTCATAACTGGTCTCAGTGCTCCATTCACTCTGTTTCCTGCCATAACTCTTCTTTCGATATCCTTATCAGGTCGTCCATTCCGTTGAAACATGCTTCCCAGATATACATACTCGTCGACTTGCTCGAGCCATTCATTCTCTACTCTTATTTTACACGCTGTTCTGCTTTCACTCTTTTCAAAGACCATTACCTTTGATTTGCTGGCATTCATTCTCAGACCGTTCTCTATGCATCCTTCATATACCATGGTTACAAGATATTGTAACTCTTCCATACTTTCAGCTAACAGTACTTTGTCATCTGCATACATCAAATCACGCACTATTACATTACTCAGTTTCAGACCCTTGCTTTCATCCTTAAGGGCTCTTATACAGAAGTCAATGTACAGGTTGAAGAGCCATGGAGACAGAACGCATCCCTGTCTAACGCCATTATTTATCGAGAACCACGATGTTACTGTGTCGTTGACACGAACACATGCTTCGCTGTTCTCATATAATGACGCGATTGCGCGTATCAGCTTACTCTTCACTCCATACGCTGATAGTATATCCCATAGTTTCTCTCTAACAACTTTATCATAGGCCTTTTCTAGGTCTATAAAGGCACAGAACAGTTTCTGGTTTTTATCCAGAACCTTCTCTGTGACCATTCGTAGAGAAAAAATTTGGTCTATACATCCTCTGCCACCCACAAACGCTCCTTGGACATCCCATATCTTGCATTCAGTAACCTTTCGTACTCTTTGATCCAGGATCCTTGCGTACATTTTACCAACTGAGCTTAACAAACTTATGGCTCTATAGTTTTTTCAGTCGAGTTTCGATCCTTTACCTTTATACAAAGGTACCACGACTGCATTTCTCCAGTCCGCAGGAGTGCGTCCTGCTTCCCAACACAAGTTGAAAAGAGAGTGGCACCACTCCAACGTCTGCTCGCCGCCATATTTTATAAGTTCAGCTGATATACTATCATATCTGGCAGCTTTTCCCGCTTTCGCGTGTTTTACTGCTTCAAGCACCTCCTCTCGCGTAATTTCATCTTTTTCGTCTTCACTTACTTGCCATGCTCTCTGAGTCACGCCCCCGCTTATACCGCTATCGTATAGCTCCATGAAATATTCTTTCCATCGTTCTTTCACGCCCTCTTCATCCATAATTATTTTTCCGTCTTTATCATTAATTCCTTGCAATGCTTTCACAGTTCCATTTTTCCTTTTCGCTACGCCTTTCCAGAACATTTTCATGTTTCCAGGAAAGTCGTTGGCTATTTTCAGGCTTTCTTTCTCTTTCACACGATCTTTTTCTCTTTTTACGGTGTCTTTTACTAGTTTCTTGCACACTTTATACTTCTCTTTTGCTCTCTCTTCACTATCCGATCCTTTCGCAGCTATTAATTCCATCCATGCTTTTTTCTTTTCACCCACAGCTAACTTAACTTTCTCATTCCACCATGCGTCGCCTTTCTTTCCACCTCTTTTAGCAACACCACAGACATTCTTCGCTGTCTTGCACACGGTCTCTTTCAGGGTCGTCCATGCGTCTTCCATATTTTTTCTACTATGTGTTGCTCTAAGAAGTTCGTTTCCAGTCTTTTTTCCATATTCATTTCTTACACTCTCATCTTGCAGCCTTTCAACTTTGGTTCGCTTCGGTGGTTCACTTCGGTGGGTTTTAGAGCGCCAGCCGGTGAACAGATCAATTCTTGATATCACCAAGTAGTGATCAGTCTCCAGCTCCGCGCCCCTATACACTCTAGTGTCCACTGTCGCTTTCCTTAGTGCGGTGTCAACACATACATAATCAATAATCGACCTTTCATTCCCTCTTTCCCATGTATACTGGTGCACTCTTTTGTGGCTGAATACTGAGTTCGCCACAAATAAATTCCCTTCCGTGCACACTTCTAGTAGCCTCTTTCCATTGTCATTCACTCTAATATCGCCGTGGGGGCCGAGGACAGACTCGAAATCTTTCCTACGGACACCCACCCATCCATTTAGATCTCCAGCCAGAATCACTCTTTCATTATCCTTCCTCTCGTTCATTATTTCGATCACACTGTTCCAAAAATCATCCTTTTCACTTTCACTGTCGGAGTTCCCAGGTGCATATCCTACTATTAGAAATACGCTTGTTATTCCGATCTTCATCCTTACCCACATCAGTCTAGGCCTTGCAAGCTTGTACTCTTTCATACATTTCCCCATTCGTTCCGCTAGAATCACACCGACCCCTTTGCATGCAAACTCGTCACTCTTCACTCCCGACCACAGCTCTATCATACCATCATTCCTAACGTTCATCCCACTTCCTTTCTTTTTTGTCTCACTTACACACATAACATCTATTTCTTTACCTTTCATTATGTCGCACAGTTCGTTCATCTTTCTATCCATCCCTCCTCTGATATTCCACACTCCCACTCTGCACTCGGTTCTCCTCTTTTCGCCTACCCCCCGGACCATACCATGACGAGTGGCGGGCTGCATCGATGGTCTCCTAACGGAGTCCAGGAGGTTTTCCTTCCTTCACTTATGCATACATCACACTTTCCCACACATTCATCATCTACGATTACACATATCTATCCTAGTTACAAACACTTAATACAAATATAAATACCTACTTAAACACTATGCAAGTCCCGTTTATCCTACACTACACAGCTTACATCTAGATAGAAGTATAGAAGCTATGTATGTAAAGTACAATATATTGAAACATTACTTAATAAAAACTTATCACACTATACCTACTATATCTCAACAAATATACACATATGAAAATCACTTAAATTCCGGCACAGTTCAAATGGTCAGATTCTTATAATAAATAACTTAAATTTAGGCTCAGTTCATACACAATTCACTTAATCTATTAATTCACTTAAGTTCACTTATTAGTTCACTTAATCTATTAAAAAGTTTATGATTCTTAATCTACTAAAAAGTTTTTGGTACATCCTTCGTGTCTTGTCACTTTTTCATAGCTGGCGTTGACCCGGGTCATTTTGTTGCCTCCACAGGGTCTCTTCTACTCCTTAGCGATCCCCGCACTCGCTGGGGCTGCAGTACTTCCTGACGTGCACATATTACCCGGGTATGAGCGGCAACAACTGTTTGTGCATCCCTTCTTCTACCTGCCCTGTAGGGGATGGTCGTTTTATGGTTGGTCCTGGCCTGCTCTCATCCTCATTCTTAGTGCGCATTCCATTGCCGAATATGGTTGGGATGTCCTTACTGGCATCTCAGGTCGCGTGGCAGGCATGTACACATCTGGTTGCTGTCTCCCACATCACAAATTTGGGCACTGTAGGTACTTATTCTTCAACTATACATACTATCACTATCGACAGTTGAATCTCATGTGTTACACCCAACTAGTTTAAATAAAAAATATTGATAGTTAGACAAAAGTAAAATAATAATAAAAAAATATTTTATACAAAGATGCAAGCGAGTTAAAAATTCATCAATTGAGAGTCAAAAACAATAAGTAATAAACACATCATTATTGTTAATATTTGTTTTTTTTTTGCTGTTTTTCATTTTGAACGCTAAACTTCTTCTTTATTACGAGTTTATGGGCATTTTTGGTGCTGTATGATACTTTACACAGCTCACAAACTTTGCGAACTCCTGACTTAGTCGTACCACCATCTAGTTTTAAGACTATCTCCTGATATGTATAGCCTTCCTAGCGAATAATAACTGCTCTGCTTCTCTTTGATGGAGACCAGTCCACTCGTTTAATAACCATTTTTAATTATATAGCACGAAAATTTTTTAAAACACGACTTCTATTAAGACACCGCGAACTGTAAAAGTCCAGATTATCCATAAAAAAATCATCAACATTTGTTAATTCACATTAGGGTCATAGTCTGACTGTTTATTTATAAATCCCGTGCTGTTTTTATTGATAATTGAAATGGAAATTATTATAACATGCGAAAACACTCAATAAAACGCTTCACGCTATAGACAATGCGTCAAAATGAATTATCCATCATTATTCATTCGACAGACCGTTTATAATTTTGATGAAAAATGAAATTTATATAGTCAAATTGTTAATTTAACTAATATTTCACAGCTTTCGTCAGTATTTTCGTGATCACCGTTATTTTTTACCTCTAAATTATTCTTTTTTATTCATATCCCTCACACACGCATGTTCTCTATTGTCATTATAAAAATAATATATCATTAGAAAAATTAGAGCAAGAGAACACATGATCCGGAATCGATGAGTCGGTCTGTGTATCGCATTCTAACTATATACTTTACGTGGATTAGAGCAAGAGAACACATGATCCGGAATCGATGAGTCGGTCTGTGTATCGCATTCTAACTATATACTTTACGTGGATTAGAGCAAGAGAACACATGATCCGGAATCGATGAGTCGGTCTGTGTATCGCATTCTAACTATATACTTTACGTGGATTAGAGCAAGAGAACACATGATCCGGAATCGATGAGTCGGTCTGTGTATCGCATTCTAACTATATACTTTACGTGGATTAGAGCAAGAGAACACATGATCCGGAATCGATGAGTCGGTCTGTGTATCGCATTCTAACTATATACTTTACGTGGATTAGAGCAAGAGAACACATGATCCGGAATCGATGAGTCGGTCTGTGTATCGCATTCTAACTATATACTTTACGTGGATTAGAGCAAGAGAACACATGATCCGGAATCGATGAGTCGGTCTGTGTATCGCATTCTAACTATATACTTTACGTGGATTAGAGCAAGAGAACACATGATCCGGAATCGATGAGTCGGTCTGTGTATCGCATTCTAACTATATACTTTACGTGGATTAGAGCAAGAGAACACATGATCCGGAATCGATGAGTCGGTCTGTGTATCGCATTCTAACTATATACTTTACGTGGATTAGAGCAAGAGAACACATGATCCGGAATCGATGAGTCGGTCTGTGTATCGCATTCTAACTATATACTTTACGTGGATTAGAGCAAGAGAACACATGATCCGGAATCGATGAGTCGGTCTGTGTATCGCATTCTAACTATATACTTTACGTGGATTAGAGCAAGAGAACACATGATCCGGAATCGATGAGTCGGTCTGTGTATCGCATTCTAACTATATACTTTACGTGGATTAGAGCAAGAGAACACATGATCCGGAATCGATGAGTCGGTCTGTGTATCGCATTCTAACTATATACTTTACGTGGATTAGAGCAAGAGAACACATGATCCGGAATCGATGAGTCGGTCTGTGTATCGCATTCTAACTATATACTTTACGTGGATTAGAGCAAGAGAACACATGATCCGGAATCGATGAGTCGGTCTGTGTATCGCATTCTAACTATATACTTTACGTGGATTAGAGCAAGAGAACACATGATCCGGAATCGATGAGTCGGTCTGTGTATCGCATTCTAACTATATACTTTACGTGGATTAGAGCAAGAGAACACATGATCCGGAATCGATGAGTCGGTCTGTGTATCGCATTCTAACTATATACTTTACGTGGATTAGAGCAAGAGAACACATGATCCGGAATCGATGAGTCAGTCTGTGTATCGCATTCTAACTATATACTTTACGTGGATTAGAGCAAGAGAACACATGATCCGGAATCGATGAGTCGGTCTGTGTATCGCATTCTAACGATATATTTTATGAGATAGAAAGTGTGAGAGTGATATCTGGTTCATGAGCGGATCGTTGTGGCAACGTGAACCGTGAGTCACCGATTCAATTTAATGATCCGGTCAAATAATACGGATCACTCATTTTTAAAATTTGTCAAGTATTATATTACTAACTTGATAAACTTGTTACTTGCCAAAGCTTTTGCTCCTGCCAAAATTTAATATATTCATTCATTCATGCATACTGTTTCTGTATGCCAATTGGTATAATCAATAGTGTCCCTAGACAATCTGTATAATTACTATTGTAATAAACTTGATACTTTGCTCACATGAATATAAGTATACTCATTCATTCATGCATACTACTTCGGTATGCCAATAAATATAAACATAATCAAAGGTGTGCTTAGACAATTTGTAAAGTTACTGTTATAATCAATTTATGTGAAGAGTTTGCTCAAATTAAAAATAATTATATTATTCATTCATGCATACCACTTCGGTATGTCATTAGATTACAATTTGAAATGTTTGGACCATTTGTCATGTTTCAGATATATTGACTTGGTCATTTGATAAAGCATTTACTATTTGAATATACTTCATTCTTTCAAGCATACTTTCAATAAGTCAACAATTTACAATTTAGAACTTGTAACAATTTGTGAATTATAACTCACCAATGTTGATACCTATAGATGTTGACATTACAACTTGTTTGTTTATTTATTTATTTTTCAGAATCTCTTTACTATACATTAACTTGAGTGTTTTATGTGAATTTTATTGTTCATATTTGTATGCCATGCACCATCTTTTTCAATATACGCAATTCAAATGACACTGATGACTTCTGATTAATCCCAATATTTGACTACCCACATATTACAAACCCTGATGATGAGAACAATTGTTCACACCTGAGCTGCCGGACCACTTCATCTTACATTGAATGGATTAAGTTAAGAATTTGATAACAATTATTTTTCTTTTTAACCTTCCAATGACTAGGCCCAACAGAGGGACAGTCAATATGAACAAAGTTTTTGATAACTTAGATAATTTAAAAATAAAATAAAAATTAAAAATAATAATAATAATAAGAAACCCTGACTCTCACATTACATGATAGAGATGTGATTGATTTGATGTAATTCCATTTTTACTAATCTTAGGTAAATTTTTAATATAAAAAAACATTGTGCAGGTGTTTACATTAGTATTTGTATTGGTTTATCCTCCATAGGTTCCCCAACAGAGCACTCAGAGTCGTCATAGATTAAAATTAAACAAATTAATATTAATAAACAAAGAAAAAAAAAATCATGCTAATTGAAATTTCTTTCATTTACCATATAAAGCTATCTATCTCTTTTCATCATACACAATAATGTGAAATTCTATACCATCGACCTTAAGTTTGGCGTAGTATTTAGTTAGTGATGTCTCTGCAACGCAATTGCTAACTTAAGAATACTAAATACTCCAGTGAGGTTAGGAGTTAGTATTTAGGTACCTAGGACTCTGCATTCGGGTCTAAGACTACATTATCAAAGGATATTTTTTATTAAATAACTATCCTTTTTTAAGGTAGGTAGGTATTGTAAAATAAAAAAATAACTATTAAAACACACCGTATTAAATATTTTTTTATTTGTGTTATTTGGATTTAAGTGTGCATTAAACATGTATAATGCGCTAAAACATGCATAGCGTTCATATATATATTATATTACATTATCATTTATTATTTTTTTTTAATAATTATCAGTAATTTATCAAAATAAATATCAAAAACATTCAAATTATCTTTTGAACATTTAAAAGTATAGACGGTTATTATTATACTCTCCACAAAAGTACACAATTGACATTTCTATATTATTTAAAATAATATTAGGTACATAATTATATATCATTTACCTACTAAAATTCATAATGTAAATATCATATATTTAAACAATGGTTTTCGCGGGTACTAAATATGTTATTATTAAGTATTTTAGGGATAACCCACGTCAAATCCTGACCCTCGAGAGGAGAGGCAGATGACTGATCTTCTCCAGGATCAGGATTTGAAGCGGGTTATCCCTAAGATATTTAATAATTACATATTATAAATTTATAATACTATATATGTACATACATAGATAATATTGTATCAATACATCATTATATAAATAGAAACACAAATTATTATAAAAAAGTAAAACAATACATTTAATTCAATAAAGACAGTAAAAAATTGTGATTCAATATAATTTTAAATTAAATTTTACACAGTAATTCAATATTCTAAATAATTTGTATGACTGTATTTAATAAATAGGTATATTTATTTATACAAGATAAATTTTATAATCAGCGACCATACTCTGATACAAATTTTATAATCAGCGACCATACTCTGATACAAATTTTATAATCAGCGACCATACTCTGATCCAAATTTCAATTTTGATGAGTTTAAAGCGATAGATAAGTATGTTATATTAAATGTGTATTGGTCGATAGTTCTAAATTGTGATTGGATTCAAGTGTACAGAGTAAGGCTACGAGTCTATTTCTTTTTACGGTTGTTTTATGGGTGACATATAAAAAAAGTATATAATTAAATTTGAAAAACGTCTTTGGCATCTTTATATTCCGATATTAGATTATGTCAGTCTGATATAAGATTACTATGTCATTGCCTCCGAGACAAATTGAAATCGCTGTTCGTTATAGCCAGGCGCTAATTTGTTTTGTATGGGATTTGGCGTTTATCAAATCTCATAAAAATAAAAAAAAGCGCTTGGTGATAATGAACAGCATTTTCAATTTGGCTCAGGGGTATATTTCAGTCACAAAGTTCTAACAAAACATATTCTCATTTAGATCTTTTGTTATATGATATACTAAATAAATGAAATATCAAAAGACGGCCTTTTTTTTCACACCATTTCTTGAAAATGTTATTATTTTACTATCAATCTTTATGGCACGGTATATATAAATACCAATGTCACGATGTTCCAGTTTAAGATCACAGCGGAGAACAACTGTATCCAGCGTCTAAGATCTTAAAATTTGGCACAAAAAGTCATAAAAAGTTAAGTATATATAATATAAGTTGGATATTGCTCAAAATGTTTTTGAGGATGATGAAAAATTCTCAAAAATCCATTTTCAGAGGACAAGTATTTTATCTTAAATTTTTTGAAGTAATGTTATTTATAATATTCAAAATATACTCCGAGGTTAGTTAAATAATTTTAGGTTTGAGTCTTGGCTAAATATTTTTGTTTGCCTTATCACCCATAGATGGTGACATAAAAACTCTTATTTTTTTCCGAGGTGGTGCTTGTATCTTGTGATGATAGATTGAAAACAGTAATTATAAGATCATATTTGGCACTTTACATATATTAAAATAATTATTAGATAACATACAACCAAAAAATTAACAGAAAATATCAATAATCCTTCGCTTATTAATCAATGGGTTGAATTTGTGAATTATGCAAAAATTTTTGGTTGTAAATTCAGAGAATATGTAAAGAATATAATATGAGATAAAAATACTTATAAAATTATGGTTTATCGAAATAAAAACATTTCATATTTGGCAAACGATTATGGTTACTTATTAAATACAATGTTACTTTTTACAAGCTATACTTAATTTCTATTCACAATATTTGACCACTGAGGTTAGGTTTAAATCTTAATACTATGTACATTATTTTTATATACAAACAACAAAATATTTTATTAGTTATTTTATAATTCAAATGAGACTCAGACATTTGTTATTTAAAATCACAATAATTATTTACGTACTAATAATAAGTACATATTAATAATTAACCTCTTCAAGCTTTATCTATAGAGAGAGTTAATCTACATCTTACTTGATTCTACAACCGTGGAGTAGACAATCAAATATATTTACAATAACATTAAACTTATATTTGTTCAGATGGGCTAAACTCTCCAAACGAGTCATAAGTTTCAGTAAAATCTTTAATACCTCGGGTACATATGATGCTAATAAAACTGAAAATGAAGAAAATACTAAATCTATTTTTGTGATTTTCGGCCCACCTGTAAATCTATAGTTATTCTACTAACGAAAGTAATCAATTTTGATATTCTTCCTGGTTAGTCTCATCTTCTTAATATATTTATTTTTCAAGATTGATAAATGTCATATTGAAATAGCGAGTAATGGTGGCACTTCTTCTTTTTAGCTCATGTGGAATTTCACCCAATCATTCGGATGTTTTCTACCTGAATGTTTGATTGGTATGATAAATTTTAATGATCAATAAGGTATATTAAAGCTGGTAATCTTTCTGAAAATAATTGAGTAATAGTTGATATTAATGTGAATGCATTTATTTTGCTATTACATTGGTATTTACACGATCACAATAATTAACACAAATTGCTATTTCTGCAAGACAGAAACAATTTTTATACAAATTGTATCCAATCAAAATTTGAGTGGATTTTAAAGAAATGAAATTTGGCATTGATTCATAATGTCTGTTGTTTTTCATCTAAGAAGAGAGTTAAGAGATAATAAACTGGAGAAGCTCAATGTTCACAGAGCAGAGGGCCAACAACCCAAGTAACTGGGTTTGACCTGCCGCTTAAAACATGGCTGTAGCTAAACAGGGTAAGGACGGAGTGAGGCTATTTTAACTGCTTGCTCTGGAGAAGCAGGAAGAGGGGGAACCCAGATTGTGATCCAGATCCAGGCTGAGCAGACAATAAAGCACATGGTCCAGAACTTTCAGCTCAGGAAATTTTACAGAAACCTTCGGGATATCTACGGGGCAAAACTGGAGGTGGTGGAATGGTTGACAAAACTGGAGACAAGGCTGTAAATCTTAGACGCAGTCCATATGGGTGAAGAGGATGCCTGTACCGTAGGAGTAGGAGACAACTTTAATAAAATTGAATATTTATTTCTTGAATGTGAGGATACTTCTCATCTATTCTACTGCACACCCATTGACCAGTATTTTGTTACACACTGTGTAAAGCCCATGCCGCAATTATTATTTAAAAATCTTACTAATAAACGCTGTATAACAACTGACTAGTTGCGACAGACTCAATTAGATAATGTCGCAATTTCGCACCCGTGCATGCGTAGATTACTTTTGATGTTTGCCGTGGTTGATATTCTCATATGTTTTTCACATTATTAAATAGAAATATAGAAAATTTAATTAATATTTATTCCTAGAACACCCATGCAAACACCATTGTAGATATTATAAAGGAGCTAATTTTTTGACAACTATTCGCTCCTAAAATGCACAACTATCGAGAATAAAATAATTTATAGTTTATTTAAATAAATAAACATTATACATACCCGTTTGTTTCCAAGATTCCGTTTGTTAACAATATAAACATGCAGGTCAAAATCAAATTTGATTCGTGATAGATGACAGTTGTCTTAAAACACTGCTAAACTTCCTTGGACAAGCGTACAAGCGTTGTGTAATATTTGTGTGAGAGATACACAGTCTTTAACCAACTGATCTGCTACACAGCGTTTATTAGTAACGTTATTGCCTACACGGGTGTAACTTTTATGGTCATGTAACTTTATAAAACGTTTATTAGTAAGACTGATAATGTTTCAAATATATAAATGAGTAGATATGAATGAGATTTAATGATAGTGTTGACTAGGGAAGAGTATCAAAATTGTAAAATTCTAAAACACAACTAAAATCACAATAATAAGAAACTCTAAAGACTAACATAGAGGATGAAAGCGAGATCTATAGGACAGTTATAATAGAATCTACAACGCATATATTACTACAGAGACATAGAGTAGTTTAAGTTTTAAAATAGAGGAATTTTAAGTATTAATTAGGTTAAAAATCGGATGGAAGTTCTGGGGCATGATTAGCTTTACATAAATTTCGAAAATGGCATAAGACCAACTACAAACTACAAGATAAGTCTTTGTTTTTATCTATCAACAAGATACATTTAACAAATTATAACTACAAGACTTACATCTGAGGACTAAGCGACTATAATCATATATTTTGTGCTATTTAACATTAGAGAATACATAATTCTTACGAAAGAAATCTAAAATATGTTTTATATCAAAGCAAGCATTAAATAATATACGTACATACAATATATTTTTATCAGAAACAAACCAGGACTATAATTTCAACTTTTTTACAAGCTTTTTTGTATCTTCATATTCTCCACATTTGTTATAAAAAGATATAAAAAAATTAAATTGTGTAATAATGTACCATAAAGTTAATTTAGTTAAAAGTAAGCAACGACTTCCACAAATAAATTTATCAATTAGACAACCATAGCCATGATGAATGGAAATAGGATGTTTTTTAAGTTTTTTTTCTTAAAATGGATTCAGTCGACATTAAATCAGCACTTATGCCCAATATTTCAATCCACAATTAAACAATAATAGTCAATTCTCTCTATGGTTTTAAATACATATGAAAGTTAACATCTATACTTTTTTTATTGATTTATACTAAACACATGGGGCAATAATGATGATATAATATTAAAAAAAACTACAATTAATGCAATAGTTTCGATTATTTTGTATTTTCGATCTAATTCAAAATCTGATTCAACTACAGTTAATGCAACTGTATTACACGGTCCAAATTCAAAATCTCATTTAACTACAGATAATGCAACTGTATTACACCGTCCAAATTCAAAATTTCATTCAACTACAGATAATGCAATTGTATTACATGGTCCAAAACCATAAATCTACAATTAGTTGATTTTGTCAGAATAGTGTACCTACCTATTTATTTAAGATTTGGTACACGGTTAATACATACTAAACATATCACACATAAAAAAGCAACCATGCACACAAAAATCCCACAAGGCACACAGTCTGTCTGTGGGTATACTAATTATAATATAAACAAAATTCTTTTGTCAAATTTCTAGATTGGCGATTATGAATACAATCGACGATTAGGTCTATTTTGATTCTGTAAGGAAGTAACCACCGTAAGTATTGCTAATTAATTAGGTACCTACTTAAATCAAAAAATATATATCACTATCGGTAGAATAAAATATTATGTAATTTTGACTATATACCAGTAATACTTCACTTAAAAATAATGAAAATATTAACAATACTCTCTGTAGGTTGTGCTTCAATATAGAGATTCAAATATCAATTTAAAACTTATTTATTACATAAAGAAGATATTTGAAATATGCATTTATGTTTGGTACACATATAAATACTTTTAAATGTAATTACATTAAAAAGACTTTCTCAAAACAAAAATAAACAAGTCTTATAAATAATCACAGATTTATGTATTCTGTAATGCTAAACTATTTTATTCATATCAATATCTTAATTGAGCTGACATCCGTTGATAATAGATAAAAAAAGAGTAGGTACTACCCAATGAAAAATATATACAAATTTAAATATATTTTTAACTTCAAAACAATCAACGATTTTTGCTTTTGTTAATTAGGTATATTGTTTTCAAATTATTATTTACAATATTGTGTAAATATCTAGTTTAATTGAAGTATTAAAAATGCTGTCATGTTTAATCATCAATATGATTAAATAATACAACTATGTATACTGATTTTTATATTAAAAAAATAATCTGAAATAAATTGACTCTTTTATTGCATTTGCTCAAATTTTAAATATCTTTTTCAGCTTAAAATTGTCTTAAGAACATTGTCCTTATTATAAAGATTACATCTTTCGAGACAGCTTATGTCATCTATGAATAGTTTAATATATTACATTTTATTAGATTAATAATACGGTATTTTTGTTAATTTCTATTTTATTAATATCAATATAGACATTTTTGCTTGAACTGGCTTAAAACGTGCAAAAATATATCGAATATAACTCATTTACAATATTAAATTCTTAAAATATTGTAAATAATGTAATTTTTCCTTATAGAATAGTAGATGGTGTTATGGATAACTTTGAAACAAACGGAAACTTTATAATTTGTTGAATTCGGCAAACACATAAATACCTCAAATATTAAAGTCCAAACATGAAAAATGAACAACGTTCAACTTGCATTGAACATCTCAGAAGAGATACAAAGTCAATTGATTTTAAATACTTTCTTTTATTTATCCTAAATATGTTTTACTTCTGATCTTCTGTTTTTGTCTACTGTATTCGATTCCGCTTCTAGTTTCTCCTGATTTTTGTCCATTTCTATTCTAACCACTTCTTTGAGGAGGCCCCACAGGGCGTTTTTGTCTATGACAAACATCTGATCGTTTTTATTGGAGAGAAAGTTTTGCGGAGGGTTCTCCGACACTAGTCCCAGAGTTGTCTCTGATATGGGGACCGCAGGGGGATGTTGTTTTTCTCGATTGATGGATTTTGGCATTTGAAGATTCACTGCCTTCGTTGGATCTGGCATATTTATATTCTGTGTTTCAATCAATGTGATGTCAGCCTTTGCATCTGACAGTTTTGATTCTGTAACGCTGTTTTCAGTAGTTGTACTTGCACTTTCCGTGTTTTCAAAAGGCTCAGATGCATTTAATATTGAAGAATGTGTAGACACTATGCTTTTTATAGTACTCTGTATAACTTTACTTGTATTGTTGTCTGATACAACATTTTTGGTTGTTATCGTTGTTTCAGTGACAGCCGATTCTGTAGTGATAGCATTCTTAAATTTGCCTTCATCTCTATTTGAATTTTCTTTTGTTTCTGTAGAAATTGGAAACAGTGTTGAAAGTTCATTTGTGTCATGTAAAAATTTCAAATTCTTTTTATAACTTTCTTGAGTTTCTCCATATGTATGCTTCAATGTTCCTTTCTTTCTAGGTAACTGTTTCTTTGGGAGTTGTTTTCTTAAACTGTCTGTGACTTTGATTTGGGTGGGTTTTTTAATAGCAGGCAGTTTTTGCTGAATTACAATTTCATCTATCAAGTTATTATTTGTATTGTTAGTGTCAATATTAAGTTTTGTATTGTTTAATTCTGTAACAATTTCAACAGACGGAATAATGATTGGAATATCGGGTATTTGATGGGTGGAGTTGTCATCTTTATCTTTAATAATTGTTTCTTCGTGTTCCTTTGAAACATCATTTGACAAAACTTTTACAGGTTCTGTTTGGTTCGGTGTGTTGTCGATTGTAACAGTAATTGGTGGTGAAGTTGTAACTTGAGGGCTTCTGCATATTTTTCCACATTCACATATGTTTGGTATATCCTGACCAACATTGAGGGTTCCCGTTTCGCTCTTTCCGAACCACGTGATTAGATCGTCTTCAGTGATTCCCTTTAGAAGTGGACTGCCGGGTTTAGTGTGGAAGAACACTTCGGCAGCCAGGTCAGGTCTGGTTGATGGGTAGATGGTTGCGAAAGCTGGCCGCAGTGAACTCAATACAGCTGTAGACCTGGCTTGATAATTGATGCACACGGGGCAGGTTGAACTTATCTAAAAAATACAAAGAAAATCAATCAATTACTATGTTGCATAATGTTTCATTTACCTACAGAATTTTACGAATCATTTGAGTAGACATATTATTATTATTATTATTATTGGATAAGAGTGGGACCTTTCGCCCCCGCACTGCGACCATGTTTGATCTATTGTGCACCTCCCTTTAAGGTTGTCATTTCAATAGCAGTTTGGTTTCTTGAATAAAATACAATATTTTGCAAATTGAGATGCCTCCCATGTGAAATTTACAACATTTATTTACTAAACCTGAAGCATTAATGCAACGTCACATCATATTTTTCTAGATATTTTTGTAAAAAAAAATATGTTGAAATACGCCTTATATTTTATTAAAAATATAAGATAAACGTTGAAAATCGGAGTATGCCATTATTTTTTTACAAGAATTTATACAGAACATTATCAAAAAGTAAAGATATATTTTTCTTTATTAATACCCAAACTGTCTAAATATTTTTTTTCAAAATGATTTGATAAAAAATAATGATGATATACCAAATTGAAAAATAGGTACGTTGGCAGCAGTCCCCCCCCTTAAAAGTAATTGTAAGTAGGTGGTATATCTTTCAATTAATAAAAGACCACACATATGGAATGATGATATTACTATTAAATAATAGTCAATAATTATTCTTACATTTGAGAATGCAAACCAAATGAAGTTGTCTTTGGAGCCGTGTTGTAGATCAGTAAAGTTTCCTTGGTCGATAACTACAGGACTTACAGACACCAGCTCATATCCTGAGAACAGAGTGACTTCAAATCTCAATACACCTGATCGTTCCTTACTTTTCCATCTAAAAACATAGTACATATATTTGGATTAGAAACTGTTATAAGTGTTTAGTTTCAAACTTTACCTTAAATCAATTGACTTTTTATATACCTGAAGCAAGTTTTCATATTGAGCGTTGGCAGTTTTCCCTGCAACTCTTCTAATGAACTTCTCTCGGGACGAATTTCTTCAATGACAGCAGACCACAACGAAAGCAGAGCATTGTCTGACGATGGAGTGTATGTGGAATATGTGATGCGTCCCTAAAAATTATTAAGTATAATTGATTGTATTGTAATTAAATTTTTTTCAATTATTATCAAACAAAATTTAAATTGTTTATTTTATATATTTTATTCAATAAATAGCATACAACTATTAGTAGTTCCTACTGTTTTTTTAAATTGCAAAATTATAAAACTTTAACTTAATTTCATAAGACATAATTTTAATGTCTTCTTTTTGAGTCACCACTGGGAATCGAACCCATTTTTTTATTTTTATTTATCGAGGGTGGCAGTTAATAAGAACATACTTAGGCCGATTGACCCTTTGTGATACCACAAATGGGGCTGTGCTCCCCCATAGTCATCCACTCTGAACCAGCTTAAGTGGCTAAAGAATGTCATAACGTCTCCGATATCAGCAGATCATCATAGAAGAAACTTTCCAAGGAGCTTCTCCTAATTCTAGGGAGTACAGGACAGTGACAGAGGAAGTGGATCACAGTCTCTTCTTCCTCTTCGTCTTGGGATGTTCTGCAGTAATTGTATGCCTCGAGTCCTAGCATTCTGACATGCTTTCCTATATGAGCCAGTACCCCTTTAATACCAATATGCCTCTGGCGAGTGAGTTTCTTCTAAACGAGAGTGTCTCTCTGGTTCTTCTGAGATTATATTTTGGCCATGTTTGTTTGGCAATGGACCATGTGCTTTCTTTTGTTTGACCACCTCTGGTTAGCAGAGACAGTTGTTTTCTCATTGACCTGAAATTTTTCATGTTGCCATTGTTACTCCAGGTCTATGCTTGATGCATGAAATTTGACTTAGATATATTATATGGCTATCTGAGCCACTGTACCGATGTATTACCAATATTTATATTTGTATGCATCTTTAACTGATAAAAAACAGATCTTATCTGAGTAAGAAATTTAAATGACGTGGTGTCAAGCACCAAATTATTTTTATAGCTCACATTTTAATGATTTCAAACATGACACGAAATATTCCCCCTGTCAGACCAGCTTAAGTTGGTTGTATCATTCAAGTTGCAATTGAAACTTTTTTTTCCTACTTCTTACGTGTTACTTACTTGGACAGTTGCACAGCCTGCTCCAGTAGCATAGACAAAGACTTTAGTAGGCAATGAGGGCAAGTGAAGATGACGAGGTGGAAGATGGGCTTGAAGTTCTACAGTGTCAGTCAGTTCCATCCCAGCAGTGGCCAATGACACAGTCAGGGAACGGTGTCTGAAAGAGATTAAAAAAAACAGTCATTTCAATGAATCTATTAGTATTCTAAAACTGTTCGTTACTGTATTTGGGAAAAATATATTATTACAGACTTTGTTGTGATGCAGTTTTCTCTTCTTGTTGACATAATTTGCAAATTGGGTACTCTGTTGTAAGGTCAATAATGTAGAGGTGTCTTTTAAACTATTAACCAAATCTCTTATGTCAATCTTTTTGTTTGCCCATTTTCTACAGAACACATCAATACATCCCCAGTACCTACCTTATGTATAAATAATAAAATAAACATACCTGTCGTAAGCAAGAGCTGAGAAGGCTGAAAAAGCCTTTACAGCGTGGTACAGGAGTTCAGAGTGCGCGTCCAGAAGATGTGACCTATAGAAGAGGTAGCGGGCTGCAGGTTCAGCATTTCTCAAGTCTCCCAAGGCCGAATGGATTGATAGGGCACATAACGAAGCTCTGAAGTCTTCTAAACTTGCTGAAATAAATTCAATTAAACTCGTTATTTGGTACCTACAAACAATCTGTTTAATCGACATCCAAAGACGGTGTAGGTTATCAATTCGACCTGATTGTTTTTATAAAATCAAGTCAAGAAATCAATAAATAAAATCAAGAAATTTATCGTTATGGGGAACAAGGAGGGCTGAAAATCCAGAGGTCGGTCGGATAGAGTGACCTTGTCAAGTCCTCTACGGGTTCTTTAATTTATTACTGCAGCCCTTTGATCTGCCCATGAATGTTCTAAGGGAAGACCACTCTTCAAATCATTAAGTGCATACCAAGGAGGAAGAATATAATTTTTAAATATAGACCATTTTGATAGACTTATAGATTTTTATTTTTAATTGACTTGACTATTTTGTAATAACCCTATTATTTGACTGACATTGTTAGAATTTTACAAAGCAAGATGACCAAATTTATCAAATAATTGATTCCATATTTGCATGATATTTTTTTTGAGTTCTTATATAATATATTCATACTTAATATTGGAGGGTTGACTCTCCGCGATGAATCCTCTTCGTATAGCCAATCTGCTTCTCTTCTTGGTAAAGGATGTGGCCAGCCGAAATCACCTTCTTCGGTAGTGGAAGCATTTCGAAGAATCTCCAAAGCTTCAGGAACTACGGGACTCCTGAAATATTGTAAAAATTTGATTTACAACTAGGTACCTATTGCAACCTACTATTGATAAATTTACGAAAAATACCTCAGTAAACTTCATACGTAGCTATGACTTTGTGGCACATTTTAAAAGATTTCTAATAAAAAACTTTTAGTACAAATTAAGTGGTTAAAACAAAATTAATTTGTACTAAAAGTTTTTTATTAAAAACCTCAGTAAACCTTTAAAATAAAAATTATATAGTTGGTTCATAATAAGTATTTCCTATTTATACTTTTGTAGTAGGTACATTGATGGTACAAATTTAGAGGTATGATGTACATAAGTAGAAACTTAAACCAATATATGAACCTGATAAAGAATTAGAGTATTAGAAATCAAAATGGGAAGTACTTTGAGAACAAAAAGCAAATGGGTCCAAGAAAGTAATCGAGAGCAGGAAATACATTGCAGGTATTGAGGTTATATGTATTTTCTAGAAATACCTACAAGACAAATAAAATTAAATGTATAAAATTACCTATTTAAAATAATTTTTCTTTATTACATCTATTGTTTTTGTTGGCAGTTTTATTTTTTGTTAGTTATTTCCTTTCCAAAAATGTCTGCAATACTAGAATTGGTTACACACTTGAAATGTTAAATATAAAATAAGATATGAATACTTACTGAGCCAATACTAAGGCATAGACGGTTGAAGCCAATGGATGCGAAGATGTCAAATTATGAAGATTTTTTTCCAAGAAGGATTTTGCCTTTGAGATTGTATCAGCATCAATCTGAAATTTTTACAAAAAACTCAATGTACCAAAGTATTGAAGATAAATATTAATTGAAATAGAATTAAAAAAATGTAGTTTTAATGAATCGAAATATATTGTTTCTTAATGAATGCAAAAACTTTAAAGTTGGATTCGTATATGTTTTTATTTTTCCTCTGAATGAAGGCATGTTTAGTTTTAAAATCTTAGCAGTATAGTCGGTATTTTTAATCTTACATCATCACTATTCCAAGCGATTAACACATTCATATGAAAACAAATATCAAACCAGGAATTGAAAACGAGATTAAGAGTGTCATACGTATTTTCTATACTCTCAGAATTTTACGATAATTTGATGTAGGTGCATAAAGTATAAACTATATATAATACAAGTAGTGAAGAGTACCTAATACATATAATTATTGTTTGAGAGTTTAGCTGTGGGGCACCGGCTTAGAATAGTGCATCCAATCTTTTCTATTGTCATCGTTTTCGGGTGTCCCGTAATATCCAGGTAATCGAAAATACAACAGGTAACAATAATATCTCACAAACTTCAGCAATGAGGTTCACCACCCATTCTGAATGTTAACTTCTGAATGGGCATACACGAATGTGTAGTACTTTTTAAAATATATTTCTATAAGTTTATTCACACCCGCACACCTGTCGCTGGTTACCTCCATTGTGGGTTGTGATGGTATGAACGATATTTTATTTTATTTTATTTTATATTACTTCTCGGGCAATTAACAGGTACTATGTCAAATATTAATTCAACACGCACCCAATAACAAGTTGCCACATTCTGGAGAATTACGTTATTAATCGTCTCACAGATCCAGACTGAAAACACAATGAAAAACTGTGCCTCCACCGGGAATCGAACCCGAGACTCTTAGATCAGCAGCCAGATACCTAACCAATTGAGCCACAAAATTTGAACAAACCTCATTTTCTATTCCGATTTCCAAGAGTGTAGCTAAAGTCTCTGCTGTTACTTCTACAATCCTCTCCAACTGCATAACTTCCTTTGAAAGATTCCTCCACTTTTCCACAATCCCATAGTCAAGTTCTTCGTACGCGTTTACAGGGTTCTTCTTATTACCGTTCGATTCGAGGTCGTTTTCAAACGTCAATAGAGAAATCTTGATGTCAGCTGGAAGCGGAGTGAAGCTGCCGTCTTCCTCTTGTCTCAGTTGGACCCAGCGTTTGATGGCATCCAGGAGTTCGGGATCGACGCCAAAGAACGACTGGGCCTTTGTTAAGACCTCCAAAACACGAACTGTCGATAGATGGCTGCTCATACTAGGATGGTCGCTGAAAGAGTTATCGTTTCTGCGGTACGACAAGATAGTTTGAATCTGAAAAAAAATGTCAAATCCACATGAAAACATTTTGAAAGGTCATATATATATAACGCTAAATCTAGAGATTGCATGATATATTAAAACCTCCTAATACACTATGAAGATACGTGTTAGTAAGGGTAACTATCGCGTGCGTTAAAAAGGGTTTATACGTGATTTAAATTGTCGGAAACATAAAATTTGTTGATTTTTTGCATTTTAAGAATAAAAGTGACTTGAAATGAAAAAAAATATCACGAACATTCACTTTGATTTAATGCACTATTTAAGCACATAAAATATTTCTTTCCCTACAACACATGTCATGGTTACGGAGTAAATTTAAAAAAAAAACAGAAAAAAGGAATTCATACTGAATTTTAAAATTGTATGATGAACATTCACTGGGGAAATGTTGAAAATCCTTATGGAATTATTTAAAAAAAAACACTGTGACATATTTAAGAAATTTGATTTCAAATTGTGGTGTTAAGATTTATTCATTCATATGCCCCCTTAACTGATTCTGTTTTTTGTTGATGTTGAATGATTCTGTTGAAGATTTTTGTTAATATTGAGGAAATTACTGTATTTTTGATGTAATAAATAATACAATAATTTAATTCCTTGCATCAATAAGTTGTATTGACGAATTAAAGGATGAATGCATTTTCAATGGTTTTTTTTGTCATTAAGACGTCGAATAATGCTGTTTAGGTAATGTCTTGTCCTGGTGTGGAGTGTATAATATGTTAAAACACATAATCTGTTACTTTATACTGTCTGGTTTATTCCGTAGCAGAGCTCTTGGCTGAACAAGTACCTACACTGTTACATATATACCTTGCTATCAGTATAGCGCGCGGAAGCGATAAGACGCCGCGAATCGCGTCTCTACCTTATTCGATTCGAAATCGATCAATAATGTTGAAATAAATTGATTTCCAGAGGACGATTTTTCGAACCCTAAACACTATTCGCAACTTGACTAAAATTTGACTCATACTCAGTTTTTGTATGGCCAAGCCTCGGATTATAGCCAAGTTCCAAATAGTAAGTAAAACACAGTGTATTTTGACTCAAACTCAAAAAAATTATGTTCAAAAAAATATCTAGATGCGTCCATAGCTTACCATTCCCGGCAACATCTTCATAAACGCTTCATGCTGAGTGCTGTTGATTTGATCTAGGGTCAGGAGGGGAGCGAAGGCAGCCGTCGCCGCAGCGAGGCTGGTCGGAGTCTCTGAAGCAGTTCTTGTGATTGGCGTCTCGTCAGGTGCTGCTCTGATACCGGACCTGAACGGCGCTGGTAGGGCCAGTCCTCCACTCACCAACAACTCGCCGGCTGCAGACCCTGGAACTGCCCACCGCGGCAATGATAGCTGCACGACCTGAGAGAACCCAGCCTCGTCGTTGAAGTTCCAGACCCTAGAAGCAGCGTTAGAAAAATGATTATCTGGGAATATTTTTTTATACAGGTATCACTTTTAGGTACTGCTATATAAATATGTTAATAATATCCGATTTCTTTTTAAAAATAGTAAGTGTTTGGCATGAATCACAAAACATATTTGTCCGTAAAGATTGTTGGATTGTGCATAAAACAGATAAATCAGGTTTAGGATAAATCAGGTTTAGCCTTTTCTTACCTGAATTCTGCCTGTTCTCCCCACGGTGCCGAGAATCCAACGTGTCGCACTTTGTGACCAGAGTCCAATCTCCATGTGGCCAGGGGGGCGGTGGCTGCGGGTGATGCGCCCCTCCCGAGAGTGAGGGCGCCACGCTCCCAGCTGACCCAGTAAGTGCGGAACTCCCCTTCAGACAGGGCTCCGGGAGTGTCGGTTGATATCAAATGGACGCTGGAACCTGAAAAAACACAAGAAGAACTTACAATATCTTTTTTTATAATATTATATTGTTGGTCTGTATAACGCAAACGTCTTTAAAATTGTCGACAGAATGGGAAAAGGTTTGCGCATCTACCAACCAAGCAAAAACTACAAAATTTGTATTCTTATTTGTTTGCGGATCACTTTACATGCAGACCAGTTTGCAGACATCCCAGAAGAGGCCAAAGATTGCGTTGATGGTGTAGAAGCATATTTTCATGTATCCATTCCTTATCTGTCCCCTCACCGATGTGTTCGGGAATTGTCACCTAGAAAGATTAGTTGCAATAATTTTGGGTGACAACAAAAGTGACATGTGAATTCTGAAGACCGCCACGAGTGGATATATTGATTGTTTCAGACAAGTGCACGCAGGAAATCATTCCTTGTTTTAAACCATTTGAAGAAGCATCGATGAAATTGTGTCTATAGGTTTTCTGTAGATTTTCTATAGATGTGACAATGTATTTCAATAATCGCGTTGATACTCCTTATTTGGCCTGTTGTTCGAATTAACTATGCCGGGAATGTTTTTGTTTATAGACCATGTAAACAGTTTGATGCAGGTTTTGACATGTTTGGTTCACCAGTCATTTTTAAGATAATGTTGAGGCTTTCTCAATGATTGATTTTCTTTTAATATTCCTATCCATTGTCCTGTCCTAAATATCCTAGCTTGTATGCATCTATTTATTTGCTAAATAATATTGATCTTTTTTGCATCCTTACTTAGTAATTCTTTTTATTTTTTTGTAACATCGCACCTTAGTACCTAATTGGTGTTTACAATCTTGGTTTTTTAGAGCTGTTAAATAATTTTGAGTTTTTATGTTAATTATAAAAAAAGCTGTATATTTCCTTGAATAAATAAAATAAAATAGATACCTAATGTACATATATTATTATCTCGTAAGTTCATCCAAAATTCAATGTTATTTTCTATAATAATGACTACTGCCGTGGCACATTTGTAAGCCGTTTGATTTCTGTACTGGCGACCTGTGATCGATCGAACACTGGTTAGTTGGAAGCAATAAATTACCATAGCAATAAAATCGCCACGAATTTTTTTTACGGCGCTGGGCGATTTACTAATGATATTAATAACAATTAAGCACTACAAATAATAACATTCAATTATTATTATTACCATTATACACTTCCTCAAAAGAATTAGCAGATCAATGCGTAAATTGTAAATTATTTAGGATAAGCTCTGAGGAGGTCTCTATACTACCTAACAACCCTACTAATTCCCAAATATTAACGTTTAAATTTTTTTTAACGATTCTACATGTATTCATTATTACCGTTTTTGCATTTTTATTATTAAGTTTTTCGATAAATCTATAATTTCTAAATTACGGATTAACGATTTTGGAATAATGCCAGTGGCTGAAATAATGAACGGTTATATTATTATTTTACGAGAATGCCAAAATCTTTTAATCTCGTTATCTAAAGCGGTGTATTTTCTAATTTTTTTATCAAAAGTTTTTATAATATTAGGTACTAGAATTTGGAATAGCCACGTCGCAAATATATGTTATTTTTTTAATTTTATCATGAATTATTATATCGGGTCTGTAATGTTGAATTGACCGGTCAGTTAAAATTGTTTTATCGTAATAAAGCGAAATATTATTATTTTCTAAAAATGAAATCGGATCATTATGTTTATCGCGTCAATAATTTTTTATTAAATAGCTAAATTTTGATGTACCTACCATTTTTTTTTTATTTTGATCTTGTTCTTATTTGATATAAAATTTTCATTATCCACGGTAAGCCACTGTAATGTGGTGTAATTTCTGTAATTTCGCCGTTCATGGTGGAAAAGAAATAATCCATACATTTACCTATTTTTTGGAGGTCAGTTTCATTACGAACTCTACGTTTTATTTTTATTTTTTCATACACTAAATATGCTCCAAGGAAATTTCAACTTCTTATCAAGTAAAGCTATAATCAAGAAAAGTTTAAGGCTGCGCATAACCTGGGGAATAAAGGTATTTATACCAATAAAAGTGTGGATGACTTGACGCGATAATTAGAAGAAACGAGTGGATTGTGGCTTCCACTATATAGTTAGCCTTTAAGAAGTTTTGTCATTGTTATGGCGCCTTACTATTGTTAGATTCCCAGTAGATTAATATTTTACAGAGATCTTGATCATACCCCTGATGTTTCTTATTTAAAAAGATCTGATGTCCACGAGTGTGAATTTTCCATTCACATTCATCGATTGTTCTTTTGCACTATGGTGCCGAGATTGCTAATCTAGAGGGCTCCATGAGCTACTTTTCGTGCTATGCATTTTTACTTGTCGTTCACTTAGCGTTCTGTGAAGGGGCCGTTTACAGTCCCCATATGCAGAGCGGATGGTGGTGGAAGTAGCGAGTTAGTGCAGGTACACTTTATTTTTCTTGATAAATTGACAAATTTTGAATGCATTTTTACTAAGTCCATTTCTATTGTATATATTCTGGATTAGGGAGAAAACAGTATTAGCGGATGTGGCCTAGGCCCTAGAGAATAACGTCGAAGTGGAGCGATTATGATGGACTGGAGGTCAAGAACATGATACAGGATAACTGGATATAATAGACTGAATGTCATACACAGATTATGAGTTCAAGAACAGGTGTGGGAATGTCCCAGACTAGACGGTACAAAGACATCAAAAAAGTGTTGGGCAAGATAAGGTATTTACCGTGCTGTCCTCTTCCGATCCACGTCAGTGAGTTATCTCCATCTCCTATGTTGACATGGTACATGGAGTCGGTGCTTTTCCTCTGATCTGACAGCGCCACTCGAATAGCACGCTTGGCTCTAACTTCAAACACCAGACCGGCTCTGTTACGTGGTGCTGAGATCCATTCGTAGGCGTATTTGTCTTTTGTTGATATCAGCGTATGTTCTGGAAACAAAAAAAGGATAAAGACTTATTTTTGACTATAAAAAAATCAATCAAACACTTTACCTACATAGGACATCAATTTTATAATGCTCGACATGTCATAAACGCAAAAGAGAATTTGACGTACCTACATACAATATTATGTTTCATAGTAAAGTTATCGCCAAACATATAGAACAATCTGGTCGGTGCGCAGAAGATGAATTTGGGATTTTTCCTGGTTGATTTGATCAATCATGTGTGCAAACCCCGCCTTCGCAGGCCGAAAAAATTCAAGATGTTTGGAGATAACTATAAAAGATTCGTGGGTTTTTTTCATGGTGACTAACACCCGTATTCACAGACAAATATGGGGATTAAGGAGGCTTCAATTTTTCTCTGCATATATCAATATTGTTTCTTTGTGGCCTGAAGCCTTCTCGACCCTCATATTTGTTTGTGAATATATATTATTATTACTATTATAGATTGATCTCGGCCATGGTCCGGTAATCTCCTTCACAACGGAGCGCACTCAAGTTGTGAGGCTATGTGTTTGTGTGTCTGTGTGGTTGTGTGTAGTTGTTTAAAGTGGTACCTGTAGAAATTTTCTGACTATTGTGCATGTGTTGATAATTGTAGTTTTTTGTATGTTGGTGATTACGTATGGGGGTAACTTTAGTATGTCTATATTTTTTTGGAGAGTTTTTGGTATGATGCCTGTAGACGATAATATTATTGGGACTATTGTTACTTTTTCTTGCTTCCACTGTGATTTTATCTGTTCTGCTAAAGGTATGTATTTATCTATTTTTTCTAAATGTTTCTTTTGTAGATTTGCTGTATTTGGTATCGATATTTCTATTAGATATGTGTGTTTATGTATTTTGTCGATTAATGTAATGTCTGGTCGGTTATGTAGGTTTGTTCTGTCTGTGATTATGTCTCTATTCCAGTATAGTTTGTAGTTATCATTTTCTGTTACAGCTGGGGGTGTGTATTGATACCACTTGGGGTGTGTTTCGATAAGTTTATGTTTGTGGGCTAGTTCCAAATATATGTGTTTGCAGATGTTATCGTGTCTTATTGTATATTCCGTCGGTGCAAGAGTTGAGCAGCCATCTGTTATGTGTTCTATTGTTTCTTTTTGTAATTTGCACTTTCTGCATGTGTCGTTTGTTATTGTATTGTCTTTTATAATATGTTTCGTGTAGTTTTTTGTTTTTATTATTTTGTCCTGAATAGCTATGATAAATCCTTCTGTTTCTGCGTATAGGTCTGAGTGTTTGAGCCAATTATTACTAAGTGATTTATCAATATGTTGTTGATGTAGATGACTTGGGTGTATTCCATGTACCTAATGTTTTATTTTTCCATGTTTCAATTTTTGCGTCATGTGTTGTTATTTCTAGATTGCGTTCGTTGTCGTTAAGTGTAAGTGGTGAGTATGTGTGATCTATGTTTATGATTATGATTATGTTATTATTATTAGTATTATAAGTAAGGCCCTTATTTGAGTTTAAATACTTTGCCTTGCTTATTCGACTTTAGTTGCTTCATCACCTTTTCTCAAGATAATATCTAGTCGTCAAAATTTATTGTTAATAGTAGTTAATAAAAAAATCTGCCATCAATAATGCAAAAAGAGCGAGAAAACCAAATTTGTATAAAATATTTTTTTTCGATTTTTTTGTATTCTGTGGTCACCCTATCGAAAACGGAAACAATATTCTATTAATATGTACATAAATTACTGAGACCATGATTGCTTCATATTTTGATTACGGGATTCAAAGCGAATTTTATGAATTATTATTATTCATGAAAATATTGTAATTTTTTCACCTTCGAAAAAATAAAAAGTAGAAAATATCCCGCGCGCGCCGAAAAATGTTCGTTTTTTTTTTTAAAAAAGTGTAAGTCGGCTTTGCCAGAAATTAAATTTAACTTTGTTTTCATGTATGGGGCGAACGCAGAGTTTTGCAGGAGGCAAAGAGCCGCGGAAGGGGGCGAGACAGTTTTGTACCTAATCCAGGGGCGGATCGGAAATATTAAGTGGCTCCACAAACTTTTTGGCCGCGCCCATCGCTGATTGGCCAACTTTGAAAATCGGTCGGTACATTTTAAAACAGTTCATTATGAAAATGTTCTTTTTTTTATTCAAATTGTCCAACGAGCATTATTGTCGAGGTGATTCGGTCATGAATACTTATGTGCGAATTAGTTTACCAACAGGGAAGCATATCGCCAAAATATACCGACAGAATTTTTTTATTGCAATTTACCTAACCTAACTTGATAACTTTTATGTGCATACCATGTAGGTTAGGTTATCCTAACCTTAATATTTTTTATCCTTAATATCTTCCTTGATATTTTTTTTTCTTACTTCTTTTTGTGTCATGTTTTTGTTTTTGCTCGCTTTTTTATCATTTACTATTGTATTATATTGTCCATTCATTGACTACTTTTTTATTATTTGTGTTATAGATGTATTTGAACTTATTGTTATTTTATTGTGCTTACATTGTTATTATTTATCTTGTATTTTTTTGTAAATGCCCTATTAAGGGCATACATATAGTAAATAATAAATAAATAAAAAAATAAAAAAGCACATTATGTGTATTTGTTTAGTGACTATTTATATTATTTTCTCATTTTTAACATTTGATGTTGTATTTTATTTCTTTTTGACTGAATTCATAAAGGAGGTCATGAATTCGACGTAACATTTTTTATATGTGATTTAGCGATAATTCTTTACACCGTTGACCGATTTCGATGATTTTTTTTTTATTAGAAAGGAGAAATCTCTGGATTGGTCCCATTTGAGATTGGCCAAGATGTGTTTGAGGGATCCACGAGGAATCCGTTAAAATCTGAACCTCCTTATGCGTTTGGGATGAACAAATTACATAGATGACAGGCGAATAATTTGAGAATGTTTTTTTTAAATTACTTTGTATTAAGGGATATATGGTACATAGTTCACAGCTGAGCAATAGCCTTTTTGTTGTCCATTGTAGTTCAAAATTGTATATTCTTTTTTATTTTTATGTGACGTAACAATAATGACAACAAATTAACGGTTTATTTATTTACTTAATGTCTGCATATTCTGTAATTATTACCTAAGCATGTAAGCGTTTGTATAAAATGGATATGAAATGTTTCATTGTAAAAATAACTTGTTTTAAATTAAAATTGTATTTTTTTTAATGTTTGAAGCTGTCACTTCATGATAGAACTCAACTAGAATTATGAAAAAAAAAATATTTAATTTAAGTAGAACTTAAAATTTAATAGAATTTTTTTCATAATTCTAGTTAAAAATGTAATGTTCACAGACTATATTATAGTTTTAGTTGTCTATTTGTTTATGACGTGGTAAAATACACCTGAAAGTACAATGAATTATGAAGACGAGTATATTGAAATCATTAAGATGATTATATTACACAAAGATTAATGATATGAAAAGAAAAAGCAAAATATATACTTTGTTATATAAAAAGCGTTGAAAATGAACAAAAGTGCGTTGTTTCGAATCACGAGGAATTAAATAAAATTGTGATATTACCGTTTGCACAAAAGTATGCGCTTTCTGTGTCAGTCTTTCTGAGTCCCTCGGCCTTGACTATCAATTGGGCGCTTCTGACTGCCCTGGTTGCTGCCGGTCCTGTGGCTGGTCCCGTCTTCTCCGAGTCCGACCCTGAACCTGCCTCGCAACCAGCTGCCACATATCCAGATACGTCCGCTGTAAACAAAATGATGGATACACTGTAATTACATAGGTACTTTTTTTGCATACTTTTCAGTATGAGTAACATACATACCATCACGCCATGTCCCTTGCGGGGTAGGCAGAGAGAACCGAACGCCACATTTTTCTATCCTGGCACGCATCCCTCGCTTCGTCCACATTCATGCATCGTCTCATACATGCTCGTCTATTGCTCACACTTCTAACATTTCCGTCTTTCAAAATTTCGTTCACATGGTCGTGCCATCCCTTTCTTGGGCGTCCCCGACCTCTCATTCCATTCCTTTCCGCTCTGTATATTTTCTTCGTCAGGCGCTCCTCATTCATTCTCCCCATGTGACCAAACCATCTCAATGTGTTCACTTTCATTCTAGTAATGACATCTTTCTTCATCTTACATTATTTCCTTATATCCTCGTTTCTTACCCGGTCATACATCGTTCTATTACAAATCCTTCTTAACGATCTCATTTCAACTGCATTTATTCTACTTTCATGCGTCTTCTGCCATGTCCAGGTTTCACTTGCATACGTCAAGGTTGGCACTACGATGGCGTTATGAATGGCAACTTTGGCATCCTTTGATATGTTGCGATCATTCATAATTGGTCTTAGTGCTCCATTCACTCTGTTTCCTGCCATAACTCTTCTTTCGATCTCTTTGTATGTAGTATGAGTAAACGTTGGATTATCATTTTTTTTTAAATGAATATGTCCTTGTTAAGCAAGTACATATACATCTTCCTACGTTCCCTAAAATAAGCAAATAAATGCTTGTGCTTAGGTGAACGAAATCGGTTGAGACAGGATTCGAACTCGCGACCACTAGATTACTAGCCCAGCGCGCTAACCGCTCTGCCACCGACCCATCATTTGTTTATTTAATGTGTAGCAAGTACACAAAGGCGGGTTTAATGCCATAAGACAATCTCTTCCAACCATCCAAGTAAGTCTCAAAAGTCGGCACAATAGTACCTACCTACCTCGGAAAATAAACAACAATAAAAAGTACTGGAATAAAAGAAAGTGATGTTTTTTCAACCGTTTTTTTTCCTCGTACATTTCATAAATAAGCATCAATGCTTGTACTATAGGTAGGTGAATGAAATCGGTCGTGGCAGGATTCGAACTCGCGACCATTGGATTACTAACCCAGCGCGCTAACCGCCCTGTCACCACCAATATAATTTAAATATAATTTAAAGACGCAGAGAATATTCAAGAATTATTTGACAAATAATATATACATATTCTTGTATAATTCATTCATGCCATCACGGTTTATCTCACAATGTGGGGTAACCAGCAACAGGTGTGCAAAACACGACACATTCGTGTATCGACACACACCAGTCTCGTCTCACATAAAAAGGCACTACATTGGGAATGGGTGGTAAAAAAAAATCCAGAGTTTCTCAAACTTTATTTTAAGAAAAACATTTTTTATGAGTAATTTATGTGTTTAACTGCCTATATTTCCAAAGTTTTTAAAAATATCGAAAAAAGCCGAAACACCCCAACTAGATAATTTAATTAGCTTTAAAAATATTTACACTGTAGTAGTCCGTCCCAAAATTTTTTTACACAAACAACAATTTTTATAAAAATTGAATTTTTTATTTCTTTATTTATTTATTGAAAACAAACATACAGCCAATTTAGTACATAAGACAAGCAGACATCGTAACAAGAGAACGAGATCAAAGGTTAGTACCGCTCCTTGGTCATATCCCATCCAACACACATTACAGATAAACAATTCAATTCATAAATTTCGATATACAGTCCATTATTTATTTAGCCCGATGTGCAATCGGCGCTCACATTTTGGTTAACAAAATGTTAGCGCCGATTGCAAATCGGGCTAAATAAATAATGGACTGTATATCGAAATTTATGAATTGAATTGTTTATCTGTAATGTGTGTTGGATGGGATATGACCAAGGAGCGGTACTAACCTTTGATCTCGTTCTCTTGTTACGATACTCCTCGAGTATTACTGGTTAACAAAACATGAATTGAGAAAAAAAAAACAATCAGTAACATAATATTATTTGCTGTAGGAAAAGGAAATTGAAAGGAAATGGGACGATATGGGAAGCGTGCGTAAGATCACTCAGAGCGATGAGGGAACGTGGCCAAAATGGATAATTTAAATCTTCTATGCGATGAGTTGAAGAGATCAATGTCATAGAAGAAAGAATCATAATTTCTGCATGCTCTGTATATGAAAGAGTGCTGTGCATAATTATTGGAAGTCTAAATGTATATTTTTTTCTAGTTTGTCTCGTCGGTATGTTGAAGGGAATTTTCGAAAGAAGTGCATCGGTGTCAATGATACTGTTCACTATTTTATGCAGGAATGTCATGTCAAATACAGTTCGTCTGTTTTCCAAGGACATGAAATTGTGGTGTATTCGAGAAAGAGTCAGGTCATTGTGATGTTGTCGGTTCCTGTAGTCAAGATGCTTTAGAAATTTGTTTTGAATGTTTTCTATTCTGTCTTTATTTGTTATGTATTGAGGATTCCAAACGGCTGAAGCAAACTCAACGCAACTGCGCACATATGAGCAGTATAGGGTTTTCACAGTGGTAGCGTTCTTAAAGGGCTATAAAATTTAATTTTTTAAAGCATTAGCGATAATCTTGTCGATATGGGTATTAAAAGTCGATTTACTCTCAAGTATCACTCCAAGGTCTTTGATTTCGGTTTTTCTTTCTAATTTCTCATTGTCGATATAATAATTTGTGACGACATCGCTTCATACAATTTGTATGGCGATGGCATATATGTACATTATATCTAAGAAGACTTAATAGTTTGATACTTAATCTCCAAACATACATACCTACATACCATCATGCTGTTTTCATATTCTGGGTAGGAGAAACATACTATTCTGTACATACCTACATGTTTTATATAGAAAACAAAATATCTTAAAATATTTATTAATTAGTGTTTGTGTGTTAATAGTTTGGTACGTATTTTTCATTTATACATACTATCGCCATCGACAGTTGGATCTCATGTGTTACATGCAACTAGTTTAACGTCATTCTTCTGCATATATTTTTGGTTGTCATTTTTTATTGTGAATATCGTTTTTTATGTTATACATATGCTGTCCAACTATCGATTTGTTCATGTAACTAGTCAATAAATTCAATAAATATACAGAATTGATTATTTCATATCGCAGGAAATTGCCGTTTATTAATAAACATTTTGAAAGCAAAACAGTAATTTGTTTTTGTATTAAGTCGGAAAAAAACAATAAAATATATGAGCTTTAGTTATTAGTTTACTTTTTATATAGAACTTGAGACAAAGAACAACAGTCATCCATTGAATGTGATTATTCAACTAAGTATGTACTCAATTTATTCTAGGGTCTGTAGACTGGATTTCGAAGTCTACTGTTTGCAATATGGTACATAGGAACAGGGATTAGATTGTTGGACGAGGAAAGAGGGCCGGTATATATGTAGTTCTATTACCTAATGAATGGTAAATAAGGCCAGTGAAGATATATCTTCTTGAAATGATGCACTCACGGAGTGTATAGAACCTAGTTATATAGAGGCTCATCATATTATTAGAATCACTCGAAAATATGTAAAGAACTTTGAGTAGATAACATATTCGCGGGAGAGCATTAAAAAAACAAAATGAATGTATATTTATTCAAAATCGACAGTTATTCATTAATTTAGTCTGAATTCGACCGTTATTCATTGAATTTAGTCAAAATTCGATTGTTACTCATAAAGTTTTGTCAAAATTCGACCGTTATTCATTAAATTTAGTCAAAATTCGAACGTTATTCATTGAATATAGTCAAAATTCGATTGTTACTCATTAAGTTCAGTCAAAATTCGACCGTTATTCATTAAATTTAGTCAAAATTCGACCGTCATTCATTAAATTTTATCAAAATTCGAACGTTATTCATTAAATTTTGTCGAAATTCGAACATTATTCATTAATTTTTATCAAAATTCGAACATTATTCATTAAATTTCGTCAAAATTCGACCGCCATTCATTGAATTTAGTCAAAATTCGACCGTTATTCATTAAATTTTTAAGTTTGAAAAGTCCTTGGACCTGATCTACGATAAAAAAACATCAAGTACCTATTCGTCAAGGGATAAGTACAAAGTTTTCTTTTCACGTTATTGCAAAGTGTAATTGTTTAAGAACTATTTACATTGTTTCACAATTCACAATAGATCATGTATTTTTCTTAAACATGTTCTGTGTTTGAATTTATCTTTATTTGTTATATAAAACAACAACGTTTTGTCAGTACGTGATTGACATTGGATTATGAAAGTTAACAACAATCTATGGTGTGATGTGATTTTTTTTAAATTTAATTGAATGTGTTTATATAAATTTTAGATTTCTGCATGCTAAGCCAAATTTCAAACTCTTCCGTACGTTTGCTTAAAATGGATCGAAAGCTTTCGCTTCACGTATATGATCTGGAACTTATTTGACCTATTTGCATATTAAATTTAACTTATTTTGTCACTTGGAAACTGTATATAAGACATTTCAGTATGTTTTCTATGAAGAAAAAAACCCATAATAATTTTTTGAAATTTATTTCCAATTGCCTCCTAATGATATAAAAATATATAAAATTATGGGAACTCAGTGCTGAGATTGAGATGGTATATAACGCTAAATCAAGTGACTGAAAACATGATACATTAAAACCGCCTTATACACGAAGTTACGTGTTAATAAGGGTATAAAAGGGTTTATAATCTACGTGAATAAAATGATCGGAACCACAAAAATTATTGATGGTTTTGTATTTTAAAAACAAACCTGACATAAAATGGCAAAACTTAATCGGTTTTTCACTTTGATACTATGCACTCTTTAAACAAATAAAATATTAATTATTCTTAAGACATTAATAATGTAAACCTCCAGGAACCGACTATATCCCCACTTCTTCAAACATAGACTCACCCACATCTTTGGCAACAGCAAAATCACAGTAACTCAACCATTACAGGTGGCAACGCTGTCAATGTTGTAGTTTTGGATGATTTTTGTTATTGGTAAAGTTTCATTTTATACAAGTTTTAAAAGTTCGGTCTATAAGAAAATACTTTGGTATATTTGTTCATTAATTTTATTATCAAGGATTTATTTCTCTAAGACATATTAAAGTTATGGATTTATTTTATATTTTTGTGGGATAATTTATGCCCTCTTAATAAATATCACTTAAGAGTTTTTTTAAGTATTTACCTACTAATTTTTAAATATGTGCATAAATATGTTTTTCAAATATTCGTATTTAGGTACCTACTAATTTATCGGTGAGTCTAATAAAATGGCAACCCTCTGTGTTAGAGAAAATAACCATCTCGTTTATGGTTGAATATCGTGGAGTGAATTTAATGGGGATTTTGTCCATCAAATGCACAAGGACCAAACGTGCAAACAGTCACTATTTGCAGGAAACTTATTATCCTCGGTAGAAAATTAAACCTAGTTTAAGTCTGCGTTTCATTTCATACATTCAACCAACGGTATCATGTAAGTAATGATTTAACTCAAAAACCACGATTAATAAAATGATGGATCGGTGGCAGAGCAGGTATCGCACTGGATTAGTAATTCAGTGATTACGAGTTCGAACCCCACGCTAGCTGCGTCGACTAATTTCGTTCTCCTATAGTTCAAGCGTTTATGCTTAAGGCAGTAGTAGCAAAATAATAAAACCCGCTAATTTCCGATCGCTAAATATATCGCATAATCTTCGCTATCTTCACAGTTCCTAAATATTTCAATACAGATTTTTAACCGCTTCATCATCAACAAAAACGCCTGCTAACACTGTAGGACAAGAGTGCTCTCTGCCCAAGGATCTGCCAGCCTATTTAAGGTAAGTGTATTATGTCCTTTTGGCTTATGTACGAGGTATCCATAATAATCTAACTGCAGTGCATAAAATTATCATAAAACAACTATGTATATCAATAAGTAATTAAACTATTGAACCAGCAAATCCCCGCTACCAGTGTGTCTTTCAGGCCGGGTTATGAGAATTAAAATGGAATTAAATTAATCAATATGTTTAATAAATAAAAATAAAAAACTTGATTAGAATCAATTCCACTATTTATTTAAGAGTACACCCTACAACCAGTTTCGTGCTAAGCACATTTTCAAGTAGTAAATATACATAAGTTTAACAGAGTATTTATACAAAGATAAGTTAGATTTTTTCATGGATAGCAAACAAGTGAATCCGGAGCTAGGTTATAATTAAAAACAATAAGTTAAATACCATGTGAACTAGAAACAATTATATAAAACAAATACACATAGTGAAAAAGTTATATACTTAAAACAAAATCTTCGAAAAAAAGTTTAAATATGAATAAATATGAAATAGAAATTATATAAAACAAGTAAATTAGTAGAAACTATATAAAACAAGAAACTAAAACAAGTAAATTATAGTCTTAAATAAATAGTAGAATATAGTCTTAAACAAATATTGTAATTGATTCTAAACAAGTTTTTTTTATTTTTATTGAACTGACGATCAAAAAGTTAAATCTAAAATGGAATTAGATAAAATATTTTTCGTAGTTAATCTACACTTATTTAAATTAAATATAACAAAAACGAATGTGTATAATATAGTAGCTTACACTCAACTAAATAAATCGTAATTCTCTAAATTACGAATTCATGCATTTATAAATGTAATAACCTTTTATAATTTGTATTGCACTACGTACACTTACACATAATCAATATTGTTTTGGAGAGTATTTACTCTACAAAACCTATCGAATAGTTACAAACTAATACTCTGACGTTGCGGGTTTGATTCTTATATGTTTATATAATATGGACTATCTTTTTTCAATTTTGCGAGATGCTCTTTGAGATGTGTATCCTGTGATATATCCGTTTGACCTAAATATTTTATTCCCAATCATATTGTGAAGAATAAACATCGTTTCGATTGTTCAACGTGTGTATTTTCACTGTTGAATTTAATATTTTTATGTAGGTATTTATTTATTTATCTTTTTGTACATAATATAAAACGAGTGGGTTGTGGCCAACGCTAAACTCCTCACTAACAAGTCATTTTATAAAGTATTCAAATTTTGTATAGAAAATTTTCAGCATTTTCATGAAATGAGTTTGTTAAATTATTTTTTATTTAAATATTTTATTAAGAAAACTTGATAACTCTTCAATGCCATTTTATGAAAGTGATGTGCCTTTTTACCAATTTGAAAATAAAAATTTCAAATTTTAATTTTCCTGAGCTTGGGGTCACTTTGAAATATTTGACAGTTAAAAAAATTGAGAAGCACTATTCAGATATCCTTAAAAATCTAATGGGATCTAATCGAGTATTAGATATACATATTTGAAAAATTTGAATATAATCGAATGAGTACTTCAGTCTATAATCGATAAAAAAAAAATGAACACGCCGTACATAGCACACTGCACACAGCACATAGCACACGCACATAGATACATTGTGATGAAACTTTCAGAATACAATCTCAGCATGATACTTGTTGATAATCTGCAAAACAAAAATTGCCTTAAAAATTGTGAAATCATATCTCCCCACTATATCCCCTTGGGTTAGTGAGGAGTAAAATATATATTGCACACTGGCGGGCTTATTGCCATTAGGCAATTTCGTCCAACCAACGACATTACAAATTATGATAAAATTGTGAATGTACATCAACAAAAGAATGAAAGCAAAAAAAAAGAACAAAGAAAATACATATTACACTAAGATAACAATTAAAACAGAAAAAAAAATGAAAATACTACATACCAAAAAAAGGATAGGGTAAGGACAAGGAGAGGAAATCGGGATAAGGTGTTCAGGGATAAATATTCCTTCTTTAGTTTTTCCTTGAAAATACAAAGTTAGTTTTACTATTTTTTCTTGAAAACTTTCCTGTTTTATATTTATCACAACTTCTAATAAACACTTGTTTTTTTGTTCACAAGTTTCGTGCTTAGTCTATTATAAAATTAGTGAAGAAATTAGCGTTAAGGCAACAAAATAAACCGACAAAACAAATTTACTATAAAATTTAATCACACTTGACATTTGAAGGTAATTAGTCTGTAGGTAAGTTGTTCAAAGTATCATTAATGATCACTTATTGGCTCACAGGCACACATGCTTCACGTAAGAATGAAATTATTTGAGTTATTCACATGTTGACAGGAAATATTTCAGAATTGAAAGAAAGCAGCCTGAGCCAAGTGCTGTTGAGAATTTCAAGAAATAGATTAATTAATATTATTTCGCTGGTATATCCGCCATCGAACTTACTTTCCGACAGCTGGATAAATTGTTTTCATTTTTCTTCAGAGTTTCTCTCGTATTGTATATAGGTATTACAATCAATAGACATGCGAGATAATATCACGAAATAAAATACTTTGATGATGTATAGAAAATAGGGTTAATATATCTTTAGCCTTACTAAAATTCGAATTTTCCTCCAGAAATTAATTACGATACATTAAAATTATCGACTATTACGATGAAAACATACCCACGTACCGCATTATTCTTCGTGAAAAAGGTAGAATCTTTGCGAAAACGTCAAAAATTGGGAGCAGATTTGCAGTTGAGAGTAAAGCAGCTGATGTACCTTCATCTCAAGAAGCAGAGATATGACTGGGTTCATAATATGGATGTCGTCAAATTAATTTATTTACTTATCTTTTTGTACACCATATAAATATATTGCACAATAGCGGGATTATTGCCAATATGCAATTTATTCCAACCAACAAGATTACAAAAAAGAAAGGTAGAGGGATAAACGTTAGGAATGATGGTATGATAGAACTATGGTCGGGAGTGAAAAGTGACGAATTTGCATGCAAAGGAGTTGGTGTGATTCTAGCGAAACGAATGGGGAAATGTATGAAAGAGTACAAGCTAATAAACTCTAGACTCATGTTGGTAAGGCTGAAGATCGGAATTACAAGAGTATTCCTAATAATAGGATATGCGCCCGGAAACTCCGATAGTGAGAGTGAAAAGGATGATTTCTGGAACAGTGTGACCGAGATAATGAACGAAAAAAAGGATAATGAAAGAGTGATTCTGACTGGAGATCTAAATGGATGGGTGGGTGTCCGTAGGAAAGATTTTGAGTCAGTCCTTGGACCTCACGGCGATATTAGAGTGAATGACAATGGTAAAAGACTATTGGAAGTATGCACGGAAGGGAATCTGTTTGTGGCGAACTCAGTATTCAGCCACAAAATAATTCACCAGTATACATGGGAAAGAGGGAATGAAAGGTCGATAATTGACTATGTATGTGTTGACGCCGCACTAAGGAAAGCGACAGTGGATACTAGAGTGTATAGGGGCGCGGAACTGGAGACAGACCACTACTTGTTAATATCAAGAATTGATTTGTTCACCGGGTGGCGCTCTAAAACACACCGAAGTGATCCACCGATGCGAACCAAGGTAGAAAGGCTGCAAGATGAGAGTGTAAGAAATCAGTATGCAAAAGAGACCGGAAACGAACTCTTTAAAGCAATACACAGTAGAAGAAATATTGAGGAAGCATGGACGACGCTGAAAGAGACCGTGTGTAAGACATCGAAGAAGATCTGTGGTATTGCTAAAAGAGGTGGAAAGAAAGGCGATGCTTGGTGGAATGAGAGTGTTAAGATAGTTGTGGGTGAAAAGAAGAAAGCATGGATGGCATTATTAGCCGCGAAAGGATCGTATAATGAAGAAAGAGCAAAAGAGAATTATAAAGTATGCAAGAAAGTAGTCAAAGACACAGTAAAAAGGGAAAAAGATGGTATAAAAGAGAAAGAAAGCCTGAAAATAGCCAGCGACTTTCCTGGAAACATGAAAATGTTCTGGAAAGGCGTAGCGAAAAGAAAAAATGGAACTGTGAAAGCTTCGAAAGGAATAAATGATAAAGATGGAAAAATAATTATGGACGAAGATGGCGTGAAAGAGCGATGGAAAGAATATTTTGAGGAACTGTATGATAGCGGAGTAAGAGGGGACGTGAGTCAGAGAACATGGCAAGTAAGTGAAGATGATAAGGATGAAATAACGCAAGAAGAAGTGTTTGAAGCAGTAAAACACGCGAAAGCGGGGAAAGCTGCCGGGTATGACAGTGTATCAGCTGAACTTATAAAATATGGCGGCGAACAGACGTTGGAGTGGTGTCTCTCTCTTTTCAACAAATGTTGGGAAGAAGGACACACTCCCTCAGACTGGAGAAATGCAGTCGTGGTACCTTTGTATAAAGGTAAAGGATCGAAGCTCGACTGCAAAAACTATAGAGCCATAAGTTTGCTAAGCTCAGTTGGTAAGATGTATGCAAGGATCCTGGATCAAAGAGTACGAAAGGTTACAGAGAGCAAGATTTGGGATGCTCAAGGGGCTTTTGTTGGCGGCAGAGGATGTATAGACCAAATTTTTTCTTTACGTATGGTTACAGAAAAGGTTTTGGGTAAAAACCAAAAACTTTTCTGCGCCTTTATAGACCTTGAAAAGGCCTATGATAAAGTTGTAAGAGAAAAACTATGGAATATACTATCGATGTACGGAGTGAAGAGTAAGCTGATACGTGCAATCGCTTCATTATATGAGAACAGCAAAGCATGTGTTCGTGTTAACGACACAACAACAACTTGGTTCTCTATAAATAATGGCGTTAGACAGGGGTGCGTGTTGTCCTCTTGGCTCTTTAATCTCTACATTGATTTCTGCATAAGAGCCCTTAAGTATGAAAGTAAGGGTCTGAAACTGAGTACTGTAACAGTACGTGATCTGATGTATGCAGACGACAAAGTATTGTTAGCAGAAAGTATGGAAGAGTTACAGTATCTTGTAAGTATGGTATATGAAGGATGCATAGAAAACGGACTTAAAATGAATACCAGCAAATCAAAGGTAATGGTCTTTGAAAAGAGTGAAAGCAGAACAGTGTGTCAAATAAAATTAGAGAATGAATGGCTTGAACAAGTCGACGAGTATGTCTATCTGGGTAGTATGTTCCAACGGAATGGACGGCCTGATAAGGATATTGAAAGAAGAGTTATGGCAGGAAACAGAGTGAATGGAGCACTTAGACCAGTTATGAATGATCGCAACATATCCCATTCATAACGCAATCGCAGTGCCAACCCTGACGTATGCAAGTGAGACCAGGACATGGCAGAAGTCGCACGAAAGCAGAATAAATGCAGTTGAAATGAGATCGCTTAGAAGAATTTGTAACAGAACGATGTATGATAGAGTTCGGAATGAAGATACAAGGAAAGAATGTAAGATAAAGAAAGATGTAATTAACAGAATGAAAGTTAACACATTGAGATGGTTTGGCCACTTGGGGAGAATGAACGAAGAACGCCTGACGAAGAAAATGTACAAAGCTGACAGGAATGGAATAAGAGGTCGCGGGCGCCCAAGAAAAGGATGGCACGACCATGTAAACGATATTTTGAAAGATGGAAATGTAAGAAGCATGAACAACAGACGAACATGTATAAGACGATGTATGAATGTTGATGAGGCGATGAATGTGTGTCAAGATAGAAAAATGTGGCGTTCGGTTCTCTCTGCCTACCCCGTGAGGGACATGGCGTGATGGTATGTATGTATGTATGTACAATATTACAAAGAACAACAAAAACACATATGAATAGCATCAAAAAATATTGAAAGCGAAAAAAAAAGAATTGGGAAAGGAAAAGAAATCGGGGTCAGGCGTATATGGATAAATACTCCTTCTCTACACTAGGTATTTTTTAATCAAACAGAAGTGATTATGTTTCTACATAATATATATTTCCCTTATAATAGGACGACCGTTTAGGCAGACTAGGCCATTAACTACTGGTAAACATAGAGTAGTATCTTTTTCTTATGTAGGTACTAGAAATCGGTTTATTTTACAACTATACAAATTACTTTGCATTACAATTATGAAATATCCTAAACAGTTGTGGTGTAGCTAATGTTGGTAAATTACTTCAATGCAGGTCTTTTTAAGAGATACCTTAAGATTCTAAATTTAACATATAAATAAATAAACACCATAACATAAATAAATAAACTGTTATTGGAACACAAGAACTATTATTGGCAAACTTTTTAACATCTCAATAGAGACGAAGTTGGGATATTATAGAAGAACCCGGAACTCAAGGCACCTACAGGGCTTACGACTTGTCATCGGCTGGTTTACGTGATCACTTTATGCGCTTGCGCAACGTTCACCAATCATGCCTTATTATTGAGTTCCCTTATCAACGTAATTTTTGAAAGTTCTCATATCATCAACGAAGAAACCTTTTTGTAACGCCATCTATTGAGAAATTGGTTTATTTGTAAACAATGAAAGCAACAGTCCTTATAAATGAGGTGACGGTGTCTCGCACAGATGTCACCCCTGAACTGCACCAGAAATATTATTTCATTTTTGGCTCGTTTACCTTCTTGTACCAATGTGTATGTAAATCGGTGTCTTGAGTTCCTGGTTCTTTTATAATATCCCAACTTCGTCTCTATTGAGATGTTAAAAAAGTTTGTCAATAAAAATATCATTTGACTCCCAACAAGGAAACGAATCCAATGTTTGCGTATATGCAATTAAAAAAATATTCGATCTATATGTTTCATGAGTAGGTACTCCTATGTTCTATTGATGTTTCTTTTATTAAATAAATAAAAATTAAGGGGGGGACTGCTGCCAACGTACCTACTTTTCAATTTGATATACCATCATTATTTCTTATCAAATCGTTTTGAAAAAGATAATTTAGATAGTTTGGATATTAATAAATAAAAATAAACCTTAACTTTTTGATAATGTTCTGTATAAAATCTTGTAGAAAAATAATGGCACACCCCGATTTTCAACGTTTATCATATATTTTTAATAAACTATAAGGCGTAGAGTAATATTTTTTTTTTAATTAAAGAAGACAAAAATATCTAGAAAATATGATCTGATGTTGCATTAATGCTTCAGGTTTAGTAAATAAACCTAAAAAACATTTATTTTCCATTCAGCGCCATTGCGTAATAAAAGTTTTTTTGGTTTATTTACTTAACCTGATGCGTTAATGCAACGTCATATCATATTTTTGGTTTATTTACTTAACCTGATGCGTTAATGCAACGTCATATCATATTTTTCCAGGTACTTTGTTCTTCTTTAATTTATAAAAAAAAATATTGCTCTATACCAAATATTTTTTTAGAAATTTAAGATAAATGTCGTTAATCGGGGAATGCTTATTATTTTCCTACAAGAATATATACAGAACAAAATCAAAAAGTTAAGGTATATTTCTCTTTATTAAAATCCAAACTAACTAGGTTATTTTTTTCAAAATGATTTGTTTAGTAATAATGATGGTATATCAAATCGAAAAAATAGGTACGTTGGCAGCAGTCGCACCCTCTTAAGCACTGACAATTAAAAATTTAAATCCACGAAAAAGAAAAAAAAAACAACAACCACATCATTAGTGATAAACCAAAACAAGAGAAACGGAAAATAATTTGATTGGTCTAAAAACTCGCTGAATTGTCGAAAAGCTTCTTTATTATATATTCCAAATGTGATTTAATTTAAACAATAATGTTGCCAGTAGGTAGAAATTTTTTTTTCTCCGCTGTGATTTCGTCGAAAAAAAAAAGCTAAGCGCACACGACAGAGTCCGACTTTTCTCGTCTCTCCGCCTCTCGGGAGCCCCGGTGAATAATTCATTAGAGAGCTCATTTGTGGCGGACAAACATCGCCGGCGCTTCTAGTGATCTCCGGGGAGATATTACTGAAAGTGAGGGCTGCGCTGAAACTGGCTGAAAACCTCCTTTGATAGACCGTCCTGACTGGGACGCTCACAAAGGAGAATTTCATAGCTTAATATTTCATATTTTATCCCTTGGATAGTTTTTGTTTGTATGTAAGTACTTAACGTTGCCTCCTCTGTGACGAGTACATATGTACATAATATAATGTAAATGCAAAATAGACATGCATAGTTTAGAATATTAATTAATCTGTATGATAAAGTGGAGACTTATTTAACACGCGATGCAATATGTACGAGATTACAATAGATAGATACAATTAACATTTATAATTTCTGAATTCCAATTTCTTTTTCTTCTCGGGGAACTAACTAGTAGGTGGGTCGTATTCAAATTTAGCGCAGCTATTTTTGTCCCCCGAGAAAAAAAAACCTTTATAATTAATTACATCAAAATCTCATTTTTACTCCTCACTAACCCAAGTGAGAAGTTATGATTTCGCAATTATTAAGGCTATTTTTTTAACAGATTTTTAATTATCTCAATAGAGACGAAGTTGGAATATTTACTGTAGGAGAACCGGGAAATCAAGGCACCTACAGGGCTTATGACCTGTCATCGGCTGGTTTACGTGATCACTTTATGCGCTTGCGCAACGTTCACCAATTATGCCTTTTAATGAGATCCCTATCAATTCAATTTTGAAAGTTCTATATATTGTAATACTGAAATTCTTTTCGCTTGAAAATAAGGAATTTTTACTATAGCCATCTATGGGTGAAATTATGAACAACAATCTTATTATTTTTATTTATTTTGTTGGAACGCCATCTATTGAGAGAATTGGTTTTTTGTAAATAATGAAAGCTACAATTCTTATATCTGAGGTGACAATGCATTTTTCGCATAGAAGTCACCCCTGAATTGCGCCAGACTTATAAGGTCATTTTTGTCTTATTTACCTACTTGTACCAATGTGTAAGTAATCGAATATTTTTATTATTGCATATGCGCAAACATTGGATTTTTTTCCCTGTCGGGAGTCAAAGATATTTTTTAACAGATTTTTAATTATCTCAATAGAGACGAAGTTGGAATATTTACTGTAGGAGAACCGGGAAATCTATTTTTTTAATTGCAGATTATCAACTAGTAATTATCAAGCTGAGATTGTATTCTAAAAGTTTCATCACAATGTATCTGTGTGTGCTGTGTACTATGTGCTATGTGCTGTTTACGGCGTGTTTATTTTACTTTATCGATTATAGACATTCGAATATTTTCAAATATTACAAATTTGTAAATCTAATACTCACTTAAACCCCATTAGATTTCGAAGGATATCTGAATAGGGCTTCTCAATTTTTTTCATCATCATCAGCAATGGCGCTACAGCCCGGTGTGGGCCTTAGCCTCCTAAAGAAACTGCCTCCATCCCGCCCTGTCGACAGCAAGTCTCCTCCAATTGGTCTGTCCGATCGCTCTTATATCTCCCTCGATGTCGTCCAGCTATCTCATCCTAGGTCTCCCTCTGCTTCTTCTTCCTTCAGGACAGGTGTCTAATACTTTCTTTGGGACCCGGCTATCCTCCATTCTACAAACGTGTCCGAGCCATCGTAGATGTTGTATTTTGATATATTGGACAACGTTTGGTTCACCATACATTATTTCTAGCACATGATTAAACCGGATCCTCCAAGATCCTCCTTCACAGGTAGGGCCAAATATTTTGCGAAGCATTTTCCTTTCGAACACCAACAACGAATTTTCATCCTTCTTGGTCAATGTCCAGCATTCTGATGCATATGTCACGACCGGTCTAAGAAGAGTTTTGTAAATGAGGGTTTTTGTTTTACGAGAGATAAGTCGTAACCTTATTTGCCGCGGCAAGTCTCACTGGTGTTTCTGTCCGCTGTAACAAGAGATCCCAGGTATGTGAATGATTCAACGGCTTCTAGCTGATAGGTTCCTACTGATATTGATTCGTTTCATACGGTTATATTGTTCATTGATGCTTTTCTTGTTGTGTATTTTGTTTTTGAAGCGTTGATCTTTAGACCCATGTTATTGGCTGCAGACTCAAGTCTCAATAAGTTATCCTTCATGCAAGGCAACATTCTGGCCGTTATGTCGATGTCGTCTGCATATGCAAGTATTTGACTCGACTTTCTGAAAATTGTTCCTGTTATCTCTATGCCTGAGTCTCTAACAGCCTTTTCCAGTAGAATATTAAACAACAAACATGCTAATGCATCGCCTTGTCGGAGCCCTCTACATGTTGTGAACTGTTCCGAGGTGCTACACTGTATTTTTACACTGCAGTATGTATTAGACATGGCCATTCCGACAAGGTGCACAAGTTTAGGGGAGATGGCCAGCTCCAGCATTGCCTCGAGGAGCTTAATTCTGTTGACACTGTCATATGCAGCCTTGAAATCCACAAACAGGTGATGTGTTTCAACATTATGCTCCAACATTTTTTTCGAGTATCTGCCGCAGTGTGAATTTCTGCGAGCTCTCTCAGTGCATTTAAGACAGCTGTCTCCTCCTATCTCTCCTAGTACTTTGATTAAGTCAGCTGCCTTATTTTAGCGTTTTTTATGTACAAGTAAATTAACTATCCATTATTTGTAATTTTTTGTTATCAATTTCAATAATCCTATTGAGTAATGCACGGAGTTTTAATTGGTCCACTTATAAAGCAATGCACATTGTCTGTTTTGTATATTGTGTTGACTGTATAATTCTCTATTAACCAATAAAATAAAATAAATAAAGAAAATGAATACGACAATTAGTGTGAAAAGCGCGAAGTTCGTGTTCATCCCCAATCGTGACGTCATTATTCGTTTTTTTCTACGATCATTAATTCTTCTCCACGTCAATATGCCGTAGTTGGGACGTGGATAGAAATTGTAGTGTTTTTATAGGTGCATGAAGCAATCATTTTGAAATATATTTTTTCTTTTTTTGGGTGGGGAAGTATTAAATTTTAATTATTTATTGTTTTCAACAATAAATAAAATGTATGAAATTTGCCTATTGGAGAAAACTGTAAGGTCTGATGCTTTCAGTTTTTTTCTATGAAAAAAGTATTTCTGCCCAGCCCCCCTAGACAACATGCCATTTAAGCTAAGCGTTATATCGCTAAGCGATAGTAAATGTATGGGATTGGTGGCTATGACATCACGTGACAGCCACCAATTTCATACATTTCTATCGCTTAGCGATATAACGCTTAGCTTTAATTATATGTTGTCTAGGGGCGCTGTTCATCTTTATTGATAATTCATATATATTTTTTTTATTGGAAGGTGTTTTTTTTTTCATTAATATTAAAACATATCTGATCCGAGAGATTCTTTGAATTTATTTTGTTATTTTCAAAACTCCATTTGCCTTTCTATATGATAAAGGCATTTCCTCAGATGAAAGCGTCTGGCGCCAAAACCGGAACCTTTTCTCTTGTGTTGTTATGTCCCCTGAGCAATCCACAAACGCCATTAATTCTCTCGACGAAAAAGAAAATAGAGCCAAAGTATTTTCACAGCACAAGCTGCCACTGGGACCTATTAAATTATTTCAGCTTTATTATGTCCTTAGGTCAAACTATCAACAAAATAAGGAACTTTCAAGTTGATGGCAATATATACTAAGACCGAAACGACATTTCTAATTAGTATTATATCACACAATTATTTGATAGTTGCTAATTATGTAAAATAAAAATAATAACTTCTTATTCCAATTCGTGAGTAGGGGAGTGTATTGATACATAAGCTATATTTGACATTCAAAATGTTACATAAAAAAATACTTCAAAAAAATATAAATATTAATAAAAATAAAGAAGAATTATATAAACAAAATAAAAACTGAATGAAATGATTACGTATAACGAATAACGTGGATTAAAACTGTGTCATTATACTTCTAATAATTTCATTATGAACTTCCATTCTGTGAACGAAACGTCAAAATTAAAAAAAAAACAAAATTCGTAAACTGTTGATATCTCTAATTAAAATCACTTTGATCACTGACGGCCTTCGTGACTCAGTTGGTTGGGTATCTAACTGCTGATCCATAGGTCCCGGGTTCGATTCCCGTTGGAGACACAGTTTTTAATTTTGTTTTCAGTCTGGATCTGTGAGACGATTAATGTCATAAGTCTCCAGAATGTGGAATCTTGTTATTGGGTGTGTGTTTAATTGATATTTGAATTAGTTCCTGTTAGTTGCCGATTAAATAAATAAATAAAAAAATAATGGCCATCTTATGTTAATCGGAGAGTCAAACCGCATACCACTTACTTGAACAATGGAATTGTTCTAAAATTGCTCTTCATGGCGATATGCTCATTTTACCAGATAATGGATTTGAGCCAGAGAATGCAGTTACCTTATTGACTTCTGAATTTCTTTGCAGAGGTCAGCATCTCCATTTATTCCCAATTTAAGGGGGGGGGGGACTGCTGCTAACGTCCCTATTTTTCAATTTGACATACCATTATTATTTCTTATCAAATCGTTTTGAAAAAAATAATTTAGATAGTTTGGGTATTAGTAAAGATTAATATATCTTACTTTTTGATAATGTTCTATATAAATTCTTGTAGAAAAATAATGGCATACTCCGATTTTCAACGTTTATCTTATATTTTTAATAAAATATAAGACGTAGTTCAACATATTTTTTTTTAAATTAAAGAAGACAAAAATATCTAGAAAAATATGATGTGACGTTGCATTAATGCTTCAGATTTTGTAAATAAACCTAAAAAACATTAATTTTCCATTCAGCGCCATTGTGAAATAAAAGTAATCTTCTTTAATTTATAAAAAAATATAATGCCGCATACCTTATAGTTTTTTAGAAATTTAAGATAAATGTCAAAAATCGGGGTATGCTTATTATTTTCCTACAATAATATATACAGAACATAATTAAAAAGTTAAGTTATATTTTTCTTTATTAATATCCAAACTAACTAGGTTATTTTTTTCAAAATGATTCGTTTTGTAGTAATGATGCAAATTCAAATTGAAAAAATAGGTACGTTGGCAGCAGTCACCCTCTTAAACCGATTACTTTTTGCGGTATGTGTAAGTATGAATGTACGGTGCGAATCAATACAGAGAGCTAATAGTTATATCGTATAAAATATGTACATGAAAAACACTTGAAAATAAAATAATGTAGGTCGTGAATGAAATAATGACGCTGAAAATAAATTCTTACGTAAATTTTATGTTATAGACTTTGCATAAATTAAGGCGTCCGACATATCTACAATATAAACCGAATATGCAGCAACGTAAAACGCGAACGTGAATTTTATATTATTATGCATTGAGTGAAATGCAAAAATTATGTTCTATTTCGGATGAAAAGCGTGACGATTGCAATGTTATGTTTCGTCGTATCATTTTAAATTTTTCGTCAGTTGTGAAAAATCACGAAATGGCCGCCCGCTTGTGAAGTGGAAAGATAAAACGAATCGGCACTGATAGGTAGTGTCTGACCGTATTTTGGCCGAAGCCGAAGACGAATGTTTGGCCCTAGCCGTATCTTTTGACTTTCTAAGAAATTTTATAGTAATACCTACTTGTATAAAAAATCATTAAAATATCGATGCAAGCTGTGTAAAATAAATACTTAATTTTTTATTGAAATGAAATAAAATATTTAGTAAACGTTACAAATTTGCTGCGAGGCACCGGTTTAGAATAGTGTTTCCACTCTTTTCTTATATTGTTTTCGAGTGTCCCGTAAGAGTCGGGTAATCTAAAATACAACAGGCAACAATAACATCTCACATAGTTCAGCAATGAGGTTCACCATCACACATTCTGAATGTAGTGTTTCGGGTGTCCCGTAAGAGCCGGGTAATAGAAAATACAACAGGCAACAATAACATCTCACATAGTTCAGCAATGAGGTTCACCATCACACATTCTGAATGTAGTGTTTCGGGTGTCCCGTAAGAGCCGGGTAATAGAAAATACAACAGGCAACAATAACATCTCACATAGTTCAGCAATGAGGTTCACCATCACACATTCTGAATGTAGTGTTTCGGGTGTCCCGTAAGAGCCGGGTAATAGAAAATACAACAGGCAACAATAACATCTCACATAGTTCAGCAATGAGGTTCACCATCACACATTCTGAATGTAGTGTTTCGGGTGTCCCGTAAGAGCCGGGTAATAGAAAATACAACAGGCAACAATAACATCTCACATAGTTCAGCAATGAGGTTCACCATCACACATTCTGAATGTAGTGTTTCGGGTGTCCCGTAAGAGCCGGGTAATAGAAAATACAACAGGCAACAATAACATCTCACATAGTTCAGCAATGAGGTTCACCACCCATTCTGAATGTAGTAGTGCCTTTTTAAGGTTTTAAGGCGAGAGTGGTATGTGGGTATACTACACTCATGTGTTGTGCTTTTTTATGTTAATGCACACCCGCATACCTATAGCTGGTGACACCACTTTGAGGAATATGCCGTGATGGTATGAATTTATGAATTAATGATGCAATAAAACGACCAGTTTTAACTTTTTTTAATGGCTGTTTGAAAAATACGGCTTCGGCCTTAAAAAGTATTTGGCCGAAGCCGAAATTGAAACCGAAGTTGCTTTTTAGGCCGAAGGTTGCCGAAACCGAAGTCGAATTTTCAGTCGAACACTACAGATAGGTACTTATTAGCGTTGGAAAAAAATATATTCACAACACGTAAAGAAAATAATACGATTTTCCAATATTGAGACGTCGCGTCGCTTTGACAATTTTACATCACACAGATAAAATAAATATGATTTTTTTTAGCGAAAAATGAATCAACGTGACCTTATTCTTCGTTTAATTTTATTTAAATGTGATACATGCATTAGAGCCATAAAAATATATTCAGAATTTAGTGGAGACCTTGGACAAGTAATAGGAGTGTTGCAAGAACCCTTGAGATGATCTGACGACATTGTCCAAGTGATCATGTGGTAAAATCAGAATGCGGAGGGGATAGTACAGATACGAGTGGAAGTGTACGGAAGAGTCCTACTTACAGCAGTGGTGGGATGAGGGCTAAAGAAGAAGAAGATTTATCTTTTTAATTTTCCACTACTATATTTACATTACACATAGTGTTCTGTACGGTATTAATGTACTTTTTGGTGTGAATACAAATCACCCGTCTTATTCCTCCCCCCTTCCCTTCTATGTAACTGCTCTGTTCCGTTCCTGCTACACACCACTAGTACTTGTTCGCACTCGGCCTTGAGCGGATGTCAATTCAGACTTCGTTGCCGTCGTCGCCGATACAAGTGCCCGTTATAGGAAACATTCTTTGTGTAGTGCTGTGCCCCTGCATATAGATTACGCATCTTTCGTTCGGACTGAGTGAGCGATAGAGGTGAGGACTTCTTTTTTACTGATAGGTGATTTCCTTTCTCAATCCATTTCTTTTATGCCGCGTTGACACAGTCAGAGTGCGCTCGGATCGAGCTCACTCGGATACCTACTCGGACGCCATTCGTATTATGTCAACCGGTAATACGAGCCCGCTCGGATGACGGCGTCCGATCCGTGTAGACTCGGACCATGTCCTATTGTTCCGAGTTAGCTCGTATACGAGTAGTCAAACAAAATGCCGGACAACAACAAACATATGTCATCTCGTGGTAAAAAATTGGTCTGAGCGCGATACCGCTTAATTTTTACATTTTTGCTAAGCGGAAGAAGTTGTATGGAACGACAAATTAAAAGATTATAAAAATAAAGTCGCAAGAACGCGGCATTGCCATTTGTACTTCACGAAAAAAATTTTCAAATGCGCCCTGCTTTGTACGCCTTAAAATCCATTGACGGTTCCAAATTATCCCTTTGCGTTGCTTATTTTTTCCTTGTAGTGGTTTTCTAACTCTTTTAATTAATGTGTCTGCAAGAACTCCGACACCTTGCAGCAACAGATCTGTCTGTGCCATATTTATGATCTTAAAAACGAGTAAAAAGCTTGTGCGTTAAATGAAAACTAACACCTTACAGCAACAGAGCTGTCGCAGTTATGATTTTGAATCCGAGTAAAAAAGTTTGTGTGTAAACCGCTATCCGTGTACACTCGGATGAAGCTTACTTATACGAGTCCACTCGGTCCGAGCATACTGTGACTGTATCAACGCGGCATACCTATCATTTACCTCGTCGTCGTGAATAACGCGCCGTGACAAAGTGCAATTACATATTTATTTTTAGTATACAGTCCACTAATGTTTTAGCTCGAGTTGCAATCGGCAATTTCGGCGCTAACACATAGTATAACAAAGAGTGGTTTGGGACGACCACAGCTGAGGTGGAGGGATGATATCCAACGATACGCTGGCATGTCCTGATGCAGACTGCACAGGACACGACGACATGGAGTCAATGAAGGAGGCCTTCGTTCAGGAGTGAACGAAAATAGATTGAAGAAGATTATATTCACATGTTGGTACACATAAATGGCCTAAAATGGATATGGTCGGTTGTAAAACATCACCATTAGGCAATAAATCCGCCATTGCGCACCATTATGTACATATCGATGGGTTAATTCCAATACATTGCATGTCCAAATATGGATAAAATTGAGTTATTAATATGGTTACGTAGATCGTTTCGCCCTCTATCATCTATAAAATTATGAAGTATGTAGGAGATGTTCATTTATAGTTATTCAATAAAAACCAAACATTTCAGTTGGTGAGCCGATCGGTTACTGTGCGGGCGTCCTGGGTTCGATTCCCAGCAGAGGAGAAATTTATTTAAATTTCTTTCTCACGCAAATATTGCTTCTCTGGGCTGGAAACACTGGTTAGTTGGAAGAAATTGCCATACAGCAATAAACTCGCCACTTGCGCAGGGTGCAAGGAAGTGTTCATTATTATTATTATTATTATCATTACATGTCCTAAACATTATGTTTTTTAAAGTATTAATATTGTATGTCCACATAAGTACTGGACATACAAAATTTAGGAACAAACAAACAGCCGTTGTAGCAGAACATACACCTGACATATTATTTCCGATTATTATCAAGAATTTATCATCTCTATATTCTTAAACAAACTCTTCTTAGAAGGAAACTTTAAAATGCAACATATGTATTTTAAAAAAAATTCTTTCAACTGTCCCATGAAAACAACACGCCAAAATCACCTTTTCTATACACCATACTGCAGAACAAATTACGCACAGAATAATTATGTCAACAGATGCTTAAATTATTACAATAGTCTTGACCCCCAACCTGATATATTTAACTCCACACAGACATCGATGAAACGCCAATTACGCGCAGTTATTGGTAATATTACTGGTTAAAAATCAAACCTACTTTCCTTAAACATTCATCCCTTCCTTATCAACGCTTTCCTATATCCATTACCCTTCCCTTTCCCCCACATACACTCACCATCTTACAATACTAGACTACCCAACATTAATAATGTATAATAATTTAAATATGTGAAACTATATAATTGGCTATTTATTTTGTATTCTCATTTGCAATTTAGTATTATAAATGTATAGCTGTTAAGTTTCCAAACAAATAAAAAAAAATAAAAATAAAATAAAATAAAAAATATAATTTAATTATACAAGTTTAGTGTGTTTAGAGATACTCATTATTATTCTTCACTACTATGGAACAGTGTAGATTCATGACGTTTCGAGTGTGCGGGGATACACGCATGTGTTGTCATAGGCACATCTCTTTATGAAGTAATGCACTCCCGCATATCTGTCGCAGGTTGCTCCGCACTGCGGGACATGCCGTGATGGTATAGGAATCCATTGAGGTCGACTATATAACGTATAAAAACGTTTTATATTTTTGTTTACGGAAAACACTAAGATTTATCTCCAGAAAATCTCAAAAAATATTTGGTCTGCGATTGTTCGACTGTAGGGTGAAATTTTTATTTCTTTTGTTGGATTCCCGTGATGAACGGCTGGGCAGTCAGCCGTAGTTCCTGGATCAGGCGAGGGTAGAAGGGAGACGTATCCACCCTCCCTCCAGCACTTCCATTCCAGAAATGCCAAATACGATTTATCGCTGTTCCAGGACATAACAACAGAGAACCATCAAATATCTCCAGACCTATAGAAACCGTCAGACGATCGACGGAAATGAAATAAGTACGGATAAATAGACTGGCCTATTGAAGATCCCACTTATCATTTTTGGAAAATCAATGATTGATGGTGGCACATTCGTAAATACAACGTCAACAAATTAATGCGATACTGGTTGAAGGCCACTGTTTATGCAGAGTTTGATACCTCTTGCTATATGGATTTCCAGCTGTGTTTGTGATACAATGTCATAATTTACTAATTATATTAAAAAACTTAAAATATCGAAAACAAACTTGTTTCCACTAATAAAAATTTACTTGACCACTGACGCGCTTTGTTCGAAGAGAATCTACAGAATGGTGAATGCTCTTTGAGCGAAACGCGTCAGTGGTTAAGTAAATTTATAAGTGGAAAATGTTTAAAATTGAGTTTTTTTTACTTATTGGCATTATATAAATTAATAATGCCAAGTTTGTCTCTTGCCAATTTATAGTTATAACCACTATCTAGTCTTGTAGTTGACCAAAAAGCGATATTTAATAAAAATTTTCACACGATTACTTGTAAAATACACTTTATAAAAATTTGTTTTTTTTCGAAATAGTCTTAAAATCAAATCGAACAAAATACAAAATACACTGATTTTAAATTCTGACGAAGGTTTGATTTATATTGGTATGGTTTGAGATTGACAGTATTGGAATGAATTCTTTATTGAAGTACGTAACTATTGGATTTTATGGGTTTAAAAAAAATGAACCCATTCTTGTAAATGATGTCCTTTAATCAGTGTAGTGTGTAAATATGAGTTTGGGTTTCGAACGAAAATAATGAAAATTATGAAGAACAGAATCATTACAGTATGAAAAGGAACATGATTGATAATTCTTAATTCTTTTGTAATTACAGCTTTAGTCTTCAATTACTTCTATTGATAATTCTCATCGTGATTTGATCATCATACAGTTTATTATACATTTACCTGGAATAATTACCTAGATGGCGATATATAGTATGTTGGTATGATACATCAAAGTAATATTAAATTCCATTTAATTCCTTCATACAGCTTGTGTTCAATTAAAAGCATAATTAGAATATATTATATTCCAATAAATACTTGTACTCCGTATCGTCTTTACAAAGGTATATAATAAATTATGAAGCTCGTTGATATATTCAATAATCATCTATCTCTATGTTTCATTAAGATTAGTAATATATTATGTCAATAAATAGCAAATTGCTCCTCAAAGGAGAACATACTGAAGAATTAATACCAAAGTTATTTTATGACAAATTTTTAACATCTCAATAGAGACGAAGTTGGAACATTATGGGAGAACCAGGAACTCAAGGCACCAATAGGGTTTACGACCTGTAACAGTTAAAAATTCCATTCTTTGCGTATATTAAAAATATACGATTTATATATAATGATACTGCTTACTGGAATTTGGATCGGTTGTATGGAATCCAAACTATGAAACACATATTAACGCAATAGAAAATCTTCAAATAAAATATATAAAGCAATTAAATTTTCGTACTAGACTACATTTCTCTAACTATCTTCAAGCTTTAAAACACCACAACACAAAACTAATGGAGAGATGCAGATCAATCCATGATATTTGTTTTCTATATGAAAATTATTAACGGTCTGATCGACAGCGCACCCCTTCTAAGTAAGTGAATAAAACACAACTTTGTGTACACCGCTAAAACTATCTCGCTTATTAAATTAAATTAAATTCCTGTACATGTTAAGGGAACACAGTTTTCTTCCTCGGGAGGATACAAGATTCGTATTTATACCTAACTAGTTTTTAGTAATATAGGTAGGTATGTACCTATCCCAAACAAAATGTTCCATCTGATTTATGCGAATAACCAAAATAAATTCGATTTTTTTACAACCCTTTTTACCATAATTTTACAAAACAACGAAACACGTATATTTTTATTTTTAAAGGAAAATACATATATTTATTTTCAGCTTTCTACCTTTATTAGTTTCTGAGATATGATTCTTCAAAAATAACTACCCCCCACCCTTTAATGCCTTATAAGTCTTATTTTTTTTAGTACAGAATAACACATGTTGATACTTTCTTAGAAAAAAAATTTTAGGAAATTTCAATAAAATGAGTTTTTGGTTTATAAATACTCGTTTAAAATTATCCCTATTTCCGTACGCCCTTTTTCATCCCTTTAAAAAAATATTTAGAAAAACGGCAAAACACGCTATTACTAGTTTTAATAGGAGTATGGATATGCCAAATCTCAAGTTCATATCACGTCTGATTTCCGAGATATTTGTATATTGTTAAAAACTTTTAACCCTAATTTTCACCCCATTAGGGGCGGAATTTCCAAAAATCCTTCCTTAGTGGAAGGTTTTGTTATTAAACCTATTTGATTTCAAAATTTCACTTCTCTACGATTAGCCGTTTGGGCTGTGCGTTGATGATTGAGTATGTCAGTCAGTCAGTCAGGACACTTTGCTTTATAGATATAGATAGTATAATTTGTCAATAAACATGTTGATTCTATTTACTGAGATCGATGCTTTAATGACAAGCAATTATCAACACATAATGGATATTAAGCGTATAATGTTACATATTATGCTATTTGACTTTTGACAGCTACAATATTGAAATTATCACTTAAACGTATCATTATAATACATTATTATATCACACTAATTGAGTTAACGACATGAGATCTGTATTAATCGATGATATACATATATATACATATATATGTATTATATTAAATGTATGAATTTAAACAGCGACAGTTCGTATTATCTTTTAAAGTATATATATATATATATATATATATATATATATATATATATATATATATATATATATATATATATATATATATATATATATATATATATATATATATATATATATATATATATATATATATATATATATATATATATATATATATATATATATATATATATGACACGCCTTGTGACACGCCAGCAGGTGGGCGTGTCACAAAATATATATATATATATATATATATATATATATATATATATATATATATATATATATATATATATATATATATATATATATATATATATATATATATATATATATATATATATATATATATATATATATATATATATATATATATATATATATATATATATATATATATATATATATATATATATATATATATATATATATATATATATATATATATATATATATATATATATATATATATATATATATATATATATATATATATATATATATATATATATATATATATATATATATATATATATATATATATATATATATATATTTTATATACACCGCATTTTATATAGGTATTTTATATAGACCTCATTTCGGATTATCAATTAGTAACATGCAAGTATTTTGAAAGTTTCATCACAATGTATCTCTGTGTGTGTGTGTGTGTGTGTGTGTGTGTGTGTGTGTGTGTGTGTGTGTGTGTGTGTGTGTATGTGCTGTGTGCTATGTGCTATGCGCTGTGTGCTATGTACGGCGTGTTTATTTTACTTTATCGATTATAGACTAAAGTACGTAGGTACTCATTCGATTCTTTTCAAATTTTGCAAGTTTGTGTTTTTTTTTTTTATATAAAAAATGAATATGTCCTTATTAAACAAGTACATATACATCTTCCTACGTTCCCTTAAATAAGCATAAATGCTTGTGCTATAGGTGAACTAAATCGGTCGAGGCAGGATTCGAACTTGTGACCACTGGATTGCTAGCCCAGCGCGCTGACCGCTCTGCCATCGACCCATCTATACTCGTTTATCTCGTATATAATACTCGTTTTGATCCCATTAAATTTTGAAGGATATCTGAAGGCAAATCACTTTCATCACATAAGAATTTTTCATAATAAAATATAAATAAAAAATAATTTAACAAACTTATTTCATAAAAATGCTGAATATTTTTCATACAAAATTTGAATACCAACATTTTTTTGTAAAATAATGAATATGTCCTTGTAACAAGTACATATACATCCTCATACATTCCCTAAATTAAGCATAATAAATGCTTGTGCTATAGGTGAACGAAATCGGTCGTGGCTGGATTCAAACTCGCGACCACTGGATTTCTAACCCAGCGCGCTAACCGCTCATCCACTACCCATCTGACTTAATGGTCACACTTTATGGAGTGACTTGTTAGTGAAAAGTTTAGCGTTGGCCACAACTCACTCGTTTTTTTATTAGAGTGTGGTGTTTTCTCGAGATATAGGTACTCTATTCTCTAGTCAATAAATTTGTTCACATCGCTATCTACACTTACACATGAATTACCTACAACTCTTAATTCCTATAAAAAAAATCTTGGGGGGTGTGTAGGGAATTCGAAATTTGTGGTTATGTGTATTTTTGGATTGAACAACTAAATTAAAAAAAATATAGGTTTTGTTGAAAAAATAAAAAAAAAATAGTCCTCGAAAACAGCACCACTTATCGATTCCTAAATTATCATTCCTTTCAAGCCTGAACCAACAATACACGTTTACAAAATTTCATCGTAATCCGTGGGATGATATCGGAGATTAGCGTGTTCAAACTTCGTGATACATAGATCAGCGTGTACAAACTTCGCGATACGTAGATTAGCGTGTACAAACTTCGTGATACGTAGATTAGCGTGTACAAACTTCGTGATACGTAGATTAGCGTGTACAAGCATCGTGATACGAGATTTTTATATATTTAGATTATAAATACACTTTCATTTTTGATTTCATATTTTTATCTCAAACATACAAGTTTTTTTTTAATGACAAACTTTTTAACATCTTAATAGAGACGAAGTTGGGAAATTATAGAAGAACCAGGAACTCAAGGCACATACTGGCTGGTTTACGTGATCACTATATGCGCTTGCGCAATGTTCACCAATTATGCCTTCTTATCGAGTTACCCTATCAAGGAATTATTGAAAGTTCTATATATTTGAATAATGTATAATACTTCATTCGAAAATAAGACATTTTACTTTTGCCATTTATGAAGTAACGAAAAAACCCCTTTGTAACGCCATCTATTGAGAAATTGGTTAATTTGTAAACAATGAAAGCATTAGTCCTTATAAATGAAGTAACGGTGTTTCGCACAGATGTCACCCCTGAACTGTGACAGAAATATTATTTCATTTTTGGCTTGTTTACCTTCTTTAAGCAATGTGTATGTAAATAGATATCATTTGACCTCCGACCGACGAGGAAAAAATCCAATGTTTGCGTATATGCAATTAAAAGTATTAGGTCATTTTTCCTATGAAGGTAGACTATCCAGGTAACCGTTCATCCGATTGCAATGAAACTGTGGTGAATTGTCGAGCGTATGCCCAGGATGGTTTCTGGATTAAAACATTTTTCTTCTTCTTCATCGGGTATTAGGTCATATTTTTTTTTTTTTTTTTTTTTTTTTTTTTTCTTTTTTTTTTTTAAAAGTGAATACACAATATTCTTTAATCGATAACACATATAAATACATAATTGTAAATATAAATTAGTTACCCGATGGAAGGATTTTCATACGTGAATATCAAACCGATTCACCTTTGAGTTTAATTGTAATTGATAATCGCTATTAAGTTTTACCTATGAAGGTGGTCTATCCTGGGAACCGTTCATTTGATTGCAATGAAACTTAGGTGAATTGTCGAGCGTATGCCCGGGATGGTTTCTAGATCAAAAAAATTTTCTTCTTCTTCTTCATCTTCATCGGGTATACTTACGTCATTTTACCTAAGAAGGTAAAATGACCTAATAAACTGGGAGAAGAAGTTCCAACTGCCCTTCCATCTCTTCGCAGATCTTGCTGGACAGTTTCTGGATTTAAACTTTTTTCTTCTTCTTCTTCTTCGTGTATTTGGTCATTTCGTGTATGAAGGTGGAGTATCCTGCGAAAAGAAGGTCCAAGTGTCCTTTCGTCTCTTCGCAGGTCTTCCAGGATGGTTTCTGGATTTAAATTTATTTTAACCCACTGAAGGGACGGGAGGTAATGAAGGGAAGGGAGGTACTTGAAGGGACGGGTAGTACTGAAGGAAAGGGAGTTACTTAAGGGCCTAAAGGGATGGGAGGTACTGAAGGGTCTGAAGCGACGGATGGTAATAAAGAACCATTTTCAATTATACAGGCAATACGAAGTTCGCCGTGGTGCACTAGTTAAAAATAAAACAATATGTTTTAAATTCTACGTATATTTTTTAATTCGTCGATAGTTATTTCGCCTTGTTAGGGCATCTTCAAGACTATGACGGCGTGGAGTTTCTGTGGGGTTATATAGGTAGAGGGTTGAGCTTACAGTTTTTTTGATTGATCAGTATCTTAACAAGGCGAAATAGCTATCGACGAATTAAAAAAAATGGAATTCTACTACGTAAAATATCCACAAATACTTAAAAAAACATTCGAAACATACAAGTCTTTACGCGGATGGTAAAAACAACTAGTAAAGCTACAATTTTTCACTGACACCAACCAAATTCGTACAATTAATATTAAATCAGCGCTTCCTTCTCCGATGACTGAACTGGCCTCCCTGTAATCTCTGTTCCGATTGAAATTTGAAAAGTGTAGATTATTATTTCCAATCCTATTAAATTTTGTCCTTTCCCGGATTCGTTTTTCCCCCAATATCCGCCGCAACGCTCGTTCTCCCCTTCATTTGTGATTCAGTTGTGATTTCTGTACCTATATTTGCAGACCGAGGGAATATTTGCTGCCGGTTCTTTCGTCCATTGTTCGGCCTCTTGTTGATTTTGTGTCCCGTATTCAGAATTAAATAACATTCAGCGCTTAAATATTTTTCCCTCGATATACTCAACGACTATGTCCTGCAGGAATCATCATTGAATGACAGCGAGTAGTTACTTTGATGTTTCAAAGTCAGGGATGCCACCAAGGGACAAATTATATTGTTGAATTTTGATATGTGTTAATATGTGTATGTTTATATTGTATTCATAATTTTATACGAAAGAAATAGCCATCATGTTCTTATCATTTTTTCCATGATTTTTTAAATATTTTTATATGATTGTAGCCATTATATTTTACAGTATTTTAGTCATGATTTTTTTTTAATATTTTTATATAATTGTATTGTGTTAATATGTGTATGTTTATATTGTATTCATAACTTTATGCGAAATAAATAGCCATCATGACACAGGCTTTGCCTAGTATGATGGTGATTAAAACACCGCTTTCTGCATCACTGTATAATATATGTACATGTTAATAATAATATGAAATATAAGTGTATCAATATTTGTCAGAAATGAATAAATAAATAAATATTTATTTAATTTAAAGGGATAAAATATAGCAATTAGAAAAGACAATAATTAATGTAGTTTGCTCGCTATTCATTTATAATTTTTATTTATTAAGTTTTAAAGCATCTTAAATTATTTGAGTTATTGATACCTACAAATCGTTTCTACATATCGGACGTCCTAAAACAGGTTCACCTAGTTGGACTTCCAATGAGACAATATAAAAATAATACAGAATTTTATGTTCATATTTTAATTATGTATCAACCTGGAGCATTTTTGCTAGTACCAGCTTATTTCAAACCTTTATTAGTAACATAGCATTAAAAAAATTAACTAAATTTTTAATTTTGTTTACACCACGTGTGAATTGAATTAGCGACCGGTTTCGGAACTAACCGTTCCCTCCTCAGGCAGAATTTCAACTTGAAGTTGAACAAGTTGAAATTCTGAGCTTAAATCGGAGTATGATGATTAGGAATTTTTATACCAGAACAAATTCCGACATTATTTTTATGACAGTTGACTATTGATAAAGTTATAGATAATACAGTTAATTGAAATCTTATTTCTCAAATATGAAACAGCGTGTTCTTAAAAAGATACCATAGATATATTCAACATTTCTCTAGTGAATAAGCGCTATGCAATTTTAAAATTAAGCATAAATTCTCCTTAGAAAATATTGAAAATGTCATCCAACTGTCGATATGTTCAAGAGAATTTATTTTTCTTATCATATCGCCATGGTTTCAAGCCAAGATACGCGAGATTTGTATGAACAGGTCTATTTTCTTTGAAGTAAAAAAACACCAATTTATAATATGTCGGAGCATAAATGTTGCGTATATGGATTAACTCAGAATTTGGAGTAGTACATTTAGTGTGTCTGTGAGTGTCCCCCCTTATTACTTTTGATTGAAATTTATAGGCTTACATAACTTTTATACTCAGAATTTTGAATCTCAAATTAATTTTATTGCCTTATGGCAATAAACCTGCCTTTGTACACATGTACATAAATTATATAAATAAATAAATAAATTTTAATTAAAAAATTTCCAGGGAATCTCAAACTTTTTTAAAACGCAAATTTCATAACATATCGATCCAGATGTTGTGTTATTTCATTATGAAAAAACATTATTCAACGCTTTATACTGAACATAATTGTAGTAAAAAAAATGAGGCATATTTTTCTAAATAATATAATTTAATAAACAAAGTATCTAAACTATTTTTTTTTCAATATTAGTTGACTAGAAGTGATGGTGGAATATCTAATTGAAAAATATGTACGCTGGCAGCAGACGCCCCCTTAAACGAACATGTTCACAAATTATATTTAAATAAACTAAAAATACATATGTGAAACTTTATTGTAAATCGAATATTTTTTAATTGCATATACGCAAACATTGGATTTATTTCCCTGTCGGGAGTCAAATGATATTTTTACTAACAAACTTTTTAACATCTCAATAGAGAAGAAGTTGGGATATTATAGAAGAACCAGGAACTCAAGGCACCTACAGGGCTTACGACCTGTCATCGAATATCATTGTTTGCAAATAAACTAATTTCTCAAGAGATGGCGTTACAGTAAAAGTGTTCTTCCTTACTTTATAGATGGCAATACTATAATTCCTTATTTTCAGGTGAATTGTTATACATTATTCAAATATGTAGAGTTTTCAAAAATAACATTGATAAGGGAACTAAATAAGAAGGCATAATTGGTGAACGTTGCGCAAGCGCATAAAGTGATCACGTAAACCAGCAGATAACAGGGCGTTAGCCCTGTAGTTTCCTTGATTTCCTAGTTCTTCTATTATATCCCAACTTCGTCTCTATTGAGATGTTAAAAAGTTTGTCAATATAAACTTTATTGTGTTCAATTGTTTTTGTCAAACATGTTGATGATTAGAAAATCTACTAAAGATCGCCACTTGATAGTTGATGCAAAGTCATTAATTGGAGGTAAGATTGTTTGGTGCGTTGAGTGCATCAAATATTTAAGTTTACGTTAAGAAACCTTTGTGAAGTTCACAGTGAGAGACATATCCGACCCTAAATCAGCAGCGGCAACAGGTAATTTTACAAATTGTTATACGCAACATACCTACTTCATTCAGAAAAGAAAACATCTGAATTCTCCAAATGAGAATAACAAGAGAACGAATGGGTAATACAATTTGTGTTATAATTAAATAGAAACATTCATGTGATCCTGTCCATGGTAATATTTCAAAACCCTGTGTGAAGTGAGACAGACAAAAGGGAGAAGAAAATGTATGTACGTACCTACTTTATACCTCCCCAGTCTACTTTTTTCAGAGCCCGAGGCAACCTACCCAAAGAAATACACGGAATAAATTGGACGTATTATCTTTTCTGTAGGTCCACTGCTGTTTTGGTTAAATTGCTTTTTGACGAAATGAAGAGAAACAATAATTATATACAAATGATGATATTCTACGCATTAAACTTGTCGAGAAAAAAATGAACAAAAGTTGACTTTGAAGTAATGACATTTTTAAAATATTCAACGCAGCAAATTCGACTTATTACAAGGTATGTACATATATAAATTTCAGAGAAATTCTGAATTACTTTTAAGGTTTTCTTTTGTTTTATGAACAAGAGTCGGAATTTATAATGTTATTAAAACAACAATCTACGTTTTTGAGTTGTACAATTATTTGAGTGGCGTAAAAGTTGCAGAAATTTATATCAAACATTTGCAAATTATTCAAAAATTATATCAAGCACTAGCAACTTGTAAAAAAGTAGGTTTTCACATTACAAGGACACAATAAATTTTACGATGATTCTACAAAAAAGCTAATTATAAGTAACAGAATAAATAAAAATTTAAGGCATTCAAATAAATCATAAGGTAATAATGAACATGTAAAATATATTTAAGTAATAAAAGGAAGTAGTTCGAGGAGAGAAAAGGAAAGGAAGTAATTATAATTAAGACTGTGAATAAATGATTTATTTACACTATTGTTAGATTTTCGTAAATTTTATATAAATCTGTTGTAAATTCGTCGAATACGTTTCTTTTTATTAATATGAATAGAGTGTGAAATGGAGTAAGTGAAATTTTTTTATTAATGTATTTTTATCTTTTTTCAAATCACTAATATATTTAACTATTAGGTAGGTATATAATATTATGTGGTATAATATTGAAAATACACCACTTTACCAGATAAAAATTCTTAAACCAATAATAAAAAACTATAAAATAATTTTACTTCCTAAGCAAAAAATATGATTTTATTACCTTATAAAAATGGGTGTATTACCTCAAGGTAATCGCTGTTATGATCAGGATTCCATTTTCTACATTCGTCTATTATTGAATGTTAACAATTTTCAAACGAATATACTGTTTATTAAGAACCTGGTTGGTATAAACAATGAAATTATCAATTAACCTACATGCGATATTACATATAATTAACTCTACATAAATAAACAAATAAATAAACCATGGAAAATCTTTATAAACATAATTCTTCTGTACGTGTGTATGTCACTGAACTCTCCCTAAAGAAACACTTAGAAATCTGTCATTTACGTCGTAGTTTGGATTGTTTTGACATTTAAAGTTCTTTTCGCTCTGTTTCGGTAATATTCATACTTCAATTCGTTCATTTCCGTGTCCAGACCATATTATATGCTGTATTGCAATTATGTATATAAGAAATGACAATCGATTTAATCCCAATGTGTTTAGCGGCTCATCGAACAATAAAATGTAAGTTTGTTCAGAGAACATGTAATAACATCCATATGATTCAAATACATGATACATTTTTTATATATTTTCATATATTTTTTTGTTTCACAAATAGTTCAACTTCTGTCGGGTCCGCAACTAATATATAGTTTTATTATCGTCATATCAAGTTAGAGAACATCTTATAAAAAATAGATTAAGTAAGAAAATGTAAATACTGTCGTAAAAACTTTGCAAATTTAATTATTTCACTAAAACAATACTTGTCGTATTTGTTGAAATAACAATTTGTAATTTCACAGTAACCTTCAGGGTACATTACTGTTAAGGTTTTTTGTACCAAAGCTTTTATTGTGTGCCTCCGATTACTTTCATTCGCTAAAATATTCAAATGATTTCAATAGTGAACTGTTGTTTGCAAAGTCACTTTAAAAGCTGTGATTTTCCTCTGGCATAATAAATTCACGCTTTATTTATCTTTACGTGTGTTTTTTTTAATTTTCATTAAAAGGCATTGTACCTATATTCTATTTCGAATATTAAAAGTTACATACACAATGATATTTTTTGACAAAACTTTTACATCTGAATAGTATTATAGGTATAGACGCTATTGGGGTTGTTATTTAATTAAGAATATGATATATCAGAAGGTTGCGATTTTTAGTTCGTGTTCAAATTGCTTCCCACTAACAGACATAACTATATAAGATATTGCAATTTGATAACCAGTTAATTAGTAGAAAAAAAAATAGTAATAGAGTGATGAAAGGTTTCATAGTAAAATATTACTCACGCAATTTTCATCATTTTTGATTTTAATAAGTTACAATATAAATTTACAGATGTTTGCGATGTTTGGGTCGGTGTAAATTTTATAATTATTTCTTAAGTTAACACTGTAATCGTCTGGTCGGTTGACGGGCGAATGGCGAACTGCGTTGCATATTCGGTTCAGGAACTGATGTCCTTCGGCCATCTTCGTCAATCCGAATGAGATGCGAGACCATCAGACAAATGACGTAGGTATGTTGATTGTGGTGCATGACGTCGCCACAGTATTTAAAGGACTGTTGCTTTCATTGTTTACAAAAAAAACAATTTTTCAATAGATGGCGTTACAAAAAGGTTTCTTCGTTACCTCATAAATGACGATTGTAAAAAAAGCATATTTTCAAAACGATCTGTCACTCATTATTAAAATATATAGAAGTTTCAAAATTGCATTTATAAGAGAACTCAACAAGAAGACATAATTGAAAACGTTGCGCAAGCGCATAAAGTGGTCACGTAAACCAGCCGATGACAGGTCGTAAGCCCTGTATGTGCCTTGAGTTCCTGGTTCTTATATAATATTCCAGCTTTGTCTCTATTGAGATGTTAAGATTTTTTTCAGTAGCGGATACTATTTTGTTAAAGGAAATATTATGTCGCAAGACACGCCACATCTCCCTATAACTATTAAAGTGTATGTATTGTTCTAAATTTATTTGTTTTTCGACAGATAATTATTGATTAATCTCAAAATTAAATAGTTTATAAAATTTAAAATGATGAAATTGACTATCGACGCGGCATTATCCTGACGGTGTGTTTTATACGAAACGTGTCGATGTGCTTTTCAGTTTGGCGGGAAAATAACACTGTATTATTTTTTTATTTAAAAAAATAAATATCTTCAAAAAAAAAACAAATTTAATTAAGAGGGCCTATAAATCGAAACACCCCAATTTCTAATCAAATTCCTCAAATACGTTGAACAATGTGTTTCTAGAAAAAAATAGTATAAGTGTTTTCAACATTTCTCTAGTGAATGTTCGTCACACAATCTAAAAAATTAGCCTTAATTACCCTAAAAAAATATATAAATTATCCTTTTTTACAGCATTTTTTTTAAATAACTCCCTAACTATTTGTCGTAAAGAAATAAATCTTTTAAATGCTAAAATAATGCATAAAATCAAAGTGCATGACCGATAAAGTTTTTTAATTTCACGTCAGGGTCACCACTATAGGTTTTTGAGTCATATTGAGACTGATTGGTGGAGTTAAATAATAAGCTTGTTCGGTATGCAAGTTGTTTATTATACGACGGCCCGAGATAACTGAACTGGCTCGTCGTTGGTGGGGATATATAAAGGCAAGCCAGAGGGGCTTGCCTCCTCAATCCAAAATGCAAAAAATCAACAAATTTTGGGTGCCTTATAATTTAAATCACGTATAAACCTTTTTTAACGCACGCTATAGTTATCTTTACTAACGCGTAACTTCATAGTCCATCAGGCGGTTTTAAATATCATTTTTCCAGTCACTATATGTCCTCTTAATAGAAAAATAATAGAAAGTTTTGTTATAAGAAAAACGTCATTTTACTAAAAATAAAAAAAATATAACCAAATCAAGTACCTAGTTATATTAATTATAATTATTCGTTTCAAGTGTACTTTTTTGGTGTTTTTAAATACAAGTGACTTCATTGGTTGAGTAATTAAACAATCTATCAATAAAATCTATTAAAAATATTAAACAATCCGGAATGAAATTCTCATAAGCAATAATTAATTAACTAGTAACATGGTACAGCACTATGCTATGATGGTAGTTCAATCCATGATTAAGTGCGCACCATCACTACATATATTTAGGTACTATAGCCTACTATATACCAGGGGTGTGCAAACTTTTCGGACCACGGGCCAGATTCAGAAATTCAAACTTTTGGGACCATGGGCCAAATTCAGAAATTCAAACTTTTGGGACCATGGGCCAGATTCAGAAATTCAAACTTTTGGGACCATGAGCCAGATTCAGAAATTCAAACTTTTGGGACCATGGGCCAGATTCAGAAATTCAAACTTTGGGACCATGGGCCAGATTTCAGAAATTCAAACTTTTGGGACCATGGGCCAGATTCAGCAATTCAAACTTTTGGGACCATGTGTTAAATTCAGAAATTCAAAGTGAACGGCGGACCGCAAAATAAAATATTGTCTCCGCAGAAATAAAAAAAAATAAAATGTTTACTATTAATTTCCTAAGAATTTATAAAAAAAAATATCCAATGGAAAAAATTACAAAATCAAATATTTAGAACTTTCAAAAATTACATTGATAAGAGAACTCGATAAGGAGACATACTTGGTGAACGTTGTGCAAGCGCATAAAGTGATCACGTAAACCAGCCGATGACAGGTCGTAAGCCCTGTAGGTGCCTTGAGTTCCTGGTTTTTCTATAATATCCTAACTTCGTTTCTATTGAGATGTTAAATAGTTTGTCAATAAAAATACCAATTGACTCCTGACAGGGAAAAAATCTAATGTTTGCGTATATGCAATTAAAAAAATATTCGGGTAAAAATTACAATTTTTCATTGGTTATTCTTCATTTTTCCATTGGTTATTTTCAATCCTCTTCAGTTTTTACGTGTCTACCTCGACAAATAAAGTCCGCGCAGCGAGAAAATGTCAGTTTTCTTGTGTTAATTTAGACAAATTAAAGCAAGCAAAACCCTAGCAGCGAGAAATTTTTTCGATTGTAATGCGTACGAATGTATGTACCTAATGGCCAAGTTTGAAGTTTTTTTTAAACAAAAATATGAGAAAAAAAATCTGATTTTTGACGTATATTACTAGCGGGCCGCAGGTTGCCCAGGTCTGATCTATACTGTACAATACTGTGATATATGTAAAATGATCAATATTATTTGGTGCAAAATGCGTATTGAGGTTAAGGGAATATAACGTGTAAATAGGAAACTACCCTTCTATTTACATGTATTTTATACAACAATACTAATTAAATCGAAAAGGGATTACCCAAAATACCTAATGACGTTTATATGTAATTTTTGTTGTGTAGCCTTTATATTGAAAGGATCTACGTACGTAATTATTGTTTATTGTCAAGTAACTTTTTTCATAATTTTATTTAAGTATTCTGTCCGTATTGGAAATTTGCAATTGAATTTTAACTAACTTCCCGGCTAGTTGGCTCTTAAACTTTCAGAATTTGTGTATTACCGATGACAATGCATGTTAAAACTGTTTAATTCATTTGATAAAATTGAACATTTTCATTCAATCTTAGTGTTATTGTTAAGTATGTTCTGAATAAGAATTTGTTTGCTTTATAAAACAACTGTGTTTGACATTGTGTGTTTCAAATTGGTAGTATGAATCTACGGGCTGACGTGAAATATTTTTTCATATCAACGTGAAGAAAAATTTGAAAAATGTTTCAAAAAAACTTTTATTTTTAAAGACTTGTTTTTTACAAATTAATAATAACTACTTAATTATAACAGAATGGTAGAAAAAAAGGTTCGTTTAAAAATCGAAAAAGAAAAAGCTTTAGTAAATTGAATTTACGGAATATGGAATTTTCGTCAGATAAAATATCTTTCCATTTGAATTGTCTGCCACCGTCATCATTCTGACATCGTTTATCCTTTATTTAGAAATAATTAATTTTGTAGAAAAAAAAGAAGTCTGTTACTTGTAAAATCATTTCATATTTATTTATTTATTTATTTATTTATACATCTTCTTGTACATAATATAAACAAATATAATTGTACACTGGCGAGCTTATTGCCATTAGGCAATTTCTTCCAACCAACCAGATTACAAAGTATGACAACATTGTGTATGTACAACAGCAAATAAAAAAGAGTAAAAGAAATCAAATAAAATACGTATAACACTTAAATACTATTAAACAAAAAAAAATTATAATTCATAGCAATAAAAAGGATATGGTAAGGACAGGAGAGGAAATCGGGATCAGGTGTTCAAGGATAAATATTCCTTCTTTAGTTTTTATTATTATATTCATTAATCTATATGGCTGATTTTAAATAAATATAGTTATGTCTAATATATGGATGGGTGATTTTTTTTTTGAAGAATGAATATGTCCTTGCATCAAGTGCATCTAATAAAAATAATAATAATAATAAACACATACTAAAGTTACCCCTATACGTCATCAGCAACATACAAAAAACTACAATTATCAACACATATACCTACAATAGTCAGAAAATTTCTACAGGTACCACTTTTAAGAACTACACAAACACACAACCACACAAACACATATGCCTCACAACCTGAGTACGATTCGTTGTGAAGGAAATTACAGGATCATAACCGTGATCAACACTTATAAAATAATAATAATTCCTTGCATTTCCTTGCACACTGCGCAAGTGGCGAGTTTATTGTCGTATGGAAATTTCTTCCAACGAACCAGTGTTTCCAGCCCACAGAGAAGCAATATTTGCGTGAGGAATGAATTTAAATAAATGTCTCCTCTGCTGGGAATCGAACCCAGGACGCTCGCACAGAAACCGAACCGCTTACCAATTGTGTTATGTAAGTGTAATTGTTTTTTCTCTTGATAAATAAATAATAATTAAAACCTGCGATAGATGAACAGTACGCATTACTTTAAAAAAAAACACGACTTATGCATATATGTATACCTACATTATACCTATATTATGTATACCTTATCGCCTTAACATTCAGAACACTACACCTTACACACACATCGCCTCAACACATCGCCTTAACATTCTTAACACTACATTAAGAATGGGTGGTGAACCTCATTGCTGAACAATGTGAGATGTTATTGTTGCCTGTTGTATTTTCTATTACCCGGCTCTTACGGGACACCCGAAACACTACATTCAGAATGGGTGGTGAACCTCATTGCTGAAATATGTGAGATGTTATTGTTGCCTGTTGTATTTTGGATTACCCGGATATTACGGCACACCCAACAACGATAATAGAAAAGAGTGGAAGCACTATTTTAAGCCGGTGCCTCATGCTGACAATACATTGTTGTGTATTGCAAGTAACATTTTAATCCCAAACTATTACCGTATTACCGTTGATTATTTTAAATAAACAAATTAATTCACAAATCGTTCTTCTGTTTGAACTCAAGGCACCATACAGGGCTAAAATGAGATGTTAAAAGTTTGTCAACAAAAATAACATTTGACTCCCGATAGGGAAAAAATACAATGTTTGCGTATATGCAATTTAAAAATATTCGATTTATAATTAATAGTAAAACTGTAAAGATTGTTTACAAGTATGTCATTTGTTTAAACTGTGTGGAGTAAAAATCGAAAGATTTTAACTTCTTTTGTACGTATTACATACATAAATACATACTCGGAGACTACAGTAGAGAAAATTGCGAGATATTTCAGTGTTGGCATTCCTTCAAGATAATTTCCCACTTGTACAATTCAAAACCTCCATCTTTTCTTGACAATGTGTATTAATATTGTGTATAGATATATGTCGCAACACCACAATTCCCCTCTACGACAGAGTGCATACAAAACGTAATAATGTCAGTTTATATTCTTGATTCAGCGACGATGGAAAAAATACATTTGAAAGGGAAATATAAGACTGTTATTTGCATCCCCTAAGTGCACATCGCAGTGTATTAGACACTTTTAATGGGACTGAGAAGAAAAAAATAACGGATAAAGCATACACAAGAAGATCAGAAAAAAGGAAATAATGTACCTACATCATGTGGAATTCTAGAATTTCGAGGAAACAATTGAGAATTATTTATATATTGCTACTTAAAGTTAAGTACAATATACCGCAATGTTACATATGCATGAAAAAGTATAGGAACCTTCGTAATATCTAGACAAACTATTCAAGGACAGTTAGAAAATTTAAGTTTATTTTATTATGTACATGAAAATATTTGAATAGGAACAATATTCTTCGCTGTTAGTACATAATATAACCAATCCCTTTATGAAAACAATTTCAATTTAATCTGTACCAGATGTAGGATGTTAGTTTTGCTAATAAACAGAACACCTTTTCAGGTCACCGGAAGTAAGCTGAAAACGGAAATAGGTCAGCAAATACTATTTAATATTCTAACCTTGACTGTAATCAAGTCTTAACACTCTATATTGGAATATTCTGAAATATTTATAACCTTAGTGTAATTATCAACAATACCTACACATATTATATTATATTTGTTAATCTTTTACAGAACTAATGAAGATTCTTCGTTAAATAAATTCATCCTTAAATTTACAATAGCAATTATGTATCTTGGTTTTCATGTTATAATATTATTTGCTGGCCTTCGTGGCTCAGTTGGTTATGTATCTGACTACTGATCCAAAGGTCCCGGGTTTGATTCCCGGTGGAGACAAAGTTTTTAATTGTGTATTCAGTCTGGATCTGTCAGACTATTAATATCATAAGTCTCCAGAATGTGGCAAGTTCTTATTGGGTGCGTGTTAAATTAATATTTGACATAATACCTACCTGTTAGTTGCCCGAGAAGCAATATTAAATAAATAATTAAATAATTTGTACACTGGTGGGTTTATTACCAAACGTCAATTTCTTCCAACCAACCAGAGTCAATGTAAATATACAATAGAATGTGTTCTATGTATATTTACATTGATTATATACATAAAAAATGAAAATAAAAAAGAATATTTATTTTATTTTATTTTATTTTATACAAAGTATACAAAAAATAACTGGACACAATATACAGGTGATACAAAATTAAATAAAAAATAAGCATGCCCAGCATCACTTACATGTATACATTATTACCATTTATATATTTATGTAGTGTAGGAGAAAAAAAGAAAACAGTAAAAATCAGATATGTGACATGTGAGTGGGGAGTGTGTGTGTGTGTGAGTATGTGTATGTGTGGGTGTGTGTGGGAGTGTATGAGGATGTGTGTGAACCTTTATGTGATGAACCCAACTTATCAGCATGAGTATCTAGGATTATATTAGAGTACTTAATAATATATTCTTTACCATAATCAATGGGGAGTTAAAAAGGTCTGCATCACTAATGTTGGAGTTATAAAAATGGGAAGTGCGGTATATGAAAGAATTCTGTCTGGCATTAGTGTTACAAATGGGGAGGTAAAGTAGGTCAGTCAGTCTAGTCGGTCTTGTTGGCACTCTCAGAGTCAAGCGTTCTAGCAGATCAGGGCAGTCAACCGTTGTGTTTGCAATTTTGAATAAAAATATAACATCTGCTATAGTTCTGCGGCTCTCGAGTGATGTAATTTTGTAATGCTTTAAGGAATCAGAGTAACTAATGTGGTCTCTGTGCGCACGAAAGAATATGATAATATTTGAATATAAGAACAGCTAGAGCAATAAAAGGAAAACCAAAGAATAAGGAGAGGAAGAGGATAGGAAGAATAAATCAGGTATTATCAGATTTATATTTTTTCGTTATTTTTTTATGTTTCATGAGATAGCTGTCGCAATATCAGGACATAGACTATTCAATAGCCTTGCTGATTGTATTTCAAATGAAGAGCTTAAACTATGAATTGGAATATATAGTTTAGTACGTTCAGCAAATCGGAGTAAACGCCCGTGGCATGAAAGATAAGTGAATTTATCTTTGAGATAAATCTAGGATTAGAAATGATATTGTATAACAATGATACGACATGCATATAATGTCGTTGTCGCATCATGGGCCAATGAAGAAGAAGATACTTTCGAAATTTATTAATTAAAAAGATAAATATTATACAATTGTTTAACATTTCAGATTTATAAGTTTATAATTTTCAAGCATATTTATTTAAATCACCTTATTGACAGTTCGCAAAAGTATATTCGAGTAAGATAAACTTTAAATTAGAATAAAAAAATCACTCATAGTTCCCTATGTTCCCTTTGAAAAAGAATATGATATTATTCGTTTTAAATATAGCGTTACAAATATCATAATTAACTATGCTTTTAAATAAAATAAATGCATTTCTAATATGTACGTCAGTTACGAAAAAATTATAAGGAGGATATTGAAAATTATAAATACTGATATTATCTTGTACCTGTAAATTTAAAAATCATAGAAAATACACAAAATTGATGAATTTTATAAGCAGTATATTAAAAATAAACATTTATAATAATCCACGTAATGAGTTTTTAAAATAAGAGCCTAGGTTCTTTCGATGGTTTTAAAACCTCATCTTCGGACTGAGACTTAACAAAATTTTACAGAATTGAAGATTGAAAATCGAGTTTCGTGTAGAAATTGACGAAAATTATTCAAATCGAACTTCACATTAATTTGATTTTGATTCGATATAGTACCTACTCGTATACCCAACTCGATCATACAAAACACGGACACATCTGTATTTTAATTCCATTGTACTCTCGATGAGGAGATATCCCTAATTCGTGTAGGCAACCATATCTCGTTCGTTTCAACATCATAATAATAATATTGTCTTTGTCCCAGTTTCCTTTGTTAATCCAGAGTAAATTCATTTATTTCATACCTATTGTCTTAATCAGAGTCTGCGAGATGTTCTCCACCGCCCGCCCGCCGCCGCCGTTGCGATCTCCGGAGATAAATAACAGGCCTATCTCGGGAAGGTGGCGGTCTCTTCAGCCAGATAAGACCGCTGATGGGCCGTTTCGCGAGGAGATTGAGGATAATTTGGTGATGGCCGATACTACCGCCTCTAACGTCTCCCGAGAGAATAAACCGAACAATTATATGTTTATTGCGTTTCACTCAGTCTCTCTATCTCTCTAGAGGTCCATTGCTTTAGGCTTTAACAATCTACATAATGGAAAATACTTTTTGAGACGATCGTATTTTTAAGTAGATTTGAATCAATCCATTAAGTAAGTTTGTCGAAGAACATTCTTTCTCAGTGATACACCATGATGTCTGACATAACTCTTCTTAGCTAGTTGCATGTAACACATGATATCCAACTGTCGATAGCGATAGTATGTATATGTAGCTGAAGAATACGTACCAAACTATAAACCCATAAATCCAAATTATTGAGTATTTTAAGATATTTTGTTTCCTATACAACACATGTAGGTATGTATGTCAAGATAGGATAGTATGGAGGTCAGTCCTTTTTTTCTACCCATAATATGAAAACAGCATGATGTTATGTATGTATGTTTGGAGATTAAGTATCAAACTATTAAGTCTTCTTAGATATTGTGTACAGGCGACTGCCATACTCTGTGCATTGAGCGGATCAAAAGTTACAAGAGGGGGACGGATAAACACTGACACACGGATGCGCATTTATATTTCCGTGTCGATTAGGAGGCAAGTACTGCCTCGAATTAGGCACTAGTTTGTTGCGCTAATGCACTTAAAAACACGTGTTGAATTCAAGGCACGTGTCCTCCAAATGCACACGGTTTAGTAACGTTTATTTTTAATGTTTTAAAATATTTTAGAATTTTTAATGGAATTTCATCAAGAACTTTTTATCAAAAAATAAAACCTAATTAAATCAGATAATAATAAAATAGTTTTTATTGATGCAGTTTGGTAACGGTAGGTACATTATCGACTCACGACGTATGTAAAAGTAATAAACTCACCAGTTAGATTGTGAATTCCCGGTTTCGTAACGACTATACGGACGACAAGGGCCGTTGCACCCCGGGGCCCCAAACGCAGTCTTTCCGTTACATACAGCATCCCGTTACTGACGAACTGGGCCCCACCGCTTAATGACAATAGGGCCGTTACCTGGAAAAAAATAACATAATCAAATTCAAATCCAATTTGATTAAATAAAAATTAACCAAATAATATGTAAAATAAAAAACACAAGTCTTAAACAAAATTATTAGAAAAATAAGTATTTATTGAATATAATCACTCCTAACTACATCTCCTTGGGGTAGTGAGGAGTAAAAATAAGTATTTATTGAATATAATCACTCCTAACTACATCTCCTTGGGGTAGTGAGGAGTAAAAATAAGTATTTATTGAATATAATCACTCCTAACTACATCTCCTTGGGGTAGTGAGGAGTAAGAAATAGTTCTAGAAATCTTCAAGATTTATAATAGTTCTTTAGCAATAGGGTTGGTAGACCTTGCACATATGTACCTACATATGTATATATAATCATGGAAACTAGGTGGAGACAGATAAATCTACAGATATCTACATCCGGAAGCTGGAAAAGATACGCTTATATTTAATGTGAATAACGTGAAAAACCCTTCTTTGAACGATTAAAATAATACAATTTTTCAACATATTTATTCTGTTTTTTTTAAATACATCCTATCAAAACTAGTTACCGACAAGGTAGGAATAGAGAACCGAACATCAAAATTTCCGACACTTATACACAATTTTGAAACAAGAAATTTTAGAGTTCATTTTGCATTTTTAAATGGTTATTCGTGTGATCTTTGTGTGAAGACACTGTGACCACCTTTTCTACATCAATAGATTAGTAAATACAAATTGATTTAAAAAACGAGTGGGTTGTGGCTAACGCTATACCTACTCACTATACTAACATGAAATGAAAAACATAATTTTATTTTCATGAAATTTATATTTTTACTCTATTTTATGTGATATATGCGATCAAGCGCTAAATAAATAACATGAAATGGAAATCATTTCATGAACTGGAAAATTTCCAGCATTCATGGACTGAGTTTGTTAAATTATTTTTGATTTTAATATTTCATTATGAATACGAAATAATTCTTTAATGCCATTTTGTGATTTAAAAATAAAAATATAAAATTTCAGATATCCTTCAAAATCTAATAGGGTCTAAGGGAGTATTAGACATACAAATTTGCAAAAGTTGAAAAGAATCGATTGAGTACTTAAACAAGAATTAAAACGCCGAACATATCACATGTGTGGGTGCTATGCACAAATAGTTGGTGCATAGCACCCACACACAGATAAATTGTGATGAAACTTTCTCAGCATGATACTGGTTGATGATAAGAAATAAAAAAAATCATAATAATTCATAACTCCCCAATATATCCCCTTGGGGTAGTGAGGAGTGAAAATAATTATTTCGTGCGTTAACTTGAGTTTTCTTTTAAGCAATTGTAAATGGAAGTGGGCCATGTTCGCTAAAATATAATATATTACGTATAATGAATTCAAAATAAAAATAAAAAATAAATTAAAATTATTAAATTTGACTGACTTGTTAATTATATTAACTTCTTTTTGTAGAGATAATAATTATGTACATATGTAATAATATTTAGTGACTTTTGTTTTTAAATTTCTCCTTTACACCACGAGTGCTTGTACTCTGGTAAAGGACAATATGTTTTTTCGTATTGTGCATATTTTTCTGTATTTTTTGATTGTTTTTTTTAATAATATGTATTGTAAATTTAAATAACCTAAGTGTTCATGTAAAAAAAAATAACAATATTGAATATAAGCTCTCACGCTAATGTAGTAGAAAAATATGTCATTTAACACAAAACATTTATTTTACAAATAAATTTATATTTATATATAATAAAGTCATATCTGTCGTTCATTTAAATACAAACCTACTTTTCAAAAAATGTTATAATGAAATATTTTCACTCTAAATTTTAGTATTCCCACGATTTTTTAGAATTGCATTACTGTTGAAGACATACGTTTTTACTGATATATCAATATTTAAGATAGAAATCGCCATGACAAGTGTGCAGATACCGACATAGGATAGAAAGAGAAGATAATATTATTGCTCTCACGTTCCGTTTACCGTCAAAATAAATCATAGAAACAGGAAACTTTGAAACGTAAGAAACGTTGTTATTTGTAAAACATTTTGGAAATAGAAGGTGATTTTTATATTTCTAGATATTTTACAGAATCTGTCTGCCATCTAGAACAAGCATGATTCATAGTGAAAAACAATCTTCTTTTTTTCAGCAATTGTCCCACATGCTGGTGGGGTCTGCTTTCTGCGTCTTTTCTTGGTGCTATAATTCATTCACTAATTAATAATTCATTCATTCCATCACGACATATCCCTCAGTGTAGGGTAACTATCGACAGGTGTGCGGGTATGAACATGAGTTATAGTGTATATACCAACACTCCAGTCTCATGTCACCTAACATACAGAATGCGTGATGAACCTCATTTCTGAAATATTCGAGATTTTTTAAATGTCAATGTTGATGGTTTTTATGACGTGGTACTCCATATTTTTATATGTATAATTTATGTAGTAATAAAAAAACACGTATTTTTTGTACATAAAAATAAATCAAAATTCTATTTATCATTCAATAACGCCTAGTCAGCCAAAACGGTTGTCGTGTCAAAAGGAAACTACATATGTGAAACTACAATATATATTCAATTTGTAGATTTAAAAAAACCTCATACGTTCGTGAGAATTATGTTATATTGATTATTTTATCCAACTGTCAATTAGTTCAAGAAAATATTTTTTTTTCTTCATCTTCTTTATTCTTTATTTGACCTCTTGGTCTGTTATTCAAAAATTATTGCGAACATGATAATTTGCAATTTTTCAACATTGCAAACATGATCTTGGAGAGAATAATTCATTTCTCAATAGATTTTAAAACAATAGAGAAGTATCTCTTAATTAAAAAAAAATCTAGGTCGTTCAACCTGCAAACAAACATTTATTATTTTTTTTGCATTTTATTAAGTTATCCAACAGGCAAATTTTCCGCGGTAGAGCGAATCGAAAATCAAAAAATTTTTTTTTGGCCCACCCTTATATACATTATCAATTCAATTTAAAAAAATAGAATTAAGTGACGACATCTTTTCATACGATTTGTAAGGTAAAATACACAATATCAACGGTGACACAATACTATGATAATTTAATCTTCATACATACCATAAAGCCGTTTATAAATTAGAGTTAGAAAAATTGACTGACGGACTCCCCAATATCCTACCCTGATATACATACATGCTTTGTATACAAAAACAAAATAATATATTAAATTTAAAGATATAACTTTGTATTAACCACGTTTTTTGGTTGAAACGATGCGACCGGTTTCGGAACTAACCGTTCCCTCATCAGGCTAACTTTCAGTTGAAAGTTAGCCTGATGAGGGAACGGTTAGTTCCGAAACCAGTCGCATCGTTTCAACCAAAAAATGTGGTTAATACAAAGTTATATCTTTAAATTTAATTTGTTAAATATGAACCACAAAGTTAACATTCAAACATTTGAAAATATTAAAATAATATATATTTGATTTAGTTCCGTACGTATTCTTCAATTATTTAATTATTATTACATATAAGTACACAAAACGAATATAACATATATAATGTAAATTGACTAATAACGCCCCACTAGGCAAAAGCCTGTTCTGGGACTGTTATTTTACTGGGACTGTTATCAGTTGAGTATCTTTATTCCGCTGTGATTTTCATATTTTCACAGAAGAGTAAATAAGAGTATAAAAAGAAAATAAATGTAAAATAAATGATAAAAATACACAAAAATAATCAATTGTACAAAATATTGAAAAATGTAAATATAAATAGAAGTGACGGAAACAAAAAAAATGGGAATATAAAGATGACATGTGCCATACATATTAACAAATAATAATACATATTATCGCCATCGACATTTGGAACTCATACATACATAATATGTATACCTAACATGAAACTAATATTCGTTTACTCGACTCTTAGAATACCCAAATGATAGCTACGCCCACCTCCACCCGCTCCGCATATGGGGACTGAAACGGCCCCTTCACAGAACGCTATTAAGAATGACAAAGAATGCATGGCACGAAGAGTAGCTCTAGAAGCTCCTCTAGACTCGTGGTCTCGGCACAAATGTGCAAAATGATAAATGAAATAATGTACCCAAATGTTGGTATAAAATAGTGGAAGTTATTAAAAACAATGATTATTAAAATCGAGTGGGTTGTGGCCAACGCTAAACTCTTCACTACACAATGAAGCTTCCCTGCGAATATCAATAAGAAATATGAAATCAAATAACTTAACATTGCCAAACATAAAAAAATTCTCTTGTTATAATATATATTTTTCATACAAAAATCTATTATTATGAACACAATTTTTCAAACGGTTGTATGTTTTTCTTTAAACGATGACCAACTTTGATTGCAGTTTTTTGTAGGTTATTGGTATTGTATAAATAGTTTTAACAAAATAAAAATATCTCAAATTTCCAGGTCGTGAGAGCATTTTTTTAGTTTTAACAGATGACATCATAGAGAAACATTGAGAAAAAATGAACCGTTGTCTATGGAAAACTAATCAGCTCTAAGTGTACTTCACACGTATGGTATTAATATTAAGTTCATCGGCCCTTTAGTTTGATCTGTACAGAGGACACAAATTTTCCTATTTGTGGACGGCACACAGGATACGGCATACACACAAAAACATCACAACGAATCTCAAAGTATGCACTCTCTACATGATACCCATTGAAAAATGATGTAAAAAAATACTCTGAAAAATTGTGAAATCATGACTCTCCACTATTAAATAGTAGTAGAGAGTGAAAACGTAAAAAAAACGTTTCGCTAAAACATTCAAAATATTTAAGATATTTAAAATTTGTCTCTAAATTTTCATGTTTAATGAACTCCAAAATAATGTTAATAATGGTTTTGTTGCGTACCTACGTACTTTAGTACCTAGATGTTATAATTTTATACAAATATGTGGTTTTTCGTGAATATTAAAATATTTTTTCACGAAAATGGAACAACCCGAGCAGAAAATTCCGAATAATTTGAATAATTGTACATGCGGCGGCATTTAATATCAACCGCGGCCCTTCGGGTAGTAACCGCAGCTTTTATAATAGGTATGTTACAATCCCTGAGGGGACGAATATAGAATTCACCGGTCCGGTACAATAACACCGTATGCAAGCTTTTAACATTAATTTTTAGACCCTTTAATGAAGTCGATTGTGGTTTTCAAAGTCAGCGACAGCAAGGGATATTGATTCATCTTTGTAGAATAAAAAAATAAAAAAAAATCTTATTTACTATATTATTGCATTTGTTTGTTGACCTATGAAGGTTTATTGATTGCTTAAATTTTTCGTTGCCATAATGTGTTTACTTATTATTTGTGATTACTTATTATTGCATACTGATTTGTTTTTTGACCTATGATTTGTTTATTGGTTGCTATATATATATATATATATATATATATATATATATATATATATATATATATATATATATATATATATATATATATATATATATATATATATATATATATATATATATAATATATATATATATATATATATATATATATATATATATATATATATATATATATATATATATATATATATATATATATATATATATATATATATATATATATATATATATATATATATATATATATATATATATATATATATATATATATATATATATATATATATATATATATATATATATATATATATATATATATATATATATATATATATATATATATATATATATATATATATATATATATTGAGATCTCTTCAAGGATACCTATGAGTACGTACTTCTGTCTGCTGCATTCTGCTTCCACACATACCTAGCATGTGTTTAATGCAGAAAAACTTTCCCATCACATATATATATATATATATATATATATATATATATATATATATATATATATATATATATATATATATATATATATATATATATATATATATATATATATATATATATATATATATATATATATATATATATATATATATATAATATATATATATATATATATATATATATATATATATATATATATATATATATATATATATATATATATATATATATATATATATATATATATATATATATATATATATATATATATATATATATATATATATATATATATATATATATATATATATATATATATATATATATATATATATATATATATATATGATGTCTTTCGGGTTTCTTAGAAAGGTTGATATTTTATTTGTTATCACACCATTATCAACAGCCCGACTACCATATATCAAAGGCGTCACCGATAAAATCAGCCGTCTATTAAACAAAAATAACATACGTACCGTTTTCAGCACAACAAATAAAATATCAACCTTTCTAAGAAACCCGAAAGACATCATTCCACTTGAAGCTCATGGAGTATATGAAATACCGTGCGGATCGTGCAATAAGACTTATGTAGGAAGAACCAATCGAAAAGTTGAAGCACGAATAGCGGAGCACAGAGTCGACATGAGAAACAAAAAACTTACATCCTCACTTGTACAACACTCGCTCACAGAAGGACATACAATAGATTTTGACCATTCAAAATAATAGCAAGTTTAAACAGTGAACCTCTCAGAATTTACAGGGAAGCTATAGAAATATATAAGAGAAGGGATATAATGAACAATCGGGACGACGGAGTTCGTTTGCCTAGTACCTGGAAGAACATTTTATATGACAAACAATACAATAATAATATTAATAATACCATAGCGAAAATAACCCCAAAACACAACAATAATAATATTAATGTCACAACTAAAATTAACAATAAATCACAACACAAAAATAATGATAAAATATTATTACCAACGAACACGACAGCAGGTGGGCGTGTCACAAGGAGCCAATCACGTCGCGCTAACAATATTTGACATAAGCGGCCATCTTGTACGCTACGAGTCACTTGACGGTGAGCTTTCAGTGTGAGTAGACGTGTGTCGCGCGCGTGCTTTTCGTTAAGTCCTTGAAAATGCCTGGTGATATTCAGGCGAAACGTCGGAAGACAAATGGTCTTAGTCAAGACCTACTGACACGGGAAAACCGAGATAAAAATATTATAACATATATATATATATATATATATATATATATATATATATATATATATATATATATATATATATATATATATATATATATATATATATATATATATATATATATATATATATATATATATATATATATATATATATATATATATATATATATATATATATATATATATATATATATATATATATATATATATATATATATATATATATATATATATATATATATATATATATATATATATATATATATATATATATATATATATATATATATATATATATATATATATATATATATATATATATATATATATATATATATATAAATATATGTATATATATATATATATATATATATATATATATATATATATATATATATATATATATATATATATATATATATATATATATATATATATATATATATATATATATATATATATATATATATATATATATATATATATATATATATATATATATATATATATATATATATATATATATATATATATATATATATATATATATATATATATATATATATATATATATATATATATATATATATATATATATATATATATATATATATATATATATATATATATATATATATATATATATAT
>OY754976.1:29207369-29284869 GCA_963576475.1 Molanna angustata
GTTTGTTGACCTATGAAGGTTTATTGATTGCTTAAATTTTTCGTTGCTATAATGTGTTTACTTATTATTTGTGATTACTTATTATTGCATACTGATTTGTTTTTTGACCTATGATTTGTTTATTGGTTGCTATATATATATATATATATATATATATATATATATATATATATATATATATATATATATATATATATATATATATATATATATATATATATATATATATATATATATATATATATATATATATATATATATATATATATATATATATATATATATATATATATATATATATGATGTCTTTCGGGTTTCTTAGAAAGGTTGATATTTTATTTGTTATCACACCATTATCAACAGCCCGACTACCATATATCAAAGGCGTCACCGATAAAATCAGCCGTCTATTAAACAAAAATAACATACGTACCGTTTTCAGCACAACAAATAAAATATCAACCTTTCTAAGAAACCCGAAAGACATCATTCCACTTGAAGCTCATGGAGTATATGAAATACCGTGCGGATCGTGCAATAAGACTTATGTAGGAAGAACCAATCGAAAAGTTGAAGCACGAATAGCGGAGCACAGAGTCGACATGAGAAACAAAAAACTTACATCCTCACTTGTACAACACTCGCTCACAGAAGGACATACAATAGATTTTGACCATTCAAAAATAATAGCAAGTTTAAACAGTGAACCTCTCAGAATTTACAGGGAAGCTATAGAAATATATAAGAGAAGGGATATAATGAACAATCGGGACGACGGAGTTCGTTTGCCTAGTACCTGGAAGAACATTTTATATGACAAACAATACAATAATAATATTAATAATACCATAGCGAAAATAACCCCAAAACACAACAATAATAATATTAATGTCACAACTAAAATTAACAATAAATCACAACACAAAAATAATGATAAAATATTATTACCAACGAACACGACAGCAGGTGGGCGTGTCACAAGGAGCCAATCACGTCGCGCTAACAATATTTGACATAAGCGGCCATCTTGTACGCTACGAGTCACTTGACGGTGAGCTTTCAGTGTGAGTAGACGTGTGTCGCGCGCGTGCTTTTCGTTAAGTTATATATATATATATATATATATATATATATATATATATATGTATATATATATATATATATATATATATATATATACATATATATATATATATATATATATATATATATATATATATATATATATATATATATATATATATATATATATATATATATATATATATATATATATATATATATATATATATATATATATATATATATATATATATATATATATATATATATATATATATATATATATATATATATATATATATATATATATATATATATATATATATATATATATATATATATATATATATATATATATATATATATATATATATATATATATATATATATATATATATATATATATATATATATATATATATATATATATATATATATATATATATATATATATATATATATATATATATATATATATATATTATAATATTTTTATCTCGGTTTTCCCGTGTCAGTAGGTCTTGACTAAGACCATTTGTCTTCCGACGTTTCGCCTGAAAGCTCACCGTCAAGTGACGTCTTGACGGTGAGCTTTCAGTGTGAGTAGACGTGTGTCGCGCGCGTGCTTTTCGTTAAGTCCTTGAAAATGCCTGGTGATATTCAGGCGAAACGTCGGAAGACAAATGGTCTTAGTCAAGACCTACTGACACGGGAAAACCGAGATAAAAATATTATAACATATTTCACCCGTGAAAACATCAAATATAACATATATATATATATATATATATATATATATATATATATATATATATATATATATATTCAGTGTGAGTAGACGTGGTCTTCACTTAACGGTCGGTGCCCGAAGCAAGCGGACGTATTTTACGTGTGTCGTGCTACGAATATATATATATATTTTTTTTTTTTTTTTTTTTTTTTTTTTTTTCATTGTTATGACTTGTAAACTTATTTATTTGTTTATTGATTTCTTTCTTATTGCGACACTTTTGCACTACTTACTATGAGTATAAGTCTTCTTTTTTAATTTCAATATTATAATCATGTAGCTTGAAGTGGACTTGTTATTAAAATTGTGATAAAATTGTCCTTACTTAAAACAGGAATTACTCCTAGTTAGATAGACATAGATTTATTGGAGGAACTAAAAAACATGGTATATACTTCCCAACAACTATCTTATTTTATTTTAATTCATATACCATAAATTATAAATAACATGTTCAACAACAATAAGTTCCTGTATTTATTTTACTATGGAAAAATAAATATATTACTATTATTATTTTTATTTTAAGAGAATAATTATTTTATTATTAACTAGCGGACCCGTCAGACGTTGAACTGCCGAACGTTGGCTTGCCTGATTGTAGCTGGTTCAAAAACAAAAAAATATCCCACAATGTGAGGTTACCATCGACAAGTGTGCAGGTGTACCACTAAAAAAGGCAACATTCAGAGTGGGTCGTAAGCTGTATAATATGTTATTTTGCCAATTGTAATTCCGATTACCCGGCTCTTAACGGGACACTAAAAAATCATCAAAATCGGTCCTGCCGTATTGAAAATTTTGATGATTTTCGAAGCTTGTAACAGTGAACTTGTACGTAGGAGGTATTATGTAGCAAACAAAAAAAAATATGGCGTATTTTCCCTGATTCTAACAAGACGTGTTATTGTTTCTTCAGTTAGATGTATTTTTTCCATTAACCCTTTTCGAATGAACTGATTTTTGCTGGCTGTTTGTGTTATATATACAATATGTACATACATATATCCTTGGCTCATTGCAGCCATGTCCAATCAGATTGATGGATGATTTGAGTGGCTTAGTTGCTCTCTCCTAATCTTAGATTAACGGTTTCAAATTCACTCTATTTTGGGTTTACTCCATCAAATTCTTTTTATAGAAGGAAATTGTGAAAGTCCGATCTAATATTGATTTAATTCTTTTTGTAGAAGGAAATTGTGAAATTCCGATCTAATATTGATTTAATTCACTGGTATTCATTCATTGTCAGAAGACCACGGCTTAATTAAAAATACCTACATAAAAGGAAAAATTAATTTGATGAAGAGCTTTGTAGTTTTTTTTATTTTATATATATATAAAAAAAATGAATATGTCCTTGTTAAACAAGTAAGTTTCCTAAAATAAGCAAATAAATCTTCCTACGTTTCCTAAAATAAGCAAATAAATGCTTGTGCTATAGGTGAACGAAATCGGTCGAGGCAGGATTCGAACTCGAGACCACTGGATTACTACTGGTTTGTATGAAAGAGGTTTAAAAATACGTGATTTAGGTACATATAAAGGAAAAAAAGTGCGTTTTCGATACACCTATTATATTTCGATACATCTTCAAAAAATTGTACATAAAAAATATTTGAAATTATTCACAATTGAGACTTGATCGTTTTTTTCTATATATTTTTACTCCTTACTACCCTAACAGGATATAGTGCGGTGTTATGAATTCGCAATTTTTAATATAATTTTTTTATAATTATCATCTTCTTCTTCTGTATGTGTCCTGTCGGGTCCCCCCGACATTGACGATCACTCGGGAGAAAATGTCCTGTGCGGTGCGGAACAAGTCCTCCACACGCCACACTCCGGTCCACTCCCGAACGTTACGGAGCCAGGATAGCTGCTTCCTGCCGACCCCTCTACGGCCCTCAATCTTTCCTTTTATGATCAACTGTACGATTGAGTATTTTTCGCCTCTCATTATGTGACCAAAATATGAAGTCTTACGGAGCTAGACTATCGTGAACAACTGTTTGTCAGTATTAGCTCTATGCAAGACTTCAACGTTGCTCACCATGTCAGTCCAGGATATCCTTAGCATTTTACGATGAATCCACATTTCAAACGCTTCCAGGCGGTTTATGATACCAACCTTGAGGGTCCACGCCTCAACACCGTAGAGCAGGACCGACCATACATAGCTTTTGATCATGTTGAGATTATATTCTGAAAGATTCATCACAATGTATCTGTGTACTATGTACGGCGTGTTTATTCTACTTTATCGATTATAGATTAAAGTACTCATTCGATTATTTTAAATTTCGCAAATTTGTATATCTAATATTCGTTTAAACCCTATTAGAGTATGAAGGATATCTGGTCAGTGCTTCTTAATTTTTTGTTTGTCAAATATTTCAAAAAAAACCCTAAATTGAAATTATTATTTTCAAATTTCTAAAAAATTTATTCACTTTCATGAAATGGCATTGAAGAATTATCAATTTTTTATAATTAAATATTTATATCTAACATAATTTAACAAACTCATTTCATGAAAATGCTGATAATTTTCCATACAAAATTTGAATACTTTTTGCAGTGACTTCGTAGTAGGTATACCTATTGTGTTGGCTACTCGTTTAAGAATCACAACCCACTCGTTTTAAGAAGTGAATAAGTCAGCGAACGACGTAAAAAAAAACAAGTATAAAAAAATAATAAGCATTATTCGACAATTTTAAACATTTGATAAGGACCCAGGTTTGATTCTTATTGGAGACACAATTCTTTATTGTGTTAAAAGTCTCTAGAGTGTGGCAATTTGTTTTTATATTTCTGTTAAATTAATGTTTGATATACCTATTTAGTACCTGTTATTAGCAGGAGAAGCAAATATAAAAATATATAAAAATCATAGAATAATAATAAAACTATAGAATACTCATTCCCATACAATACCTCGCTGAAAAAGTGAAGCTGTTTTATTGGCCTGCTCGTGTCAATATACGTATGACTCTGCTGTAATTTAGCAAGTAATTTTTGCTATTTTGCTAACTATTCCGTAAATAATTTTGCAAGCAGTTAAAAAATTCCCTATTTGGAGAACGTATCACGCAGACGGCCAAATGATTACTGAATGCTCGTAGCAAAATGTTGACCAAATTAGTCAATATAAAGCAGTCGCGTTTACTTCAGATTTAAGAGTATTCTATACTAATATTGTTCTATGATAAAAATATACGTTTGATTATAAATGATTTTGATAATAATATGCTTTTAACTTACGTCCATGCAAGCATCCAAGGGGTTGGCGATGCTCACGTCCATTTCAATCTGCTCCCCTGTGACGAGGGGCGGCGGTGAGACAAGGGGGGCAGCCAAGGGCGGGGTCTCAGGGGCCGGCAGGGGCAGGGGAGGACCAGAACGGAGCCCCTCGGGACCCACTGATGCTGCCCACACCAGTGAACGCCCCAGGTCGGGAAGTAAGGGCACACGTCTGTGAGCTTTTTCTAAACTGAAAAAGGAACAAGAAAAAACACATGAGATCAAAAATAACTTTTAATTACATAAAAAAATATATTAAGGACATATAATTGATAAACAATTTGAAAGTTAAGCAATCAATATTCCCTTCAAAGCACGAGTATATCTCTTTTTGAAGGAAGTCATATATTTTTTTTAAATGAATATGTCCTTGTTAAACAAGTACATATACATCTTCCTACGTTCCCTAAAATAAGCAAATAAATGCTTGTGCTATAGGTGAACGAAATCGGTCGAGGCAGGATATTATAAAGTGTTTTAATTTCTTTTTTGCTATGTATTTTTTTTATGTAAAATATGTCTTTTTGTAATAAATAAATAAAAAAATATATATAATAATGGATATGAAACAAAGGCATTATTGAAGATCGGCGAGTGGACGTTGCAGAAATGATTTATCTATTTCAATTTTGGCAAATGTTACAGAAATTAAAACATTTATAGAAATTATAAAAACACCAAAATTCCCACAAAGACATTGCCTGTTTGTATGTACACAAAATAAAAGCATGTATTTTTAAATCTACTAAATATGTACAACAGAGAATATTGAAAGTAAGAAAACAAAATATCCAAAATTGCACCTACTTTTTATTTATTTATTTGATTATCTCTATAAAAATAGTAAAGACAGTGTATGTGTACAACAAAAGTTAACCAAAAAAGAAACATAAGTTTATAAAACAAAATTGAATACTTATATGAAAAAATAAATATTATATGTATACATAAAAAGGGACAAATTATTATATGTCTAAAATATTATTACCTACTTATAGCAAGAGTGATATAAAAATAATGTATAAAAATAAAACAAGTAGGTATGTACATTTGAAAGAGGTAAAAATATACTGGATATGGCACCATGAATAGAGTCTATCCACAAATGCATCAGTCGACTCACAACAATAAACTTAACGTCAGTCACTCGATACTTAGCTAGGATTCGCATGTCGCAGTCAAATACATGAATTCACCATCTACCCAACAAGTACCTACTATAAAAATCACAATATATAAAAAGGTATTTCAAAAAAATATAGAAATGGAATTAACTGTAAAGCACATACGTACACACATATATAGAATAATAATAATAATGTACGACAGTGAAACGATAATAAATGACAGGGTAAGAAATGAGGATATAAGGAAAGAATGTAAGATTAAGAAATATATCATTAATAGAATGAAAGTGAACATATTGAGATGGTTTGGGCACATGGGGAGTATAAACGAGGAACGCCTGACGAAGAAAATTTACATTACGGAAATGAATGAATTGGAGGTCCGAGCCTCCAAAGAAAGGGATGGCACGTCCATGTGAACGGTATTTTGAAAGACGGAAATGTAAGACGCGTGTACAACAGACGAACATGTATAAGACGATGTATGAATGTTGACGAGGCGATGAATGTGTTTCAAGATAGAAATGTGTGGCGTTCGGTTGTCTTTGACTACCCCGTAAGGGACATGGCTTGATGGTATGTATGTAGGTACAACAATGAACATATTAAAATATAAAAAGTAAGAAATAAAAGAATATATTTAAATCTTATAGTTAAAGTTAATGGAAGAAGTAAAATATAAAGACGTATTAAAAACAAAAAAAAGATCTTATCTTTGATTTATTTTATCCTTTTCATTAACTTCACTAGTCTGTCTGTACCGGAACTTTGCAATCGTTTTTTTTACTGTGACTGATATACTAGTTGCATAATATCAGGCGTTATTTATATCGTTCTTCATTTAAACGCAAAGAACAGGTATATAATGTGAAAAAGGATATATACCTATATATAATTTATTTACTTTTTTTTTGTATTCAATAGTTTTTCAACAGCTATGTTAACATGAATAAATAATAAACATCAAATGTAAGCCAATATTATAGTCAAACATTCATAACTAAATCGTATATTTTAATAGTTGGATACGAAAATATTGGATTTTTTTCTCTTGTCGGGAGTCAATGATATTTTATAACAAATTTGTAACATCTCAATAGAGACGAAGTTGGATTATTATAGGAGAACCAGACATGTATAAAGACTGTTAATTTCATTGTTAACAAACCAATTTCGCAATAGATGGCGTTACAAAAAAATATTAAAAAAGGGGTTGAAGTTATCGCTTAACGTATTAATACCTATATAGTTTTTTTTTAATAATCCCTGTTTAACATTGTGATCGATGCCGGCTATGACTATTAAACTATGCGCAACATAACGCTTGGTTGGATAGATCAATTAATAATAATTTAATCCCGAATGAACTATTATAATTGCCTCATGAATATTTTAAATGATATTGTTTGGAACAATACATAACTAACGTCATAATATATTGCATGGATCAACTAATTGGAAAATATATTCATGAAGGTTTATTAATTGACATTATTTCATAATTGTTACGCATAAATTTTAAATAATATTTTTTTCTCTCTAGTAGGTAGGTAACAGATTATTTTACAATGATATAATATTGTTTATAACTAAAAATAAAAAGCCTTTGGAGTATATTATAATGATTTCGTCCGATTTCGTTCACATAAAGCACAAGAATTTATGTTAAGTTAAAGAAATGAGATTATATAATATTATTAACTTGAAGCAAGAAGATATTCATTCTTAAAAAAAATATTTCTTAGGTTTTATGTTTTATCAACCATAAATGTAGAATTTTATACACTCACCACCATCCGCTCCGCATGTCGGGACTGTAATCAACTATTTGTAATTGGCTTTGCGAACAACAATTTATTTATTTATGCATAGCACGAATAGCGATTGATAGATCCCTCAAGATAGAATAATAAAATTAAAAAAAAATAATATCAGCCATATACATATGTATATAATCGATGACGCAGCCGAAGGAGCAGGAAAAGCCGTTCAATAAAAAAACCATATTATACATACATACATGCAAATAAATGTCCTTTATACAGAACATATTATTTTCTTATCTTCTTTACATTTTACTGTTTTTTTATTGCAAGTAAGATTTTGTATGTAAGATTCTTATATAGTTTGTGTAACAACCCCCCCCCCAACTTCCAGACAAAAAAAAACATGGATACAAAAAACCTTATTTTTATCAACCTTATCATTGTATGTCCTTATAATGTGCACTCATTGAGGGTCGAAAGGGTTCAACATAAATTTTTAAGATTTGTAAATTATAAGTTTTCCATTCCTTTAGAAAAATTAAATTATGATTTTCTAATGAGTATTTTAAATTTATCGAAATTATCAAACAGAAGAACAATTTGTGATTTAATTTGTTTATTTAAAATAATCAACGGTATATTGGACACCCCTGACCTAGTTGAAATGATAAAATTCAGAGTACCTACAAGGTTTGCTTCACGTCAAAATGCACCTTTTCATATAGAGAATCTTCGAAATAACTTTATCATTAACTCACCAATACATAGATTGCACCGCCTTGGAAACCAATATAGTGCTGTTGATATATTTAATGTACACACTATAGATGGTTTCAAAAGGATGCTTAACGCATATTATAATTTTTGATTTTTACTTTGCTTTGTTTATTTTTGTTGTTTAAATTGAATATGTTATACTGTTTATTTTTTTCTTCTTTTATGTCTAGTTTTTTTTTTTTTTTTATCATTTACCTCTCTTTTCTTTTATTATGTTGTATTATGTTGTATTATGTTGTTTTATATTGTTCTTCCTTTGATTACTTACGTCCTTTATATCAGTATATATTATTATAACATAGTAATAATTGAATAAAAAAAATGTATTCCGTCTTATAATTTTAATACTTAACTTAAGTAATGTAACATGTACTTGACATTTTTGAATGGGAAACTCACTAACAGCCTTTAGGCTTGGGAGATCCCAATTATTATTGTGTAAAATTTTTCAGAAAAAAATATAAAAAAATCGTATATGAGTACATTCCCTAAAGTAACGATGTAAATAAGCAGAGACAGAATTTATTTATTTATTTAATATTGCTTCTCGGGCAACTAACAGGTACTATGTCAAATATTTATTTAACACGCACCCAATAACAAGTTGCCACATTCTGGAGACTTACGATATTAATCGTCTCACAGATCCAGACTGAAAACACAATTAAAAACTGTGTTTCCACCGGGAATCGAACCCGGGACCTTTGGATCATCGAGGGAGATTGCGATCCACTTCCACGCCGGCGACGCTATAGAGCTCATTGGCCCTGTTCACCACCGGACGCAGCCGCAACATCGGACAAACACAAAATATCCACCATCCATCGGGTTCAACCACTGCCCCCGAGAATCCAACCACACACGTCAGGGCCTCCGATTGGTCTCGAAATCGGCCGCTAAGAACACTCCGTTTCAAGTCGGAGGGGCTTGTACCCCGACCCCTCGGTCCTCGTGTTGGCGTCCGAAGGTTCCGCGGGCTAACACCGGGGGCATCCGACGCAATCATCACCTGTCAGATTTGACGTCTAGTTGTCAACACAGGATGTCTGACCCGACGTCTGCGCCGGCGGTGTGCCCGAACCACACAACAACATTCGCCACAGTTGACGAGTAACTGCCGAGCGAGACTAGAGGCGTCCGTCCTGCTCTTCTCTAAGTATAGAATGACGAGGGCACAACAGCGTCGGCCGCCCACCCCCGCCTTTACTGCCTGGGCCCATAGAGCCGCAACCTACGCTTATATCCCGACGCATCGGTCCTCGTGTTGGCGTCCGAAGGTTCCGCGGGCTAACACCGGGGGCATCCGACGCAATCATCACCTGTCAGATATGACGTCTAGTTGTCAACACAGGATGTCTGACCCGACGTCTGCGCCGGCGGTGTGCCCGAACCACACAACAACATTCGCCACAGTTGACGAGTCACTGCCGAGCGAGACTAAAGGCGTTCGTCCTGCTCTTCTCTAAGTACAGAATTGACGAGGGCGCAACAGCGTCGGCCGCCCACCCCCGCCTTTACTGCCTAGGCCCTTAGAGCCGCAACCTAGGACCTTTGGATCAGCAGTCAGATACCTAACCAACTGAGCCACGAAAGCCGACAAGAATTTGAACCTACGTCTATTTATATTCTTACCCTGTGCCCTAGCAGTTTTACCACCGATTGTTTTTTTTTTAAATACAAATTAATTCCATAGTATGAAATAAATGTTGATTAATATTTTTTAGTTGGAAAGCAGACCAAGAAATGGAAAGACAGCTAGCTGGCAATCCACGTCAGAGGAGGGAAGCTGACGCAAATTTTTGACAAAAAAACAAACATGCCAATAGGGCTTAAAAGAGAGGAAGAAGAATTTTAATTATTATTTATTCAAAATTACCACTGAAAAAACTAAAATACGAATTGTGTTTGAGAGATATAATATTATTAACTTGTTAAAACGATGTTAATAAGAATAGGAATTCCTTACATTCAGAAAAAGTAACAGGATAACAGGACGGAAGAGAGTATAACGTATATTACTACATTGAAATAAGACTCCCCACAAAAATATGCGACAGCGAAAACTTGGAAAAAATTCAAATCTACCAGGAGCGAAGCACGGGATGGTAGGAGTGCAACGAATGTACGAATGATTGATTTTGGTGCGCCAAAAACGTGACACGAATATGGAAAGCGACGATTTTGGCTGTTTTAAATGAATACATGTGAGAACATAAACTGTGTAAGCCACCATTATATATTTTTTGAAATACTCAAAAAAGACTCGTTCGTTTTCAAGCGTCGTTCTGTAAATACTCGTTTTAATCATTTACCGTTTGCAAGCATATTTACTTACTTACTTACTCAGCCTCTTCTTGAGTCCAGTATTGGACAAAGGCCTCCCGCTTGGACTTCCATTGGTCTCTATCCTGTACCATTCTTCGCCATTCAGGACCTGCCACTTTTTTGATGTCATCGGACCATCTGGTCTGGGGCCTTCCCACGCTTCTGCTTCCCGTTTTTGGCCTCCAGTCCATCACAATTTTTGTCCATCGTCCGTCCGACATCCGAGATATATATGACCCGCCCAAATCCACTTTAATTCCGCTATTCTTTTGGCCACATCCGCTATTCCTGTGTTCTTCCTAATCCATTCATTAGTTTTGTGGTCTCTAAGCGAGATATTCAACATTCTACTTTCCATCGCTCTTTGTGTCATTTTCTTAGTAAATGCGGATGTTTCAAAGCCGTAAGTGAGCACAGGGAGTACGCAAGCGTCAAAAACTTTTTTCTTCAAGTGGATTGGGATATTTGTAGATTTAATAACATTTGATAATTTGCTGAACGCAGTCCATCCTAGACCCCTTCTTCTTTCTAGTTCAGCTTCTAAATTATATCTTCCCAGTTTCACGGTGTGACCGAGGTAGACATATGATTCTACTCTGGCAATATCTTGACCATCAATTTTTATGGGTTCTGAATCTATAGAAGACATAATTTTTGTCTGATTAATGTTCATTTTTAGTCGTACTCTAATGCATTGCTTATTAAGGTCTGTTAACATTAATTTAATTTCTTGCTCTGTATTGGCAAATAGGACAATGTCATCAGCGAATCTAAGGTTGTTCATTTTTTCTCCGTTTATGTTGATCCCATAGTTGGTCCAGTCTAACTCTCGGAAAACGTCTTCTAATGCAAGGGTGAATAATTTGGGCGAGATCATATCTGCCTGCCTAATTCCTCTTTTTATATTGATTTTTGGAGTAGACTCATGGAACTGTATTGTGGATGTTGCTTTGTCATATATGTTTTTCAGGATACTAGAATACCTATAGTCCACTCTGCAGTTTTCCAAACCCTTCATAACTGCCCAAATCTCAACTGAATCAAATTCCTTCTCAAAGTCTATAAATGCAAGAACCAATGGCATATTGTATTCGTTGTGTTTTTGTATTATGTTTTTCAGGGTTTGTAGTTGGTCATTAGTTCCATATCCCTTTCGAAAGCCAGCCTGCTGTCTTGGTTGGTAAGTATCCAGTTTTGTTGTTAGTGTGTTATTTATTACTCGTGTGAACAACTTATATAGTTTGCAAGCATTCGAATGGTAAACTCTGTTGCGTTCAGCGTTTTCTTTTTATGTCAGTTATTTTACGTTCATTGTTTCAATCAAATCAATTACTTGTTTTTTTATAATTGAATGCAATGTTAATTCTATTATTTTTTTATAGCCATTTCTTTGACTTCACTTGTATGTCTGTACTAGAATTTTGCTTTCGATTTTTACATAACTTCAAGACAAGTTAGAGCTCTAAAACTTTCATAATTTGTGAATTCCTTATTTTCATCTGATATTTTGATAAAATTGAACAATTTTATATTTCTAAATTTGAATTGTGACTGCTGCATAGTATTAGATCGATCGATTATATCGTTGGCAGATCAATTTTGACACATTGAAAAGGATGCGGCCAATAGGTACATTCATTGCAAGTACATCTTGCAATGAATGTACCTATCCGCCGACACGTCTAGAAATTGGACTCACAAACCAGTGTTTTTTTTAATATATTATGCTTTTATTTTATTTTTCAATAAATAAAAAAAATGTTCGTGGCTATTGAGATACTAGCGCCAGCCCCTAGACACGGAGAGTTTGTATTAACAAACGACACAGTCGAGAACACAATACTCGAGAGCGAGAAATTCGTTCAAAATATCCGCAGAAAACGGTGAATAATTTATTGTGAACGTACCACGTTGAGTCTGGGACTGCAGGTAGGTAGGTACCCTGTGTGTCTGGTAGCATTTTCAGCCGGTCACAACAACAAATTTATTCCACAATGCAAATAAGCCAGACTAACTACCTGTCGCTCCCACCGAGGCGCTAGTGTAGGACCACTACCTACAAATTTACGACTGCATTGTTACTTGTTTTTCTCTTTGCCATTTCTATGTTTTGGGAGATTTGAATTTGCCGTCGACGTATATTTATTGTCGACTTCAATTTGTTCCTTCGCTGGTCGCATTTTGAAAAAAAGTTAAGATTTAAAAAAATAATACCACCTCAGAGCATGCTGAGCACAAAAATGTTGTAATATCTGTTTCTAAACCAGAGTGACATGTTTTTTGTCATTTGGTTCGATTTCTAGCAGAAAAAAAATATTTAAAAAATCCCTAGCAATTTCTGTTTCTCTGGAATGGAAACATTGCCAGGCTGAGAAAAAAGCTCGCTACTCGCAACGATAATTGCCTACACAAAATACAATAATCTATCTAATTCTCCTAACCCTTTTCACACCTCACTACCCCAAAGGGATATACATAGTGGGGAGCTATGAATTCGTAATTTTTAAGTTTATTTTTGTTTATTGCAGATCATCAACTAGTATCATGCTGAGATTGTATTCTGAAAGTTTTATCACAATGTATCTGTGTGTGTGATCTGTCAAATATTTTAACGTGACCACAAACTCAGGAAACTTAAAATTTGAAATTTTTATTTTCAAATTGGTAAAAAGGCACATCACTTAAAAATGGCATTGAAGAGTTATCAAGTTTTCATAATAAAATTTTTTAATAAAAAATAATTTAACAAACTCATTTCATGAAAATGCTGAAAATTTTCTATACAAAATTTGAATACTTTACTTTAGAAATACTTGTTAATGAGGAGTTTAGCGTTGGCCACAACTCACTCGTTTTTATAATATTTTCCCTTAACCCTTTTCCCCAAGTTAGTTTCTATATACTATTGTACCGAATTAAAAGTTTTCATGATGGTATGAATGAAAAAAAACTAATAATAATATTTTTACTGACAAACTTTTTAACATCTCAATAGAGACGAAGTTGGGATAATATTTCATTTTATTTTATTATACATATGCGCCCTTAATAGGGCATTTACAATAAATACATGATAAATACAACAATTTAGGCACAAAAAAACAACAATAAGTATAAATACATCAATGTCGATTATAGACTAAAGTTCTCTTTCGATTATTTTCAAATTTAACATATTTGAAAACCGAATACTTGCTTAGACCCCATTTGATTTAGAAGGATATCTGATCAGTGCTTTTTGATTTTTTTTAACTGTCAAATATTTCAAAGTGACACCAAGCTCAGGAAATTTTACTTTCAAAAAATGGCATTGATCAATTATCAAGTTTTCATAATAAAATATTTTAATCAAAAATAATTTTACACTTTCATTTTATGAAAATACCTACTGAAAAATTTCCATATAAAATTTGAATACATTGTGGAGTTACTTGATAGCGAGGAGTATAGCGTTGGCCACAATCCACTCATGAACAGTGAAATTGAAATTGCTTTTCTCTCAAAACTTATTAGGTATTAAAAATGTCATATTCATAATAAAGACTTGCTTCACAATATCAATAATCAATTTAGCTAAAGGTGTCAACTTCGATATTTTTCAATTCACAATTTTTCCCCCTTATTTTCGCAAATCGCAGAAATGCTTTTCATTTCCGGATATATTTTTAAACCGATTTATTCATCTTCTAATTTAAATTTGCAAAGTTTACTTTCCGTAATTTGTTTGGCCGTTTCCTTTTGCTCCAAATCCCCGTCCTTTGACATTGCATATCAATATTTGACAAATTTATTGATATAGATAATTTGACCATTAGACTTTTAAATTACTTCGCCCTCCAAGGATGAAAGCGAGACGGGAGTGAATCAGTCAAAAGCAATTAGTAAAAAGGATCAACTTTATTTAAAAGAAAATTGTTTGAAGTTTAGGATCTGATCGTCAATCTAAGATATCCGAGAAAAAGTTGATTGATTTAACATCTATTTAACTTAACGATGATAGTTTTAATTTTATTTATTAACATATGTTATGACTTTTAGTAGCAGGTGTAGTCTTGTTCTTCAATGTTAAGTCATGTATTGATTTTCAATGTTACATCGTCATCTTGGCCTTGGTGTAAAAATTAATATTTCTTATTCATTACAAACTGAAATGGAGGGATGATATATACCAGATTTACCTATCAAGCGATATGCTGGCACGTTTTGGATGCAGATTGCACAAGATAGGGTGAGATGGAGGTAAATACACGAAGCTTCGTCCAGAAGTGGACTGGAATATGCCGAGGAAGAAGAAGAAGAAGAAGAAGACTCAATACAAAACTTACGTATAGTTGAAGCAGTCCCACATCCAAATGGTGTCTGTGTGCTGTGGTAAGAGGGGCCTAGCTCTAGGGGGCTGAGGGGTTCCACGTCTGTAGGTGAATGTGGATGCCGCCGGTGGCGCAGGGGGTGCTCCGCCCCCGCATCTCCTCTGGAACAAGGTCAGTCCCGCCGTGAGGAAGTCCTGTGATGGATCGCCTCCGCTGTCCTGATGGCGATGAACACTGAAACAACCATGTTAATTCAAGTTAATTTTATTACACACTTAGTCACCGAGACAGAAAACGTAACGAGTAGATCAGAGAGAGTACCTATGGCTTGCAAGATAGTTTATTTGAAGTGATATTGGATGAGCGGTGGATCACAGGGGCTAAGTGGCGCAGATACCCTGGTAGACCTGCACAAGCAAGAAGTTCTGATGAGATCAAATGTATGGCCGAAGGTCAATAGCATAGCGTGGTAGGGATACAGAGGAATAGAGATAAAAAATAGAGGCCTATGTTCAGCATTGGACGTTGCTAATTAAAAATTGGCCAAAGGAAAATCTGTTGCTTGACAATTTCTACATGACCTTGCCTTCATTTGATCACAGCTTCCAGATTTTTTCTCGAGGCTCTTGTATACCTCGAGCATACGGATGTACACAAATATGCACACAAAAACCTTCTAATGTATGAAACACGAAATAATATTGTATATATTACCAAATCTGTAATATACAATTTTATTTCGCCAAGGAAAAAAATGTATATTACAGATTTGGTAACAAAAATAGTAAGAAACTCAGCACGTAGATTTTCATATCATTATCTTTCTATTGAAGTAAAAATCTACTTCATAGTTGTTTATAGCCTTATAGATTTTTTTGGTTAACTACAAAAAAATACAAGAGGGTTTAGTAGAAACTAATTTTATAAGAAAAGTATTCAAAAAATTCACGCAAGGACGTAAAAATAAACTGTTCTCTAATTCAAAGACGTATCTTCTGAGGGAACTGGGAAAAATACATATTTTCAAAATTTACTATTTAGACTCGTCGCGTTTAATATATGTCAAGGTATTTGTAATATATGACTACTACTATTATAACTTTTCTCTGTACGTGGTTGTTCTAAAATGTGCATTCTTCTTCTTCTTCAGCCTGTTTTTTTCCATTTTTGGACATTGGCCTCCCCCTTGATCCTCCACAATTCCTTGTTTTGGGCACACTGCATCTATCTCCCTCCGGATGATGTCTTGATGTCATCAGACCAACTTGCCTGGGTTCTGCCGACACCTCTTCGGCTTGTTCTCGGTCGCCATTTTACGATCTTTTTGGTCCATAGTGAACCCAGCATCTGGCAATATGCCCAGCCTAGCTCCACTTAAGGCCAGCGACCCTTTCCGCTGTGCATGTGCATTATTTAGGTGTTATAACAATTCATTTTTAAATCTACAAAATGTGAGGGTTTACTGTCGTCGTTGAGAATTGATTCAAGTTTGCAAAGAAACGATGTCATCAGGAAATCTCAAATTGGCCAACTATATATGTACAATAAGAATTGTTAAGGGACAGATAAGGTCAAGGAGAATCTTTTGTTAATTTGTCATCTTTTATACCTTCTTTAAATATTGCGAACATTTTTATTTCTTTGGTGTCAAATTGTCTCTGGCAAAAGAAATAAATGAGAGCCACGGCGAATGTTTCCCCACCATCAAAATTTATAATATTAAGTCGCCATTAATTTGTATACGTCTGGGAGTTCTCCGCTGTAATAAATATCATTTGGTTGGTATCCCTGTTTTGTGTGCAGCGGGGCACGTGCGTAAACACAAGAACAGTGGCTGTGGTGATTAATGGCGGACAGAGGGGCTCAATGTAATTAATACCTCTTTTATATGTTGTACTTTCCACTTTGTCTAAGATACCTACACCGAGAAGGGGTGAACTATCATCAAAGGAATCAAACAAACAGTACAACTACACGGTTCAGAGTTGTTTTGTAAATAAGTTGCTTAACGTTTTCGACAAATAACTTGAAAAATTTCATGGGAAATTTTTGTTTTTTCAGCTTGGTTAATAAATGTGAAACCGTCCCCCTCTACGACGAAATTTCTAAATTAATTTGCCGGAAACTATACCGAAATGACGTTTATTCAGTTTTTAGGGATCGTATAACAGCGCTAGCTAAGAAAATAAATCCAATGATTGCGTATATGCAATTAAAAAAAATACACATTGGTACAAGTAGGTATACAAGCCAAAAATGAAATAATATATCTGGTGCAGTTCAGGGGTGACATCTGTGCGAGAAACCGTCACCTCATTTATAAGGACTGTTGCTTTAATTGCTTTCAAATAAACCAATTTCTCAATAAATGGCGTTACATAAAAGGTTTCTTCGTTACTTCATAGATGGCAATAGTATAATTCCTTATATTCAGGTGAATTATTATACATTATTCAAATATACAGAACTTTCAAAAATTACATTGATAAGGGAACTCAATAAGAAGGCATAATTTGGTGAACGTTGCGCAAGCGCATAAAGCGCGTAAACCAGCCTATGACAGGTCGTAAGCCCTGTAGATGTTTTAAGTTCCTGGTTCTTCTATAATATCCCAACTTCGTCTCTATTGAGATGTTAAAAATTTTGTCAATAAAAACAGCGCTAGCGTTTAGATCGTAGTAACCCATGGAAAATTGACAAAAAACAAACAATGTTTCATAGTACTGACTACCAAAATGCGTCCCTTTTAATAGAACAATTGTTTCGACAAGAAAGAGTTGAAGTGTCTCTAAGATCATTAAAAATTAACATACATAGAGGTTGTCCCAAAAAGTACATACAAGCGAAAGTCTAGAGGTGGAGCACCCCTGGGGGTACCCGAATACCCCATAGAGTCAACTCTTAACTAACAAGACACTATTGGTCACAGAGACACGAATTATCAAGATTTTATGTGTCCGCAAAGTAATTCACCTATTCTTTTTTCAAAATAGGTGAATTACTTTGCGGACACAGACAATTATGGGCCGGTCAGATACCATCGCGTCATTAAAAAAATTAAGTACCCCCATGGAGCTCTATTTCTATTTTCGCTTAACTATATCTTTTAGGACGCTCTGTATATTTATGTACATAGTAATAATCCACCTACACACATCGGATTGTAGTTTATTATATGTATAATCGAATCGTCAAAATTACTAGTATAAGTTAAATAATCTTTATCACCTTTGATTCTGTGATGAGGAAAATTAAGTCGGAAGAACATGAATTAGGAATGCAAGCTGGAGACTTATCTCGCTAGAAATAGACTATAATAAAACTAAAATAACAAGAGTCTTGGATTTTTGCAGTCTTATTTAATATAAGTGGAAGAGGCCTATATCAGAAGTGGAAGGACGAGGACTAAAGAATAAAAAGAAGACGTTATTAATTATTATCTATTTATTATAATGATTTCGTAAGTTGATATCAACATGATCCTATGTTGTGATCCTATTATATAATCTTCTTTGTACTGTTCCTTGTATGTTCCAAGTATGGTCCTTTAATTTTGTTTTCCTCATTTGTTAAAAAGGTATGTAATTTAACACTTGATATGATGTCCTGTTATCATGTACCGTAGTCTGTCATTTATTCTACTGAAACGTTATAAAAAATATAAATAAATAAAATAAAACATGAAAAATTGTTTGAGTTTTTTGCAATAATAACTACACTTAGAATCAAAGTTGACTCTGATAGACAATGCGATGAATATACCAATTTTTAAAAAAATATCCTGTGATTTCTTTACTTCCTCAAGAGACATGTCATAATAGCTTTATTTAATATTATAATTATATTATTTTATGTTGAAAGAAGTAAGGGAAATATGTGAGGTTGATGATATCATCAGATGGAGTATGCAGCGGAGAAGGGATTGGTAAATATATATTGGTAAAATATATTTTCAATTATAACTTAGCTTTTAAGTGATAAACTTGGTGAATATTTTGTCTAATTATAATGTTTAACTTATTTTTAAAGTAAGCGTTTTATACATATAACCCCGCCATTTTAATATATTTTCATACGATATTTCATTTTCCTACCGAATGAATATGTTCTTTAAAATCAATCCAGTAAATTTAAAATAATGGTCGACGTGACCAGACAAAGGATGAACAGAATCAGGCTTCCTTATATTGTGCTGCATGACCAGCATCGCGGAACCTAAAGATGGAGGAATAGCTGGGAGTCCACTTCGCACGAGGAGCAGACCTCTTAAAACAGACCCAAAGGTCTACATAAAAGAAGAAGAAGAAATGTAGTTAGTCGACAGTGACAACTTATATCCAAATATATTTATTATTGGTTAGAAACCGGGCATCTTTTCACTAAAACACAAAGGTCCTTTGAAATTACATAGATCTCAAAATTTAAGGCTTTTAAGATAAACAATTACTTATTGTATGGGCCCTTCTATGGTTTTTCCCCGGGCCCCTCGGTTCATAATATTGAAAACAGCAATAGGGACAAAAGTCGAGTCATTCTTGTTCAATTAATTTTATTACCATGGCAACATTTTTGATGACATATTTTGACGCATGTCAACATCATTTATTTAGGCACACAATTTGATTAATGACTTTGTATAATAATATAATGAAGAATAAAGGTTGGCGAAATGAAATACAAAGATAGAAAAAACGTCAGGGTATATCCACACAATGAGGGGGTAACAAGCGACAGGTGTGCGGATGTTCATTACAATATAAAAGTAAGCAAAATATGCTTGAATCCCCACACACCAGTCTTGTCTCAGCTTGCATGGCAACACATAATTATTGGTTAACCTCATTGTTGAACTATGTGAGAAGTTAATTTGCCTCTAGTATTTCCAATTACCCGGCTCTTGCGGGACATACAAAACGATTATTATAGAAAAGAGTGGAAACACTATTCTAAGCCGGTGCCCTAATAAACACTATTTTAAATAAATATATCCATCTATATGTAAACAATATGTCCTATTCTGATTCGTCTAATTTGGGTAAGTATATGAGAAATCTCAAAAAGATGACAGCATTTATACGGGACTTATACGTCACACCGCGTGGATAAAATCCTTTTATCCACGGTCAACCGTGGATTAAGACTTTTTCGTACTTTGAATAGGACATATTGGGTTCAATTCCGAGGACAAACTAAAATTTGATTGAAAATTAAAGTCATTAAAATAAAATCATTGGTCAAATCTTGGTCAATTGGTCAATCGGCTAAATCAAACTCTCGTGATTACCCATATCATGGATATAATTATCGTGTGGAGTTCTATAACATCTTTAGATATTATAGAACTCCATATAATAATTATATCCATGATATGGGTAATCGTGAGGGTTTTGATTTCTTCGGTTGACTTGCCCCCCAGAACTGTCACTTTAAACTATGTACATAGGTACCTGGTACATCCATTTTACAATACAATAGTGATGTTCCTATATCAGTTTAATTTCCTTTATTTCATTCAATTTTCAGAATAGCAAAAAATCATAAATTTGAATTATTTTGATTGATTAATAATTAAAATTTTACTGCGTTTTCAGAATTGAACCCATTGATAAAATAAAGACAATCTTTTATTCCTTGAAATTGTTTTTATAGATGGGTGGTAGCAGAGCAGTCATCCATGATCGCGAGTTGGAATCCAGCCACGACCGATTTCATTCACCTATAGTACAAGCATTTATGCTTAATTTAGGGAAAGTAAGAGGATGTTTATGTAATTATTACAAGGATATATTCATTTAAAAAAAATACTTATATTATTATACTTTTGATTCATTTTTTTCTTCAAAGGAACTCTAAACCATGGTAATAGTATGGAATGGTATTTATGGAATAAAATAATGTATTTTAAGATAATTTAAATTTGAAAAGGTAATGTTATTTATCTAACTTATTCTTTATTTCATTACAAGTGTTTGTTTATATACTTTTTTTCGTTTCAGAGGTCCTCAAAATACCTTATATTTTTTCAGAAATATAAAAGAGGCTAAAATATTACTTCGAAAAGAAAAATTTACTCGTAAATACATGTCCACAACACATGTTATGATAAAAAATATATATACTAATATAAGTACATAATATATTAGGTAAGTATATAGTTGAAGATTTCAAAGAAGAAGATATTAATACAAGTGAGAACCAAGGAACGAATTCATCAAAACAACACTAGGTATGTTTTTATATATGTGAAGTGTTAAGGTCTATCTAGACTAGACGTGAGTTATTTTATTTGAGAATTATCTTGAACCCTTTCTTAACAGATGATTCCAATTGGAATCATTAATGTATTTTACGTATATCTTAATGAAAATTGTTATCAGCTGTGTTATTTCTCTTCTAAATTATTAATCACAATATTTTTGATCGCTTACAATACTGAGAATGACGGAAACTTCTGTACTCGGTTATTGTACACTTGAAAACTCGGTTATTGCGAAATGTGCTTTTCTTGCCAAGCACGGTTATTCAAAATTAAATAAACGTGAGTTTTTTTTGTTTTCTAGCATGCAATATTTTTTTTAATAGGTAATTATATTTCATTCAATCTCTAATAATAATAAAAAAAAAATATTTTATGAAAAGTATATAGTTTTATATATGAATGATAACAATTGGAATCGTTAAAATTTAAAATTATCAAAATCTCTTTATAATCACATATTTTGCCCATTTTTTTTATGAACCATACTTATTTTTAAAATGCTTTCATTATTCGGTGAAAAAGAAGAGTGCTTTTGTTGTAAAAAATATAAAAAAACGGAACAGGGAGCAAGGAAGAGCTATTTCAAGCCACCGGAGACAGACGTACTATCAAAGTGATAATCGACATCGGAGGGGCATCACACGACATTAGAAGAAGAAGAAGAAGAACAGTGTAAATTTAAATACACATCGTTGAATTAAGATAATCAATGAAAAACTGAAATTATGAATATAAATACTTTTTCATGTTGACCACCGCTGGTCACTTGGTTAGATAACTGACTCTTGAACTAAAGGTCCCGGGTTTAAATCGATCCAGACTGATAATTGTGTATATTCAGTCTCCGAATTCTGAATAAATCCATGCATGAAACATATATGCAGCGAAGCTTCTAAGTTGGTGTTAATTGACTTCGAATTTGAAAAAACCGTGAAAAATATAGACCCTGCATACAAATCTCGCGTATCTTGGCTTGATGCTTTGTCGATATGTAAAGAGAAATAAATTCTCTTGAACAAATCGACAGTTGGATAAGTCTCCAGATTGTGGCAACTTGTTATTTGGTGGGTGTGAAATTAATGTTTGACAAAGTAAGTACCCGTTAGTTTCCAGATAACCAAGACAAAACACAATAAAATTTATTGTTTTTTTTTATAAATGTATTTTGTCATTCCCATATATTATTATGGATCAGTAAGACTTTGGTCGATTGATGATATTTAGTTGTCTTAATCTTAAGAAATATAAAGGAAAAATTATTCATACCTACATACTATCTAGTAATAATTAAGAGGTCAAAATTCGACCGATATTCAATACATCTTTATGTTAGTAAAGTCCTTATTATTTAAGATGAAAAAAACATCAATGCATTCATCAAGAGGTAGAATGTTTGATTTTCACATACCTTTTGCAAAGTATAATTTGAGTACCATTTTTATTGTTTCACAGTAGATGATGTTTTTTTCTTAAACATGTTCTGTATTTGAATGTAAAAAAAGTTTGACATTGGTAGTATGAAAATAAATAGTAGGTATATAGTTTAACGCAAAATATTTTTTTAATCCAACTGTCGATTCGTTCATGAGAATTCAATTCTCTGAATGAATCGACATTATTAAGCCAAGGTGCGTGTACGAAGGAAAATTTTGTATGGCGTAGTGGACTTTTTGCATGCTTATTACACCAAATAGAGGCCTCGCAGCATATATGTTCCCATACATGGATTTACTGAGAATTTGGAGTAGAACACTTTATGTGAGTTTGTATGTGTGTGTGGGTGTGTGTGTGTGTGTCCTTTATAACTTTTGATCCGCTCAATTTACAGAGCCCAAATTTTCAGAACATATAAAAAGTCACATACCTAGGTACATGAGATGTATAGAAAACCAAATATCTTAAAATATTAAAAAATTTGTATTTATGGGTTTATAGTTTGGTACTTATTCTTCAGCTATACGTACTATCGCTATCGACAGTTGGATCTCATGTGTTACATGCAACTAGTTTTATTCAATGTATATGTACCACACATTATTATGTATAAATTGCATGTAATAATTTAAACTTTAACTTCTACGTACGCGCAATTCGCTTAAAAAGGAATCCGAACTTATCGCTCTACATAAATTTAAATATAGATTAGTTGATACTGTTTCCTTTCTTACCTCATTCCTGTAAAAGTCTATTAATTATATCTCGTTGTATTTTTGTTTAGTCCTCAAATTGAATGAAAAAACATCAAAAAAATTCACGTTGATACGTGATAAGTGAGAATTGACCTTAACGTTCGATTTCTCATATAAGATTTCATGTTGGAAAACAGCCACAATTTCCCGCTATAAATCATTCCGGACGTGTTATATGATACCTACATATTATATAATACTTGTACTTGTTTCCTATTTATACTAATATATATTCGAATAGGTACATGACATGATGGTTAGTAGCATATCATGTTGTTTTGATAACAAGGATAACTGATATCGATATACAACGACATTGTACATCATGTAACTTAATCTTCAAATAAGATATTTTTCACAATAAATATCTTGACATCATGTTTTAAACATATCTATCTATCTATGTATGTAGCATAAAGGTTACCATCTCCCCACTTCATCCTTTCCTCAAACCCCTTGTTCCGCTCCCACCACCTTTCCTTCTGTCCATTTGTTGATCTTTTAAATAAATGTTTTTTTTAAATGCTTATAAATATGTTACTTATTAGATTTCGTAAAAAACTTACTAAAAGCGCACGACTCAAATAATTAAGATCAGTATTGAACAATCTATCTTATATACGTATACTAAGATGTGACTAACTAGTTCATCAAATTGTTTACCCTCATTATTTTTTTTTCCAAAAAATAGATAAATGCGTGTAATCTTTGGATAACTGACATCGAAAAATTATAACAAACACCGCGCTGTACCGTGTTTGAGTCAATTTGAACACGATTGCGACGAAGAATAACAAGTAAAAACATTACAAGGATTAAATTCATCTTTCAATCTCAAATATGCGTCTGATCATATATGAAAGAATCGCAATTTTGATATATTTGGAATGACGCGTTCGTCAAGCGTTAAAAAAATCTCTCGACCCATCCTAACTTGGCGTCTACTAAATAAAGGTGTAATAAAGATAATCACGGTTTATAAGTAAACTTTTTTGTTAATCACGGGTTCTATATATACTTTACGTTTATATGTAAGACGGTTTATGTGTTAAGGCTTTGATATTGATCTTTAAGATCACAAAATCCGTAAGACCTATGGGACAAATAGGGACAAAATAAGATGTAGTGAACGGTAAGAAACATATTCAATACGAAAAACTCTTCCGTTATATATTATTGCATTGAAGGTATAACTGCTTTCGATTCTCTGAGGTATAGTTAATTTGTATTTAGGTATAGTTTAATTATACCACGCAGCACGTGTTACTATACCTTAAACCATATACCAATAAAGTTTTTAGATTATATTATAAACAGTTTTAGCATTAAAATTGCGTAATAGATCACTTTAAGAATCATTGGCTCAAGAGTTATCTCAAGGTAATTCTTAATTAGTTCCTTGTCATATATGTATGAAAATTTCCGAGATTCCTGTCGCTTTCAGTGATACGGAATTCAGTCATATAATCAAACTATACAACACGTTCGTTTGTGAACGTCACAAATTCATGTGGAATTTGTCTGGATTATTGAAGAGTAATAGATGTATGGGATATATCAATAAGATGTGCGATTGTGATATAGTAATTTAATATACCTACATGTTGGATCAGATGTACATAACTATCGCAGACGGATTATGAACTATGACAGCAGTTATATGAATGACGATGAATCGTCTCGATGGTGTGTGGGAATATTGTACAATGCACAGGATGTATGAGACACTATGATTTATGAATATTTCCAAAATGGACCTATGACGTTATATTATTTTGATCTACAGTGGTAATATGTATGCCATAGCATGGACCATTTTATAATCTAAAACAAATATTAAAGATGAATTGAATATTTTTAAATGTTGAATATACGCAGACATTTGATTTTCTTTGTCAGTAGTCAATGATCTCAATAGATGGCGTTTCAAAAAAGTTTCATCAATGGCGATGGTATTTCAACTTATTTTCAAACCAGCTGATGACAGGTCGTAAGCCTTGTAGGTACATTGAGTTCCTTGTTCTCCTATAATAATGCAACTTCGTCTTTATTGAGATGTTTATAAACTTATCATTGAATAAAATATGAAGTATAAAGTTTCTTCTATGATGCACCGGCTAACAATAGTGCTTCCACCCTTTTCAATTGTCATAATTTTCGGGAGTCCCGTAAGATCCGGGTATCCAAAATTACAAGAGGCAACATATCATCTCGCATAGTTCAGCATATAGGTTCACCACCCATTCTAAACGTTGCCTTGTGAAACGAAATTGTTGTATGGGGATATACACATGTGCCGTGCTTCATTTTATTGTGTAATGTACAACCGCATACCTGTCGCTGGTGACCCCGCATTGTGGGATATGCCGCAATGGTACGAATTAATGAATGCGGATTTTGGTGCGTAAAACTTTTTTTTTAGATGTGTTCTTTCAAATTTTGTGAGTGAATTTAGGAAGACCATTAGTTTTAATCCTAAAACACTTTATTGTTTTTCGATGTATTCTTTCAAATTTTGTGAGTGAATTTAGGAAGATCATAAGTTTCAATCCAAAAACGTTTCTTTGTTCTTCGATGTGTTCTTTCAAATTTTGTGAGTGAATTTAGGAAGACCATTCCTAAACACATTTCGTGTTTTTCGATGTGTTCTTTCATATTTTGTGGGTGAATTATGGAAGACCATTAGTTTTATTCCAATTATAATTATTGTGAAGCCATTAAAGGGTGAACATTTTGCAGCGTACCTACTATAATACCGTTGACTATGTAAAATTTGCGACATTTTGGCCATAAATAATAATGGTATGGTTTAATGGTGTCGCTGCTGCATGCAGTGAAGGTACTTCTGACCAATATATTATTGCTGAGACAGCGTCCCGACACACATACATATAACATCTATATTATTATATCATCATTTTTCACTGTGAAATAAATCAAAATGAATGGCCATCAGGGTGTACCTGAATTCGCAATAGTATTAAAGAACGTTTTGAAAAAATATGGTGAAAATATTAGCGGGTTGTGGCCGACGCTAAATTTTCCAGTATAATAATTACATTACACTTTCATTACATTTTTGTTAAGAGGCTATAGTAGGCTATATAGTATATTTTGAAAATAATTTTCGCAGTACCCTCAAAAGATACGTCTTGAAAAGAAAGAAAACAAAAGAAAGAAAGAAAAGTTTGTATTTATATTTTTATTCTATTGCATGATTTTTTTGAAATTTGATTTTGTCTAATATTTTTCTTGTAATATTAGTTTTAGAAAAACCCTTTTTTAATTTTTTATTGTAAGTAAATAAAAAACCACAAGGCCTATGAAGTAGATTTTTATTTCGATCGAAAGGGAATATGAAAATCTATCGGCTGAGTTTTTTTAATATTGAAAAATTATATTCGAAAAATGAGGACATAAGGAGAGAATAAAGAAGTAAATTATAAGTAAAACGCATTACTAGAGGTTGTTTGAACATATTGAAAGAATGAATGATGAACGATTGACCAAAAAAATAAACATGTGTATAAGAGGTAAAGTGAATAGCAGGAACCGCCCCAGAAAGGGATGTCATGACCATGTGAATGATATTTTGAAAGATGGAAATATAAGAAGCTTGAAAAATCGACGAGCATGTATGAGACGATGCATGGATGTAAAGAAAGCTAGGAATGTGTACAAAAATAGACGAGTATAGCGTTCGGTTCTCTCTGCTTACCCTGTAAGGCATATGGCCTGATGGTATACATCTATGTATATTCACTTCAATATGTATAAAATAACGTCGTATTCCTGACAAATCACGGTATATCTCTTCGATCTGCTGAACGTATCACATTTTCTATCCCCATTCACACCACAGAAGTTTTAAGCTTTTCCTTCCTTCATAAAACCTTAAAAACAAATTCACTTCTATCTTATCATGGAATTTCAATCTGCTGAATGTTCGAAACTCTCCATCCATCTCCAAAACACAGAATTTCTCAGCTCGTCGTTCGAAGTACAATCAGCAAGACTATGGAATAGTCTAAGTCCGCATATTGCATCGTCTAACTCACTCTGTATTTTCAGCGATTTCAAAATTAACCGGAATCATTGAATGGCGTTGTAAAAAATATTATTCATATAAGTATTGGACATAAGACAACTATACATATACACAATCTTATAATATTTCAACTCGAAATCGGAAAGACACACTCTAGGACAACAGGTACACCAAACTAGAACCAACAATAGTGAACTAATGCAGGTACCTAGAACCAATTTCTAGTAAACGCATTCGTTATTTCCCGCCTGGACTACTGCAATGGTACCTACGCAAACCTTCCAAAGCTGGAGCTAAACAAAATTCAATCCGTCTTCAACGCTGCTGCTAGGCTAATCACCGGAGCCGCGAAATTCTCACACATATCCCACCATCTACGAAATCTTCACTGGCTAAAAGTGCCAGAGAGAATCCAGTACAAATTATGTTTGTTGACTTTCAAAGCGATCCATGGCATGGCTCCCACGTATCTTTCAGACTTCTGCATCCCTCTCACCGTAAACGAGCGACAACAAACACTTCGATCAGCCACCACATCAATGATTGGCAAGTTGACTGAAATAAATAGAGTCAACACTTCATCCTTCGGTGATCGTGCTTTTGCTGTGGCTGGACCAGCCTTGTGGAATAAACTACTACCTGAACTGAGGCAAATCGATAACTTAGCACTATTTAGGAAACACCTAAAAACTCACTTCTTCCGCAAGTCTTACAAAAACCTGTAATATATTCAAAGCGCTCTTGAGGTGAGGTTATCACCAAAACAGCGCTATAAAAATCATCCTAATTTATTATTATTATTATTATTATTATGAACATAGACATTATACATACTTTCTTGACACCTAAAATATATAACATCTTCATCAAGGAAACCCAAATTTGAAAAAAAAACTTCTGCGGTTAAACTCAAAAATACACTGATTTCACACTGGCTTCTTACTAAAAATACAATGATTTCACACTGACTTCCTACTAAAAATACACTGATTTCACACTGATTTCCTACTAAAAATACACTGATTTCACACTGGCTTCTTACTAAAAATACACTGATTTCACACTGGCTTCTTACTAAAAATACACTGATTTCACACTGGCTTCTTACTAAAAATACACTGATTTTACACTGGCTTCTTACTAAAAATACACTGATTTCACACTGGCTTCTTACTGAAAATACACTGATTTCACACTGGCTTCTTACTAAAAATACACTGATTTTACACTGGCTTCTTACTAAAAATACACTGATTTCACACTGGCTTCTTACTGAAAATACACTGATTTCACACTGGTTTCTTACTAAAAATACACTGATTTTACACTGGCTTCTTACTAAAAATACACTGATTTCACACTGGCTTCTTACTGAAAATACACTGATTTCACACTGGCTTCTTACTAAAAATACACTGATTTTACACTGGCTTCTTACTAAAAATACACTGATTTCACACTGGCTTCTTACTGAAAATACACTGATTTCACACTGGCTTCTTACTAAAAAATCCACAACTGCGAAAATAATAATATCCGTCGTACTACAATAGTTAACTAATACATAAATACAATAATTAAATATAAAACTATTTTCATTCTATACTAAATCAAACACAATATCCTTAAAAAATAAGTCAAAACCTATTTATAATTACATAATAATGTACTTACACTCTAATCACATGCCCATGGGCTAGTAGAGTGGACACATCCATGTGACTCCAATTACTCTTATTGGCATTTTATTGGTTTTTATATACGTATGTAGGTATTCTTTTAATTATTGTTACTCGTAACCAATGTTCTTTTAATTGAATAGATTATAAAAATAAAAAATATATTTACATTATTCTGAAAATGAGCTTTAAGAATACTTTTATTGGATGTAAATGTAGTGGCGTTATGGATGGCTCATCCACCTTCAGCAGACCAGGAGACCATGATGAATGGCCTCCTAATTCACTCTGATCCATCTTGGCTTACGGTGTTTATTCCATTAAGTGGAACTCTACTGAAAACTTCTTGAAGCGTACTCCTAATCAATCATGATTCTTTGTTCGCGCCGAAAATTGACTCACAATCAAACTGTACATATTATAAATCTGTTTTTGTGTCCGTTATACGTAAAACATGAATATAATTTTAATAATTTTATTTTATTTTTTGGTTAGTGGAGAGTTGTAAAGTCATCCATTGTAAAGTAATCCATTGTAAGTTGTAAAGAGGAAAGTGAAAGCTCCATGCATTAATTACTCAATGGGATAGTTAAAAAAAAGAAAAAAAGAATATTCAAAATTTACAAATAATAGGTACTTAAAAAAATTACAAATAGTACCTACATACAAAACACTAAAATATAACTACATTATTACTGATCTTGCATTTTTTCATAGATTACTGAATAGTATTGTAGATTGTCCTCGTCTTTTGTCACAGATTCATTTACGTGTACCGTCAAGACTCACTCGCAATAGTGAATGTTTCGCCTTACAAAATGTCTACACAAATTATTTGTTTGGCTCACCAATGCAGAGACTTCCAAGACTTGCATATAAGTTTGAGCAGATCGATGTCTTTGCATTGGGTTATGGTGCAAACAAGAGTTTGTTGTTACATATAATGAAATGATTATATTATGTAATGAATGAATCTTGACTATCGATGTATTATTATTCTTTTTTTGTAAATATTAGGTACTGTAAACAAAAGTATTTTTAAGTTGCACTGTTTCTTCTGCTGATTTGTGTTCAAATTTTATTTTTATATACCTATCTTTTTTATGTTTAGTTGCTTCACATATTGTTTTATTATCTTTTTTGTTATGTTTTCTTTTTTTTGTTTCCTTTTACTTAGTGTATTATTGTTTTCAGTCTCTATGTTTTTTCTCAGTACCTATGTATATTTTAATGTATGTTTGTAAGAGACAATTCATACCGTATGAGAAAAAATAAAATAAATAATAATCCTATGGGAAATATTATAATACTCGCTTGTATTTCATTTTTTAACTGTCAAATATTTCAAAGTGATCCCAAGCTCAGGAAACTTAAAATTAGATATTTTTATTTTCAAACTGGTATATAAATCAAAATACCCATCACTTTCATAAAATGGCATTGAATAATTATCAAATCTTCATAATAAAATATTTAAATAAAATATAATCGAACAAACTCATGAAAATCGAACATTTCATGAAAATGATGAATATTGTCCATACAAAATTTGAATATTTTAAAGATTGACTTGTTAGCGAGAAGTTTAAAATTGGCCATAACTCACTCGTTGATGATAAATTCTACACCAATTTTTCTAAAGCCCTTGACAAAGTTTATCAGGCAATATTCAGAATGGGTGGTGTATCTCGTTGCTGAACTTTGTGAGATGTTATATTTCCTTTGATACCTTTCGAGAAAAAAAGGAAAGTCTCAGCTTTATAAGGAAATGAATTCGTATTTATTTTCTTATTAATTATCTGTTAATAAAATATGTCAATGGCATATCCGGGAACGGGCACGTTCCCGTACTTTGCAATAATTTCGCTTAAAAAGTTTGTCATAATCATTATTCGCGTCGTGAGATGACGGAACCCGCCATATTATTTTGTTTGTTAATATCCTGAAGGCGTTTCTCTACCTATTTACCTTTCTTTATGCCATTCTCTTCTTCCATTCGGTTCTTCGATTAAACTTAGACTTGGGAAGTCAGACCTCATCAACTGATCCTTTGTCATTTCACTTATAATTATAATAATTTACACTTCAATATGTATTGTTTTAATTGTATCTTTCATTAACTTTAAATCGTTTTTATACAATGACGTTCCAAAATTAATATTGACTTGTTATCTAAGATTTAAGATGGAAGAATTTGAAATATTTGCAGCGCAATTAAAAAAACCCAAAACGAAAATTATTATAACGCCTTGCAGTCTTAGCCATGGTCTTGGATTTGTCACTATTAGACCATAATCAGGGAGTGCAAGGCCAAGACTATTATTTACTTAATAAAGTTCTCCTGTGAGAGAATGTCGAGAGAATGAGAGACAATCGACTACCCAAAATTGGAAGTCCCGGAGAGTCGCAGAGCAAGGGGGAGACCAGCAAAAAGATGGAGTGACAGCTGAACATCCAGATAACAAGAGGCAGTCTCCGACTGAAAAAAACAGGCCCTTCGCCTAAAAGCAGAGGAAGAAGAGAAAAGAAGATTATTAATAAATAAACTATAAAAAATATTGATGGGGACTAGAGGAGAGATAAATGTACGGTATGATTTTACGATTTGCAATTTGACATTCACTATAATAGTTTTTGTATTGTTTAGATTTTTTTAGTGTTGTCAGATGTACGAAAATAAACTTTGGCAGATGTGATAACATATATAATTTTATGTAGTGTTGGACAACTTAATTCTGTAGTATTTGCCACAAAGTAGTAACAATAAAAGTTGCTTTTTGACACTTTGACAAACTAATTTATATATTCATATAGGACGATGTACGACAGGGTCAGAAATGAGGACATAAGGAAAGAATGTAAGATAAAGAAAGATGTTATTAATAGAATGAAAGTGAACACATTGAGATGGTTTGGCCACATGGGGAGAATGAATGAGAGGTCGGGGTCGCCCAAGAAATGGATGGCACGTACATGTGAACGGTATTTTTAAAGACGGAAATGTCAGAAGCATGAATAACAGACGAATATGTATAAGACGATGTATGAATGTCAACGAGACGATGAATGTGTGTCAAGATAGAAATAAGTGGCGTTCGATTCTCTCTGCCTACCTCGCGAGGGACATAGCGTGATGGTATGTATGTATGTATAATTTATAAAAGCACACTCTCCTTTAATTTACAACATAGCGAAAAATTTAAAATGATTGCAACTCCGTAGAACTCAATAGGCATGATGACTAATTTTGAAAAACTATCTCACGATGTTTTTACGCATTCACTGTTTTCAAATATATATACATTTCTACATAAAATAAAGGTTTAGTAGCAAAAATCGCCATTTTAAAATCAAATTTGACATTTACGCCAAAAAAAGCTTGTAGTATCATGGCGGCTGCCGACCCTGACGGTGACGTCATGGTATCGTAAACTGCATATCACTACTATATGTAATATATGTGTTCTAAGACGATTTGTGTATTTATAATCAATTCAAAAGTGCATAAGTGTTGTGCGGTCCCTAAATGTACAAACACGACGAAAAAAACACCTACTGAGGTATTTGTTTTCGTCCCACGCGAAAAAAAAGAGAAATAAGTGATTAAATTTCGCACGGCGAGACACAAGTGAATTTTATTAAGTACGCGTTTACAATGAAGTACAGTATTTGTTCCCCCACTTTTAGCTCTCAATAATATAATATTTACCATTATTTAGGCAATAAGCATATAAAGAACTTCATTAATGTCCAAACGTCAAAATAGGCCATCATAAGTTTCCCGCGTATGTTTTTAATTTATGAACACATAATGTAGAGAGAAGAAGGAGCATATTTTATCGATTTTCGAGATGTAAGTTGTATTTAAATTACAGATAAATAAAGTACTTATATGTACTTATTATTAAGTTTTTACGTTTCGAAATTCTGATGAACAAAAGTCTTTGTTCGACGCAAAGAAATATCCGACCATCAAAAGTTCCATTCTAGTTAAGAGTAGTTAAGACAGGCAGAAAAATAACTACTATGGCTGCTATTGCTAAAAATAACGATAGCAGATAAATATAGCTTGTTATGAACACAATACAAATAACGAGCGCTATGTAATAATTCGTATGCTGCTAAAATTGTAACGATGTTTTAAAACGCATGCTTCGCGTAATCGCCGTCGTTTCGCAAATCGCTTCATTGCATGAAAAAAATATAGCTTGCTAGTTTAGTTTGGCAGTGACCAGCATCATAACATGTCGAACGTTCGTCAGCTCACCATCGCGTGACAAAATTGTAGAATACTAAAACTAAATTAGTTTACCATACGTTGCGAGCGTTCATTATTTATTTATTTATTCAATAAAAACTAAGTTACATACAAAATACAATTAACATAGGCCCGATATTACAGTCGGCCCTCAACTCATTGAGTTTGCCAAACTCAAGATTAATGTTAAGGGGAGATTGAATCCATTTCCGTATTACAGTGCAATATGACATGTCAGTTACTAAATCTTCAATTATAGACATATTTCACTTTTTCTGTGGTTATTATCTGTCAAATTTAAATAACCTCAAATAATACGAAATACAAAACGGGACGCTACGACTTTAAATACCATTGTTTTATTATCCAACATGGTAAATTTAATTTTTTTCTCCAAAATAATGCTTTTAAATGCCCGTGTTCGTTTCAATACGGCTGTCAGTTTGTTTTGTTGTGTGGCGCCACCTTCGATACAACACTGAAACTACACACGTTGCCTAACGCCTCTAGTGATAGAAACTGAAACTACACGAGTTGCCTAGCAAATGACAGTTGACTCACAGTTAAGTACTTAATCTGCCAGAAACGTTGAGTTAAATATTTGTCGTTTTAGTGACGTATTTGAGGGAAGATTAGGTCTAAACGGACACTGTAATACGCTATATTTTTGTAAAACTTGAGTTTAGCTCTTAAACTGACACTGTAATACCGGCCCATAGTGTCCCCCGATAGGTTGGCGAGTATCTAGGTAAATTGAAACTATTTGCTTTGATGAATACTTGTTCCATTTATATTTAATTTGTTTTAGTTTTAAGTATCTAATTAAAATATTAATATATCGATAACACCAAAATAAACATAGTCCAGACCGACAATTAATGCGTATATTGTATTGAAGACTATCAGAAGAATTGACGCGACCATACTATGACGTCGTGCGCTCTGATTGTTTTTTATCATAAAATGGCGGACTAACACATTTTGTATTTTTATATTTATAATATTATTATTATTCACTCCTATAAATTAAAAAAAAAAAACATTTTTTAAATCTTTATAACCTATTTTATTTTTTAAAATCATAATTTCAATGATTTTTTTCTTACAGTCATCACACCTATTACATATTTTAATATATTAATCATAATATGTATATGAATCATAACAGTTATCCCATATGTATATTAGATTCATCATAATACATTGTGTATTTCCATTTCAACCTCATGTAACACTGTACAACTCCCACAAACAATATAATTACATCATTTTATTTTATAATCAAGCAATGAAAGCCACCAAGTTATTTATTTCTGAAACGTTAAATATTCTCCACCACGTTACAATACTCGGTGCGTGTTATAACAGATGCGTCAACGATTCAATAGAGCGGATAGCGATATTATTTGGTTTATTGTCCCAAATAAACCAAATAAATCAATAAATAAAAATAGCATGTTAAAAATAAGCAGCATATTCCATATAGCTTGTTATGAAAAAAATAGCCATTTCGAACAACACAACAGTTGACAGTAACAAACACAATTGACAGTGACAATATGGTGACGTCATGCGCTCTGATTGGTGTTTCACATAAAATGGCGGACAAACATATTTTGTATTTTTATTTTAATAATATTAATATTATTCGCTCTTTTAAAATGAAAATAAATATATTTTTTCAAATCTTTATAACATATTTTATCTAATAAAATCATAATTTCAATGATTTTTTCTTACTGTCATCACGCCTATTCTCCACATGGTCAACTATGCAAGCTTACCAACAAAAAAACACGAAATTAGCTATTGTAGTGAATGAACTATATGATTCGATGCTAAGATAGTTTGGGATATACAAAAAAAGTGGATACGCGTCAGATTTATAGTAAAGTTGAAAATAACTAGTAATTAAGGTTCATAGTGCAAGAAACAGTGGAATAATATTTTATTTATTTTATTTCAATTATTTTATTTTATAGAATACAACAGCATTGCAATAAAGATTTATACAGATATACACAGATAATTTTTATGTTGCCAATTATAGTATTCTAAATATGTATATTAAGTACATACACATTTATAATTATGAAGACAGGATGGGAAAGGAGAGAGGTAGGAAGGGGAGTGGGGGGAAGCATCGACCACTAGAAACTCATATTATGATTTGCCTCACGTGTCTCAATGTATGAAGAATAGTAAATTAAAATTAAGTTAAAATTAATGTTAAAGGGGCACAATTAAAAAGTTAAAGATGTGCACAGTAAAACAGAGCACAGATTAAACATCCGACAAATTCACAAATTTTTTTTGAATACATAAAAACTTGAAGCAAACATATCCAACTCCGGAACGCTCAAACAATTTCTATTGTACCCAGTACAAGCTCTATTAATATAAGAATTTAGCATATAGTTAGTTTTAGAAGGTTCTATGTAAAAGAGAGACTGGTTTCTATTTCTCCTAAGTCGACAGTGAAAACGGAGTGTGCTTAGAAGGGGTGCGCTGTCGATCAGACCGTTAATAATTTTATATAGAAAACAAATATCGAAAATATTCTCGAAACATACAAAAATGGACCTAGGAATAACCAAATGAATGAACTTTAATCTTTTTAATATCAAATTAAAAAAAAACAATTAAAATGAAGTTTCGCTTAAGGTTTGCTTTATGAATGAAAGTGAAGACAATCCCACCTCAAACTGATGCAGCTGGTCACGCTACGGTCGCTTTGTTTAAAACGGAGTAATCCAATAAGTATAGTTTGAAGAGAGTTTGAGGATGCCTGGATGGGACAATTATGGGAAGTTTCTCACTTTGAAGATTGAGGTGAAGTTTTAATAATATCGTCAGCAATGCCTCCCCCCCCGTTTTCCCACTCTCTGCCGTCTTCTTCTTCTTTCCCATCCCCCGGGGAAATCCCCCGAACAGAAGCCATTTTAATACAATTTAGAAATTTTCATATTAACGACCTCCTCCGAAAAGGCTATTTATTTACACAGCCTTTCCATTTTGACTCTATAGAAAAGAAAACAATGGAGCCTTAATATTTGAGGCATGTTTATTGTTAAACCATTATTTTGAAACATGTTTCTAATTTATAAAAAATAACAATAATGACGTGACATTTTATTGGAAGATAACAAAAGGTATTTAAATCGATACCTGAATTATTTTAATTAAAAAATCGATTGTATTTACAAGCTCGCGGAAGTCTTTTTAGCCATTAGTTTTAAGTACCATGCGTCGTTTTCCTATTCATAGTTGTTTGTTTTTCTTTCAGTTAAGTAATGATTGTGTATTCATGTATGGTTTTAGACAAATTATGTTCTAAGTGTAAGTAAATAATATAATCCATCTTCTTTCCTGAAGAGTTCCATATATATTTTCTTTTAAAAATAATGAATATATTCTTGTAGTGACAAGTTAATAATACATTTTCTAAACTAAACGTAAATGCTTGTACCGAAATCGGTCGTGGTAGGATTCGAACTCACGACCACTGGATTTCTTACCAACGTGCTAGCCGCTTTGCCATCACCCATATAAATTGAAACATAAAATACATTTAAGCTTTCAGTAACTTCTCACGAATGATTCTGAATTTCGCTTCTACCGCGCAAAATAATAGACTAGCTTTATTTTCAGAATTTGGCTCCCTTGGCCTGCCTTATTAACGAAGTCGACTTGAATAATTAAACTTGAAATATAAACGGTTGTTTTAATTCAAAGGATGATAGTTCAATACAAAGTAAGTTGGAATGTTGATTAGACTTGAACAAATATTATTTCAACGAATCGATTTACTTAAACCTCATCTTAAGATTGTAAGATATGTGATTGAAAAGTTTTAAGACTGGGCTAGGTGTTTCAAAGCGCCACTATTGCAACAACAGTTCTGATGGTCATTAAGGGGTTTTTTCACTTAGGTAAGCATTTCTGGAAATAATATTTCTCAGGGGCATTCAGAATCCCATCAATATTCAATTGGCCAAGTCTTTGCGAATTTAGCTAAAATTCAAACTGAATAAACAGGAAGAAGTCAGCAGGGGCTGTATTTATTAATTGAATTAAGGAACAAAGACAGCATTGAGATAAAAATCCTACAGTCAATATACTTATCAAAGCAATGATGAAAGGAAGAAAGAAATTAAGGAAGCAAAAATAACGTTGCTCAATAATTAAGTATTAGATTGGTAAAGATTATTCTTAAATATTTCAACAGAACTTATTGACCACGATCTATAGAATTATTACATTTGATAATATGGCATAAAATCTATGACTGAATTGATTGGACGCTTTCAAATTGATCACAAAATCTACACGAACGATTAAATATTTAAGGAGTCTACAGAAAGAAGCAAAAAACTCCGCTCTATAAATAAACACTTTTGGACGCCAAAAATCCCACAGCACATGTTTCAAACTTTCCACCGCGAAGTGATAAAACTGACACGAGAAAGAGAAAGCAATATGAAATCGATGAAGACAACTTTTTAGATTTCCTGTGATAAATATTGAGAAGTCCGCAAGAGTTTGGAATAACCCAGGGGGCTTTAAGTCGAACTCAAAAGTCGGGAAAAATAAGAGGGTAATATACTGGGCAGCCTGTCCAACGGGTCTCTCAGATATTCATTTTATTTACATTTTTTTCAACATTTTCAACAGTCTTGAAGGCATTTTGTAAATTATCACTGTTCAAATTTAAAATTTCGCTGATGAGGTTGGTGTAGCCACGCCGTACTTGGCGTGTAAATCGAAGAACTGAAAGTACTGTCAATGCGCGGTGAAGGTTCCCTGAAGAGTCCTCGCCATGACTGACGGGCCTCCACGTTTGTGGTTGGACTCTTAGTGGTAGTGGTATGAAATATGCTTGATGGCAGTTTCTTGTTTTGTCCGAAGAGCAGCCGCTCCGGGGATGAAAAGAGCTACAAGTTCTAAACCGTTTCCTATGGAGTAGGGTAGGAGACTACGCAATCCTGTTAATAACTGTTCTGATTTATTTATTATTTATTCATTAGAAATTAAGTTACATAATACATTAACATTATAGTTAAACTGGTCATTTAAACTGGTGTAACATCGATACGTGTTTATTTTAAGGTTGACTGAAAGAATAAAACTCCACATTATCGCGTATTTTCACTATTTTATTTTATTGATTTACAGACCAACAGTTCACATTACTAATTTACAGTAGCTATATTACATGAATCAAGTTATAAACCTTTTTAAGTTTCTTTAAAATAATTTAATTTAAACTAAGTAATATATAATTTAACAATATATTACAGGTCTCTTTTTTCTGATTTCGTTCATTCATGACTTTTTAAAACTGATTTTAATTATTTATATTTCATTTTTCAATACGCCACGGAATATGCAGGAATTTTTTGTGATTATGATAATGTTCTTGAAAAAAGTACCTTCTTTTGTACATACAGATAATAATGAACACTTCCTTGCACCCTGCGCAAGTGGTGAGTTTATTGCCGTACGGCAATTCCTTCCAACTAACCAGTGTCTCCAGCCCAGAGAAGCAATATTTGCGTGAGAAATGAATTTAAATAAATTTCTCCTCAGCCGGAAATCGAACCCAGGACGCCCGCACAGAAACCGAACAGCTTACCAACTGTGCCACGGCGCGCGGCGGTCGGCTATACCTTCTGTAATTTAGTCGCTCTTCGTAGCTCAGTTCGTAAGATATCTGACACATGAGCGAGAGTTTGACATGTGACATGATAAACATCATAAGTCTCCAGAATGTGGCAACTTGTTATTGGGTGCGTGTTAAATTAATATTTGACATAGTATCTGTTAGTTGCCCGAAAAATAATTCAAAAATAAAAATGAAATAAATTATGCATAATAGCTCGTTTATAATGTAGTTTCTTTCGTATATGTATCTAGTACCCAATAATATATGTAACTGGCATATTTATGTACATAGTGCTGTATATAATGTACTAAATCGGTCCATTTTCAATCACTAAACTAATATTTATGTACGCGACATAAATCTTTCGACTTGTTCCATGTTATTTGGTTCGATTTCCCAATAAAGCATTTACTCTCATGGTTTCATAATAGTAGTTCTGAAACTGTTGGTGTCTTAGGCCTAGTTCCTATTAATGTTTTGATACAAAGAAAAATCTATATGATTGTTTTTTTTAACAAGATGTAAAACAATTTATTCTTTGATCGTTATATTCAATGGAATTAAATGAAGTAAAACAGAGAGAAAGAGCATGTACCATTATTTATTAATTATTTTTTTTATAAAAATACATAAAAACACATAGTTTTAATCCACCAATGAGAATAATTATAATGAGCTTAAGCCATTGAGCCGTCTGTATTCGGCGAAAGCACTCATTAGACATTCTCACTGTGGATAAAAACTATGTGTTTTTGTTTATTTTTATAAATAATTTAATTTATAATTATGACCATCCACTGTGTTATCGAAAAAAATACCATTTTGTAACTATTCATGGATAGCAAGTTGCTAAAATACCATTTTGTAACTATTCATGGATAGCAAGTTGCTAAAATACCATTTTGTAACTATTCATTTATAGCAAGTTGCTAAAAATGATAAATAAATTGAATTTTATGGTAAATTATATGGTGATTTTTTTTAAAAAAGTGCAAAGAGTATTGAATTTCAAATGAAATCGTACTATTTTTTTTTAAAAAGAAGCTGATTTAATTGGAAAGGAACTAGTCTTTGTGGACTAGTTTATACATTTATTAAATAAAATGTAGTTGATTCTTAGTGATTTAAAAAAAAATTATTGAATAATTTGTTTGCATATTCAGATATTTTAATAAGTGTGGTTTTCAGTTAAAGCTAAGCAATTTGGTCGACTGGTTTGGTTGTCCTAGGGCATGAATAAATCCGCCCCAGTAAAGTTTTATGTACCTACCCATAAAACTTAATATAAGCATTTTACTTTTATTATTATACTACAAAGTGTAAACAAATTTAGGAAAAAAAATAACAAACTATAATATCATTCTTTTATTTATTTTATACCATCTCGATATTTATTACATTATTTATAAAAACTCTCCCATACTATCATTATTTTATGAAATTATCGAGGTAAACTCACAAACTCTTCGTTCACTACATTAGATATTTTTATTTATTTATTTTTTATTTATTTATTTTTCACACCTTTATCACAAATACTATTATGAAGATTACTGCTGCCCAACTAGGTAACCCTGTTCTAGGGCTAGCAGTTTACAATTTTACCAAGCCAAATATTTGACATTTTGGTTATACATAGTTACATAGAGCGGACACCAGACATCACAACACAGTAAATTACAATATTACATAGTTACCAATATCTTAAACACAAAAGTATAAACTGATACAGTAAATTTTGATATGTTATTGTTCTAATATTATTTCTACCATAATATGCACACCCGTTGTTGTCATTTATGTTATGTAGCAGTTTGACATTAAAATTTGCTCTGTGGTCTTCTCAACGTATATACTCAGTAACAATATTATTTGACTTGAGTCACAAATCAAATAAAAAACAAAATCAAGATTTCTTCTTTGAAATAAATCTAATAAAAAAAGAGAAATGTTTTAGAGTTTATTTTTCTTAAAATAAGATGCAATGTAAAGACAATCCTCTCCTCGAACCAGCTTGTGTAGCGTGTAGTTATATTATTTAATATTATTTCTCAGAATTATTGTTGGATGTTTAATATTTGGGCAATTTCTGTCCTTCCGTAATTCCCTATATATTTTTTTATTCTTGTTTTAAATAATGTATGTGAAGTTATTACCTTGAGAGACATAGGTAAAGTATTATAAATTCGTGGAGCGATAAATGATGCATTTCTTTGTCCGAAAGTTGTTTTCATATGAGGGATTATGTAATTTAAAGTAATGCTTGTTCGTGTGGTTCTGGATTGTTGTGTTTTCTGGTGATGTATTATGTTTTTATGAAAATAAGTTAGTATATGCTGGATATATATTTGTCTCGGGTCAAATACTTTAAAATCGTTATAGAGGTTTTCCGTAGGGTAATCAAACGGTTTTTGGATAATTATCTTCACAATGCATCTTTGAGCTAGACAAAGTTTTTCCAAGATAGTTTTGGCACATCCACCCCAACCAACAATTCCATATGAGATCAATGAATGAGTCAATGCGAAATAGACAGTTTTTAATGTTTTTTGTTTTAGAATTTTTCGAAGGTTTCTATAAATATAACCAAGTTTTAGAATTCTATTTGTTAGTGTCTCTATGTGATCTTGCCATCTTAGATTATTATCTATGGTCAGACCTAAATAATTTATAGCAGTGACTCTCTCCAAAGGGATACAGTCACAAGAGTCTCTAGGTACACAACAATGTATTTTTATAGAAAACATCGAATTTAGTAAAGGTTGCCCTGCTTGTGTGGCGCTAAATGTAAGGTATTTAGTTTTACTATTGTTTAATGTAAGAAGGCTGTTATCCAGACAGTTTTTTATTTTGTTAATTGCCATACCAGCTATTTTGTAGCTCTGTTTCCAAGTTTTTTCACTTACTATTAGTACAGTGTCATCAGCAAAACTTATTATTTTTCCATCTACAGGAAGACGGCACAAATTATCAATATATATGAGAAACAAAACTGGTCCAAGTACACTACCCTGCGGGACTCCATAGGAAATATATTGCTCTTCACTACGATAATTTCCAATAGTGACAATTTGCTTACGGTTGCTAAGATATGTTTTGAACCAGTTTAGTACTGTGGCATTGATACCAATATTGTGAAGTTTAGATATAAGCAGAGGATGTGAGACTGTATCAAACGCCTTTGCAAGGTCCAAGAAAATGGCAAGACATTTTTGACCTTTGTCTACTTTATCAGCGATTATTGTTGTTAATTCTGAAATTGCGTCATTCGTTGACAGGCCTTGTCTAAAGCCATATTGATTATTTGAAAGAATAGAACTTTTTTCCAGGAATTTATTGAGTCTTAATTTCACTATTTTTTCTAGTATTTTTGAGAATATGGAAAGAAGTGAGATTGGTCTATAGTTAGAAATTTCGACTCTTGAATCTTTCTTATGAATAGGACTTATTACTGATTTTTTTAGAAAATCTGGAAATATGCCATTTTGTAAACTAAGGTTTATAACGTGTTTAAGAGGTTTAGCTATTTGCAATTTTATACTTTTTAGTAGCTTTGAGTCTATGCCGTCTATTCCTGTAGATGTGGACTGTTTTATGGAATTGATAGTTGATATTATTTCCACGTCAGATGTCAGGTCAAATGTAATCATTTTATGTGGGAATTTATTTGAATTCTGTTGTTTTTCATTTAAGACCAAAATTTCCTCTGTAGTATTATTAGTTTCAAGGAGGTCAGTGGCATATTGTTTACCGATTTTTGCAAAGTATTCGTTGAAGCTGTTTACGATTTTTTGTGGATTTTCGTCTATTGTCAACGTTTCACCATTATAATTTATTTCGTTAATTTTTTGAGGTATTGTGGTTCTATCGTTTACTTCATTGATTATTTTCCAAGTTTTTTTAATATCATTATTTGATTCGTTTAGTTTTGCCGTATAATATTTTGTTTTTGCTTCCTTTATAATATTTCTACAAGTATTTCGATATCTTTTATAATGATTTTGTAAAAGGATATCATCAGGATTTTTCTTGCATAAGTTATGAAGATCATTTCTTTTATGTATTGACTTGGTGAGCCCTTCAGTGATCCAGGGTTTAATTTTCTTTTTTTTGTGTACAACACTTATATTTATTGTAGTACAGTTAGCTATTTGGCTATTAAGGATTTCTAGAAAATTGTTAAATGCTGTGTTAGTTTCTTGTGTTTGGTAGACTGTATTCCAGTCTTGTTTTTGTAAGTTTTCGACAAGTTTTAGTATATCTGTATGCTTTTTCTTTAAGAGTTGTTCCTTATGTTTGGGTTTTATATATGTGTGAATGGAAAATATTATTGTATAATGATCAGTTGTAGATGTTTGGTAAATAACGGTTGTGGATTTTTCTTCTGATTTGCACATAATATGATCGAGACATGATTCACTGACAAATGTTTTTCGAGTGGGTTTATTTACCATTACTCTTAGACCATACAGAGTCATCAGATTTAAGTATTCAATTGATTGCGGATGTTGGTTATTTATAATATTAATGTTTATATCCCCTGCAAGTATTAGTGTTTTCATTGTGGACAGTTTTTCTAATGTCTTTGATAGTGATTTAAGGAAAGCTGTAATATTTTGGGTAGACGGTGATCTATAAGTTGCTAATATAGATATTGAGTTATTGAGTTATAAAATCTATTTACAAGAAACTGGTATAAAATATGAATAAAAAATATCATATTATTTTACTTCACTTCTTATCCACATACCTATAATTCCTTTATCCTTTTTCCTTTCGCATCCTATCCATTTTCCTTTTTATGGGACATTTTTATAATCTTTATAAAATTGTATTTTGCGCTGGCTATAGGCGCTGGCCGATATACTAATGATATTAATAAGCACTACAAATAATAACACTCAATTTTTATTATTACCATTATACATACACTTCCTCAAAAGAATTAGCAGATCAATGCGTAAATTGTAAATTGTTTAATAGAACAAAATAAAATGCCACACACGCATCATCAAGCTTTCAATTGGGAATAATTCACCCATCCAGATACTTAACATATCAAAGGATTAGGCTCTGAGGAGGTCTCTATAATACCTATCAACCCTACTGATTCCCGAATACTAACATTTAAAAAATCTAAATTACGGATTAACGATTTTGGAATAATGCCAGTGTCTGAAATAATGAACGGTAATATTATTATTTTACGAGAATGCCAAAGTCTTTTGATCTCGTTATCTAAAGCGGTGTATTTTCTAATTTTGTCATCAAAACATTTTATAATACCTATTATTATTTTTACATTTTTTTTAAATGAAAATGTCCTTGATAAACGAGTATATATACATCTTCCTAAAATAAGCATAAATGCTTGTGCTGTAGGTGAACGAAATCGGCCGAGGCAGGATTCGAACTCGCGACCACTGGATTACTAGCCCAGTGCGCTAACCGCTCTGCCATCGACCCATCTAATGTGAATTCGTTTGTTTTGTTAATGTTTTTTTTTATTATCTTTTTGTATATATATAATACTTGCTAAAAGTGTACTTACTAGTGTGGTTGGCTGGTAGAATTTGCCTCCGGGCAATAAATTCGCCACATTATGAAAAAAATATTTTTTGCACTATAAACAAATATTATTATTTTTAATAATAGTTTGATAAGTTCGAATCGTAAGTACATAGGTATGTGTTGTGTCTGTATTTTCAAGGGTTGCCCCTAAACCAACATCCAAATGTTGGTAGGTATCTCGAATCCAATGTTGGGATACATGGGTTTGGATATTTTCATCTTACCCTAACCAAAATTTTCTTATCTTGCTTTCTCATCCCATTCTCCTTAAAGTTATTGGGGTCAGCTGTCGTACTAGAAAGTTGAAAAAAAAAGAAAGGATATGGCAATACATTATTTACCAAACAAATAAATATTTATAATGTTATCTCTGAAGATGAACCTTATACAATGTGGTTCACCACCCGTTCTGAGTGTTGCCTTTTTAGGTGTGACGCGGCAGGTATGTAAGGATACGCGCAAGAGTCGTGCTTTATTGTATTATTATTAATATAATATCGGGAATGAATACTCTCATTTAGGTGACATTTTTATGCTGTCCAAATATAAATATAAACGGAGGATATAGGTACACATTTTTTTATGAGAGAAACAACTTGTGATATTTTCATGCGGATTTGTATATTTTCGATTAAAAGATGTTTATTTTTTGTATATCTTTTTGTTTATTTATAACGAGGTCTACTTTATTTATATGCAAATTTACATGATACTGCTTCTACTATTATTTTTTGTATTTATAGTACTTTTTAATTTAATGTTTTGGTTTATTTTGAGTCCAGTTGATATCTTTTTTATGTTTGCTTATATCTATTATTTTTTTGTTCTTGAATCTATTGTTTGACTGTTTAGGTACCTTTTTATTTTCTCTTTTTGCAAGTGTATACCTAACTAATTATTATTTTTTCTTATTCTTTATATTTTTATCAATATGTGTTTTTATGTAGGTATGTATGTTAAAGGCAATTTATGCCATTTATATAAATAAATAAATAAATAAAAAAAAAATAATAAATAAATAAATAAGTAAATACATAAATAAATAAATAAATTAATTAATAAATAAATAAATAAAAACATAAATACATAAATAAATATATAAATAAATAAATAAATTAATTAATTAATAAAAAAATAAAAAATAAATAAATAAATAAATCAATAAATAAATAAATTAATTAATAAAAAAAAAAAAAATTATTAATTAATAATAAAAAAAAAAAAAAAAAAAATTAATTAATTAATGAATAAATTATTAAATAAATACATAAATAAATAAATAAAAAAATACATAAATAAATAAATATACATTTTATTTGGAATGCATCTCTCTCTATAATTTATTTAAAACATATATTTTACAAAACGTCATATTCAAAATGGATGACCCGGATGTTAGCAAGGGTTGCAGTTCAATATAATATGAAGGGTGTGTTAAGTACATAATATACATACACGGCTTATGTACACATAATATGTAGGTACATAAAAGTATAGGGTGTTAAGCTCAACCATGGGTTAAGTGATATTTCACTCTCTTGAGCGATTATAAATCACTCCATCCATAACTCAAGTGTCACTGAACGTCAAACTTTAATTCATGCGAATGTACGTACGTATACCAGAATAATTATATTAAGTGATGTCATGTATTTACCCAAAAATTAGTTCAGGCAATATTTACATATTTTAATATAATTTAATTTATTTCATTTAATGATACACAACAATATTTGATTGCTGTGTAGTACCGGCTTAGAATAGTGTTTCCATTTTCGAGTTTTCGGGTTGCGTCCTAAGGTAGGACCCGGGTGATTGAAAATAAAACAGGCAAAATAACATCTCACATAGTTCAGTAAAGTGTCGGCCTTTGTGGCTCAGTTCGTTAAATATCTGACTGCTGAGCCAAAGGTCCCGTGTTCGATTACCGGTGGAGACACAGTTTTTTATTGTGTTTTCAGTATGGATCTGTGAGATGATTAATATCTTTAGTCTCCAAAATGTGGCAACTTTGGGTTGTATTGGGTGCGTGTTAAATTAAATATTTGACATCGTACCTGTTAGTTGCCCGAGAAGCTACATAAAATAAATAAATAAATGAGGTTCACCACTCATTTTGAATGTATACCCCTTTTAAGGTCCGTAGAACTCTTAAACCTCGCAGACGCTGCACTAGACACACAACCACAGGCTAAGAATCTTGCACCGTATTTTTGACATGATCTTGAAAACTATGAAGTTGCTCGTCGTTGTTATAAGGTCCGCATGTATAATGACATAATGAGTCCAAAAAAATTCCCTCAAACATTGTTGCAAAGATTTGGACAAGGTTCAAAAATATAAAATAAATCATTTAACAGCTTATGTTAGTTATACTGTGAATAAGCTAGTTAATGCCCTAACAAGGCGGAATAGGCCTATCGCGCAGAATAAAATTAATGTAGAATCAAAAAGTCTTTAATTTTAATTATAGATATAACTTATACTGTTATGTCCTTATCCAATTTCATGAGGCCAGGCATTATAAAAACACCAATACCCATAACTGACATAACACCACTCATTTATTTCGAGAATCGAACCTGACACACATGATTCAGCAGTCAGATGCTTAAGTGACTATTCCACGAAGGTCAACAAAACACGTAGGTATTAAATATTTACCATATTTGAATCATAAATTCGCTATAAACGGTTTATAGCGAATTTATGATTCAAATATGGTTAATATTAACTACCACAAAATATCCGCCGAATCATTAAATGATATTAAATATTTAACTTATTATGATCTTATGTTGCACGTATACATTTGAAGTACATTCGTCAGCTTTATTCGACTGCTTCTGAGAGCTATAATTTACGATCAAAACGAAATGCATAACTGCGGCATTGAAGAGTGTATTCTTTTCTTTGGAAACTACTGGTTTGAAGAGCTAATGGGCTGGCAGATGTTGAGGGTAAAAGAGGGATCTGAGACAAGGGTAGTTAAATAGGCTATTGTCGAGACAAAAAAAAAAAATTTGACGAAATATTTTTTGACAAAATATGAGACGAATTTGATGCACTTGCAATTTTATATTTCCAATGATTATCGCTTTGCAAAATCTGTGTATTAATATGTGAAACAAAATATTCGGATCCCTTTTAAAGCAAACTACGTGCTCGGAGAATTTGGAATGAGTCTACATATAAGGAGGAGTCCACAAAGCGATAAGTTATACAAATGTGTTACTAATACATTAAAGTAAATAAAAAATATTGCACATTAAACCATAGATTGTTCACTTTTATATTGCTGATGTCAAACGCAGTTATTTTATTTAACAAATACAAAATATGTTAAAGAAAATACATAATCTACTGTGAAATAACATAAATGGTACTTAAACAATCACCTTAATGTACTTAAATACATATTTAACAAAGTCTCTCAAATCATTAACCATGGAAAACATCTCGTATTTCAGTATTAAACCATTCGTAAGGTTTCTCGCGATCAACCTTATTTTTTGACAGTTCGCAAATGTTAGTTTACGCCAACGCGCATGCGCTAAGTATTTAGATATGTCTCTGCAATGAAATTCTCATACAAAAACTTCGTAGCATCCTCCAGTTAGGAAGCCACGTGATCTCTTAACTTAAGTGAGCGACTATGAAATAAAAATATGGTTAGTATTTAGAATTTAGTATTAAGGTCGGACTCGAGGTCGGTAGCGATGCAGTAAAATTTCCAAATGTGAAATAAATTGTAATTAGGTAGGTATAGATTAAACAGAATAAATAAATTTTATATTAGGTACAGATTGAACAGAAATTGTAATTTTGTATCTTTTTAATTTTTATACCATTTGAAATATATCACTCCTTCATTCAAGATGGATACGGCACAGCTCCTGCAAGTAACAAACAGGAGAACAGCGATTGAAGACAGTCTGCGTTAGAGGTAAAACCAAAAGCGGCCAAGCGGATTTTCAAATACGCATAAATCTTCGGGCAATAAAATTGAGTAGGCCAGACACAACAAATCGTAACTTTTTAATTTACGAAATTGATAATAATGCGGGTCTAAATAATGATGTTCTAACACAGTAAAAAAATAATTAACAGCCTGGCTGGTTATTAAATTAACGACCGTTTAAACTTTACCTCGGCCATCGTCGTAATGGGTGATCATAATTTTATAGTATCTCCATTGGGAATGTCTTTATAAATTTCATCAGTATCATAATTAAGTGCACAGAAAACATTTTATAGGTACCTGTATTTTAAATACTTTTGTTTACTTTTATATTTAAGGGGTGACTGCTGCCAAGGTACCTATTTTTCAATTTGATATACCATCATTATTTATTATCAAATCATTTTGAAAAAAAAATAACCTAGTTGGTTTGGATATTAATAAAGAAAAATATACCTTAACTTTTTAATTATGTTCTGTATATATTTTTGTAGGAAAATAATACCCCGATAGGAAATAATACCCGAAGCATACCCCGATTTTTGACATTTATCTTAAATTTCTAAAAAAACTATAAGGTATAGAGCATTATATTTTTGTATAAATTAAAGAAGATCAATATATCTGGAAAAATACGATGTAACGTTGCATTAATGCATCAGGTTAAGTTAATAAATAAAAAAAAAACATTTATTTCGCAATGGCGCTGAATGGAAAATAAATGTTTTTTAGGTTTATTTACTAAACCTGAAGCATTAATGCAACGTCATATCATATTTTTCTAGATAATTTTGTCTTCTTTAATTTAAAAAAAATATGTTGAAATACGCCTTATATTTTATTAAAAATAAACGTTGAAAAACCTTGGTATGCCATTATTTTTCTACAAGAATTTATACAGAACGTCATCAAAAAGTAAAGCAATATTTTTTTTATTAATACCCAAACGATCTAAATTATTTTTTTTCAAAACGAATTGATATAAAATAATGATGGTATATCATATTGAAAAATAGGTACGTTGGCAGCAGCCCCCCCCTTAAGTAAAATTATTCAATTTATCTAAAAACAAGTTCACCCATAAAAGTAGAATGACAACATAGTAAACCTTGATTTTTTTCTGCGTATGGATAGCACAGTATCATGTAAGAGCGATTGAACGAAACGAAAATGGAATATTTTTTTAATTGTATATACGTAAACATTTTTATCCCTGTCTGGAGTCAAATAATATTTTTTTTTTTTCAAAAAATGAATATGTCCTTGTTAAACAAGTACATATACATCTTCCTACGTTCCCTAAAATAAGAAAATAAATGCTTGTGCTATAGGTGAACGAAATCGGTCGAGGCAGGATTCGAACTTGAATATTTTTATTGACTCCCGACAACTTTTAACATCTCAATAGAGACGAAGTTGGAATATGAAGGGATAACCGAAATCAAGACACCGACAGAGCTCACTACCTGTCATCGGCTGGTTTACGTGATTACTTTATACGCTTGCGCAACGTTCACAAATTATGGCTTTTTATTGAGTTCGTTATGAATCCAATTTTTTGAATGTTCAATATTTTTTTTTTATTCATAGATATTATTGTTCTTGAAAATTAGCTGTTTTTACCATTGTCATCCATGAAAAGGCGAAGAAAATTTTTTGAAACGTATTCTATTGAGGAATCACAATTCTATTCGATTATTTTTTATTATGTAAGAAGACATAATTGGCGAACGTTGCGCAAGCGCACACAGTGATCAGTGTCGTAAGCCCTGTAGGTGCCTTGAGTACCTGGTATTCATATAATGTTCCAACTTCTTCTCTTTTGAAATGTTAAAAATTTGTCATATTATAGGCACCCTTGACTCCCGGCAGGGATAAAAATCAAATATTTTCATACATGCAACTTTATAAATGTTCAGGAGGAATGCTATAAAAACGCACATGATACGAACACATAATATATACCTACATGATTATAAATATTTTGATACATAGTACACCATCATCATCATAAGCCAAAATAGCTGAATTCAGCAAAACCCTTCCATTCTTGCATTTCCGAAGCCTTGGTTTTTCCAATTTCTGATTTGCAGAATGAAAACTTCAGCGCTAACAGAGTCCATCTATCGCAGTTTGGGCCTTGTGGTCATCTTCGTAGATACATTATACTTGTATTTGTATTTCAAGTAAATTCTTTGATTAGAATTGTAATTATTTTTTAAATTAAATCATTCGTTATATTTGAAAAACTATAATTTAAAATTCATAGAGTTTTGTGGTTATGTTGTCTCAACAATCTATTGTATCACTGCATTATCCGAAATGGCTTATTAATAATTACATGTGTCCTATTTACTTAGAACAATGTATCTGTTTATGTACATTGTATAGATTCATATGAACATACGTTCATTTCCTGTCAGAATGAAAGCTATCCCTTAGTATTTACTCAGGTTCAGTAAATAGCGTTTCGCTTTTCTGTTTGTTGTTATGTATTTATTCTATCTAAATATATAATACGTAGACAAATCAGATTCACTATATAGGAATTCATTATGAACGCAATATTCAAAATTCTAACTCAAATTTGTGTAAGCAGAGTTATGTTGGATATTTGGAGAATGTATGTTTGTGTTTGGTGATGAAATTCAGATATTGTGAAGTAATATGAAAAGCATCAAGAGAAATACTTGGCTGCAGGCGATGCTGCATTAGGTTAATGTCTAAAATATCTATTTCTATGGACATGATAGTTTTGTGAACTCGGGATATTTTTAAGCATCTTCAGGTTCCATGTTTCATGTGTGATATATTTCCTTGTGTCATAAAAAAAGTTTAATATACCAAGGAAATTATTGTGGACTGTATGATGGAAGGAAGCTGAGACTCATAATCTCATATCTGGTATTGATGCAATGCATATACAATCACGAAAACATCACTGATTTAATTGTTATGTTGATACATATAATTGAGTGACTACCAGACAAGTTTATTGTCTCCGAAATATTAAAAATGCCAAAATATAATAAAGTCAATCTTCAATCAATTATAGCAGCACAGATTACATTTGCACCATGTAAAGCAGAACACCATGTTACCTTAAAAGCGTTGTATTGTCAACAAACCGTTGTACATTCACCGAGCGTTGTAAGATTAGTGATCACAGGTGAGTCCAGGTAAGGGAAAGGAAAATGACAGGAGAGGTCATATTAGGCTATAAAGTAGGCTAACTTGTAAATTATGAAAATCTTTTCCTCAGTACCTACAAAAAGTAAGGCCTTTGATATAAAAAACAGTTCAATTTCATAACCTTATTCTTTTGCGTGAGGTTTTTTAAAATTTTAATTTGTTTACAACTTTACTCGAAATTTTTTTTTTCATAGAACCTTTTTTTATTTTTTTATCGAAAGTAACTTTTTTTTTTTTTTAACATGTCTACGTAGGGGACGCCAGCTATTAGGATTTGGGTCCATTTTACTCTTCCGAAGAAGCGCACTACGTAGCGTTGGGAGGGGTTTGCAATCTAGAAAAGAGTTTATTAATTCGGATTTTAAAAAGACCCGGGTTGTACGAAGATGGAAACACAGAATTCGGAAGATCGTTCCACAGTCGGGCTGCTGTGTTAATAAAGGAGTTCGAGAAGCGACTTGTTCGTATATGTTGAAGGTCCACTGTGAATGGATGCTGCGATTGAGTGAAGCGAGTGACTCTGTTGCGAGTGGGTGGAGGAGGGACCAAAGATGTATGTAAGTTCTTCTGAGCAATTCCCGTGGTAGTATCTATAGAATAAACTTAAAATACCGACTCTGCGTCTGTGTTCTAGTGATTGCAATCCATCAGTCAGTGATGGATCATCAATCAGACGTATAGCACGCCTTTGGACAGCGTCGAGGGTATTCAGTAGGTATTGGGGGGTGCCACTCCAGAGGTGACTGCCATATTCAATAATTGGGCGTATTTGCGCTTTGTAGAGTATACAGATCTGGGTCTTAGTAAAATATCTGCGCGCTCTATATAGTACGCTCAATTTTTTGGAGGCGAGTTTCACCTTAGCTTCGATGGAGCCCTTGTAGTGTAATTGGTTCGTTATAGATACTCCAAGCAGGTCGATAGAGCTGCTGTTAGGTAGGGTGCTTCCGTTGAAAGACACTTGCAATTCATTGGGGTTTCTCTTCGCAGAAATTAGACAGGCTTGGGTTTTTGAGACGTTAAATGAAACAAGATTACTTTCACCCCAGGTATTGATTGAGTGGAGGTAGCTATTTATTTTTTGATGAAGGTCTTTCCGGGCTTCTGATATTTCACTCTGTTTAGGAGGTTTGTCAAAAGAGAAATTGTCATGGACTGTGCTGTCATCAGCGTAACAGTGGATGGGGGCGCGTAAGAGCAAGTCATTGATATGTAGGAGGAATAGGGTTGGAGATAGAATGGACCCTTGAGGGACTCCCGCATTAATGGAATGGGGAGAAGAAGAGCAACCGTCCACTACAGTTATGACTTCGCGATCTTTTAAAAAATTCGCAATCCAAGTACACAGAGACTGGGGTAGTCCATAAGAAGGGAGTTTCATTAAGAGACCTCGGTGCCAAACCCGGTCGAAAGCTTTAGAGATGTCAAGGGCGACAGTTTGAGCTTCTCCAAAGCGTTCCATAACTCGACCCCAAACGGATGTCACATACGCGAGAACTATAAAACTAAATGAATTAGATTATTACTTCAATCGAAAGAGAGTATGAAAATCAACCGGCTAAGTTCTTTACCTACTTATTTAATTACTATTCTTGCTATCGAATAAAAAATCAAATTTTACCTTCTCTTCAGGAAAACATATTGTACATCACAGATTTAGTGAAGTACAATATATTTCGTATTAAATACATAAGAAGGTAATTTAGTGTAAATATTTGTGTAAATCCATATAACTAGCCAAGGTATACAAGGGCCTTAATATTGCGAAATCATTATTCTCAACAACATATTTCATAGAAGTGGAGAATTAATAAAACGTACCAACTTAACAATGAAATTTGCTGCTGCTATAATTCATGTAGGTAAAACTGTCGCGTTTAAGATCAAGGACACTGAAGAAAAGTCCATCTTTGCGGGTTGACAACCTAATAAAGATGGTTCTAAATACCTCACGTAGAGTCTGAAATACATTATTAAAGTAAAGTGTCTTCAAGAACGAAATTACGCGACGACGTCTGTCCAAAATTGAAACAACTCAATCCATTACTTATGTACTTATCTCAGAACAGAAAGAGTCGTAAAAAGACCAGAGAGTTGGGTTGTTAAAAGACCTGCCATGAGATGAAACGGAGAGAGAGTATTTAATTTAGATGTCATCACGTACCCAGACCATCATGACACTTTGTTATAATCTCGTCGAGAATATTTTTATTAATAGGTCTATTGTACGTGTATGTTTATTTATTATTTTTATATATACCTAACTAGCGAACCAGCCCCCCTAGACAACGTGTCATTTAGCTCAAGAAAAGATAACTCAATGTATGGAAGTGACAGTTGCCAGTCACGTGACAACTGTCACTTCCATTATCTACGTGTCATAGACAACGTGTCATTTAGCTCGATAAAAGATAACTCAATGTATGGAAGTGACAGTTGCCAGTCACGTGACAACTGTCACTTCCATTATCTACGTGTCATAGACAACGTGTCATTTAGCTCGATAAAAGATAACTCAATGTATGGAAGTGACAGTTGCCAGTCACGTGACAACTGTCACTTCCATTATCTACGTGTCATAGACAACGTGTCATTTAGCTCGAGAAAAGATAACTCAATGTATGGAAATGACAGTTGCCAGTCACGTGACAACTGTCACTTCCATTATTTACGTGTCATAGACAACGTGTCATTTAGCTCGAGAAAAGATAACTCAATGTATGGAAGTGACAGTTGCCAGTCACGTGACAACTGTCACTTCCATATCTTTTCTTGAGCTAAATGACACGTTGTCTAGGGGGGCTGAAAGACATTTTCCTGCCGGAATGTTGGCATGGCTGTTATTATTAGCTGGTTCAGCAAACATGAAAAAAGCCAATGTGAGGTAACAAGCGACAGTTGAGCATTACCTCAAAGGAAGGTTCACATATAAATGGCAACATTCAGAATGGGTGGTGAACTATGAAGATGTTATTTTGCCTGTTATATTATCCATTTCCCGACTCTTACGGGACACCAGAAAATGATATTATAAAAAAATCATCAAAATCGAAAATCAGTCCAGCCGTTAAGGGGTTCAGTAACATACACATTTCATGTATATACAGAAGAATTAATCTAAAAAGATATTAAAAACTCCTGTTTCGCATTTTATAATATACCTGCCTTAAAAGTTATACTGTTTACATAATACCAGGCGTACATTTTGTTTTACATATTTTTTTTGTATTTATTATTTCCCCTGTTACAATTTTTTCTTCTAATTGTAAACTATTAAGTGAACTACTCAAACAAACACACAAAAAGTTTCATCAAAATCAGTCCAGCTGTTTAGGAAGGGTTCAGTGACATACACACATACATAAGAAATATATAATATACTAGCGGACCCGACAGACGTTGTCCTGCACGAACGTTGGCTTGTATGTTATTAGCTGGTTTAACAAACATAAAAATGGATGTGGATTTTGTGGATTAAAAGGAAGCAAGACACAATACATTGAGATGACTTTGTTATACCTATCGTCATAATATTACTTAAAACATAATATTATTTAAAAAAAAACTATAGGTGTAGCTTTATACAATAATAATAAAAAATTATACAAACAACTTAATAATTTCATGAATATTAAAATAATGAAAACAAATACCGCAGACAGCGTTGAGAAAAACATCAAATTTTAAAAGCATAACCAACATTGCATTATATTATGGCATATCGGAAAGCAATGTTGCCACTCTTCAAAATGCATATTCAGAAAATATTTATATCGACTGATATTCTTTTCATTTTTTGATGTCAGTTATTCAATAATTACAAACATTCATCTATTTTTTGACATCTGTGAGGCCAATGCGGCCATATTGTAGTGTACGTAAGTGTGAAAGGGATATCGTGTGTGAAAGACACGGATGTTGTGCCTATATAGGCTTGGTATGAAAGAGTAGGAGGCATTCTGCCATAAGGCCCGTACTGACTAATACAGAGAGATATTGTAGAGATAACGAGTTATTTAATGAAGAAAACCATCCCCAATATTTAATTAAGGAGATAGTACTGTGCACCCCATCACAATACACTACAAAAAATAAATGAGAATGTTCGTAAACAATTCGGAGAACTTGGTAGTCAATTCAACGTTTATAAATAAGATTTTTTATACGTATTTTAACTATTTTAGTCGTACTTATCTAGTTGCGAGTTAAGTAAGCTATTAACAAAATCGCATAAGTAAGACCGTTAGTATACATATAGTTCATAACCGCGTAAATAACCAGTAAATTTCCCTTATGCGTTAAAAATAACTAACCTGTTCCAAGGTTCGAATTTGTCCATAGTCCCACTTCCTCCCATAAGGCAGACAAGACTCCCTGGAGAAGCGCTAACATGGACTTGAACGTGTTCACTGCTTCCTGGATGACCATGTTCTCCTCTTTCGACTCCAGGAGGATGGACTTCCACAGCAACAGATACCTGGTAATAAGAAGAAATACACTTTCAATGGCTTAGTGTCAATTTGAAGTAGTTACAAGAAAAAAAATAAAAATAAATATGTATGAGGAACTATTGGTTACATAGATTACTCCGATACTGTTAAAAAGATTCATTCATTCATTCATACTATCACGGCATATCCCACAATGTGGGGTAACCAGCGAAAGGTGTGCGGGTGTGCATTGCCTAATAAAAGGGAGCACAACACATATGTGTATACCCACACACCAGTCTCGTCTCACCTAAAACGGCACTACATTCAGAATGGGTGGTGAACCTCATTGCTGAACTATGTCAGATGTTATTGTTGCCTGTTGTATTTTCGATTACCCGGCTCTTACGGGACACTCGAAAACAGTAATAGAAAAGAGTGGAAGCACTATTCTAAGCCGGTGCCTCACAGTTAAAAAGATAATATGGAGAAATCAAAATACGCAGTTTTCAACATTACATCTACACATAATATATACTCGTACATAATTTGTTACTTCTGTAATATAATATTTTCAAAATGTTTTTCAGCGTGCAGCAATAGATTGTACTATTTAGACTAGCTTTTGTGGTTTGAAACTTTGATTTAAATTTTTTTTCTTTGAGAATGAATAATAATTCCTTGTGTAAAGTACAAACATATACGTCCTCATACATTCTAAATTATTAATAAATTATATTTGTGCTATGGGCGAACAAAATTATTAAAATTATATAATTATTTTCGACTGTGTAAACGAAAAAACATTATAATCATACATTCATTAATATGAGATAAGTAGAAACAGGTGTGCGGGAGTGAATAACGTTATAAATGGAATCACGACACATGCGTGTAAACTCCCACATCAGTTTCGACTAACCTAAAAATGCAAAACATTCAGAATGGGTGTTGAACCTCATTAAGGAACAACTATGTGAGATGTTAAAAAAATAATAATACACGAATTCTTTATTTCTCCTGTTAAAAACAAAATATTACAATAGATACGCATAAGAACAATAAAAAAACAAAAGAAAATAACAAAAAGAAGTAGGTATATATACATAAATACATAACTAATAAAAACTTACATAACATAACTAATATTATAATTAAGGATATTAAGAAAAATCTCACCAGGCGCCTTTTTGTGGATATTACGAGAATTATTAAAAAAGACGTTCTATCTACAGTGCTTGGTTATACTAAATTTATAATAAAACATACCAACTTCTCAATAGATGGTGTTACAAAAAGGTTTATTCGGTACTTCATAGATGGCGATAGTAAAAATAGCTTTTTTTCAAACGATCGGCATCCCATTATTATAAAAAAATTATGGAACTTTCAAAATTGCATTGATAAGGGAACTCAATAAGAAGGTGTAATTGGCGAACGTTGCGCAAGCGCATAAAGTGATCACGCAAACCAGCCGATTAAAAGTCGTAAGCCCTGCTGGTGCCTTGAATTCCTGGTTCTTTTATAATGCTCCAACTTGGTCTCCATTGAGATGTTACAAATTTGTCTAGTTGAAATAAAACAATAATGAAATGAGTGGGTTGTGGCCAACGCTAAACTCCTCACTTACAAGTCATTCTATATAGTATTCAAATTTTGTATTGAAAATATCCATAATTTTCATGAAATGAGTTTGTTACTTTATTTTTTATTTAAATATTTTATTATGAAAACTTAATAATTCTTCAATGCCATATTATGAAAGTGATGTGCCCTTTACCAATTTGAAAATAATTTTTCAAATTATAAGTTTCCTGATCTTGGGTTCACTTTAAAATATTTGACAGTTAAAAAAATGAGAAACACTATTCAGATATCCTTCAAAATCTAATGTGGTCTAAGTAAGTATTACATATACAAATTTGCAAAATTTGAATAGAATTGAATGAGTACTTTAGTCTATAATCGATAAAGTAAAATAAACACGCCGTATATAGCACACAGCACTCACACATACACATTGTTATGAAACTTTCAGAATTCAATCTCAGCATGATACTAGTTGATAATCTGCAATAAAAATAGCCTTAAAAATTGCGATATAATAACTCCCGACTATATCCCCTTGGGTTAGTGGGGAGTAAAAATATAATATTTGACTATAATTATTGAATATGTTGGATGTTTAAGTGTAAAACATAATTAAACACATACTTACATACAATAAATCATAGTCAATAAACCTTTTAATTGAATAAGTTGTTTATTCGAAGCGAACAATAAAATTATATTTTGGTAATATTATGTAAATAAACTTTATTTTCTCAATGCTTCCATTGAATTCCAAGCTTCAACATTTGAGTAATACTCGATATTTCAAAAATACATTGACATGAAATAATTTTCGTAGCTACGACGATAAGTATAAAAATAAATGATTCAAATGCAGTAAATCATAAATAAAGTTGTCAAATGATTGCTTTGGGTGTTGCGCACATAACAATTCACAAAGAAAATAATAACAAAAAAACGGAGTAAAAAAAAATTCCCTACGTAAATTTGTAGCTCTACGTCAAATAAAGACTTTTTTATTCCCGCCGAAATAATTTCCATTCAATCGTTGCCTTTTCCGGCCATTTCATCGCTTCCGGTTTATATATTCTTTACATCTCTTCCGCTTAATTTATTTCCGGCCCCCCTTACTCCGCAATATTCACCCCCCCACATACAAATCTATCCTCCGTAGGTACTTTTTGTTGTTCACGGAAAGCGGCAAAAATAAAAAATAAAAATACTATTTTTTCGACATTTATTTTTCATAAAATCTTTTGCGCTGAGAATAGTGTGCGAGAGGTATGTTTTTTGTTATATTTATCAACTTCACACGTCTTCTGTATTTTACAAAATGTATTGTTTAATTTATTGTTTGAGACTCTCAAGTTGATTAAAAAGATGTAAATTTTATCAAGAACCTTTATTGGCATCAAAGTAAATGTGTGGACTGGGTCAAAACAATACTGAACTAGTTGAAATTCAACAAGGGGTTCGTCAAGGCTGTATTCTGTCGCCACTTTTGTTTAACCTGTATATTGACATACTGTTCAAACAGGCTATATATATAACATAGAAGCAGGATTAAAAGTGAACGGAGTACTAATTAATACTCTACGATACGCAGACGACACCTTAGTGTTGGTTGATAGTATCAGTGACCTTCAAAAGCTTTTGGAGATAATTAATATTACTGGGAAACAGTTTGGTCTGAGCATGAATATATCAAAGACCAAGTTTATGATATTTGACAGACATTCTAATGATAATTTGACTTTGCAACTTGAAGGACAAGCCACAGAAAGAGTCAAAACATTTAAATATCTTGGAAGTCTTCTTACGGATGATTTAGATCCTGACAAACAACTAAGGTGCCGCATAGATACAGCTCGAGAGATGTTTTTTAGAATGAAGACACTGTTTTGCGACGATAGCTTAAACATTAAAATAATACAGCGCTTGGTGAGGTGATACATTATGGTCCCTACTTTTATATGGAGTTGAAACCTGGACCATAAAGGTCAATATGCTTCACCGTCTAGAGGCCTTTGAAATGTGGCTACATCGCCGCACGCTGAAAATTTCCTGGATCGATAAAGTAAATGTAGAGGTAATCAGAGGAGCAAAAGTCGAACGCGAGCTGGTTGACACCATTAAGCGACGAAAAATATCATACTTGGGTCACGTTCTGCGAGGTAAAAATTACAGTAGCGTCTAGCCCCTGAGTTTCTTTTCTGCATTCTTAGGTTAGGTTTAAGTTTGTGTATAATAATAATAGCGACTCGCGTGAGCGAGTTGCTTTATAAATTGAATTATAAATTATTATAAATTAAATATATAATATTCTTTTAATTTTTCGCATTTAATATAAAATTTCACAGCTCATTTGACTTAATACTACGAGATCTCAACAAATCAGAGAGCTAACCGGAAACAGAATGCAAACGGGTAGATTCGGATTGTAGACTCTAGTAAAATTACAGGCTGCTTTAAGTGATTATGAAGGTCTCCAATAGAAGAAACGCCTCAAAATATGGAGACGTCAGATGTCATGGCCCCGCAACATTCGTGAGTGGCTCGATAGAGATGCCTTCTCAGCTGTTCAATTTGCTGTAGGGCACCGCCTTAGAATAGTGCTTTCCCTCCTTTCTACTGTCATCGTTTTCGGGTGTCCTCCCCGTAAGAGCCGGCTAATCGAAAATACAAGAAGCAAAATATGAAACATCTCACACATTCTGAATGTTGCCTTTTAAGGTGAGACGAGACTCGTGTGAGGGGATACACGCATTTGTCGTATTACCTTTAATAAGAAAATCAGACCAGCACACCTGTCGCTGGTTACCCCATAACGTATTTTTTGTTTGTATTGTACTGAATTGGTGAATTTTTTCGTGTTAAATTTAGTTATTTTTTTAATCATGTACAATTATTTAATGTTATTTATAAAAACATAAATACTAAAATAAAATACATAAAAACTAAAATTATAAAAATCTTTGTTCATGACTCTACACTTTCTGTTTGATTTATTTCTTAAATAGCTTTTCCATGGGTTCATAGCCTTGATAATGTCTTTGTAAGACAAAATTAGCTATCAAGAAAAAAAATCGAAGCTGAAGGATTATAAAAAATGTTTTTATTTCCATAATTTAAATGATCGGCTGTAGAAACAAGCCGTTTTGTTACATATATTTTCACTTTGTTTATGATTCTACGTACTTGATTTACAGTGGCAATGACGAACAAGCTTTCAACTAAATATAATATATAGAATTATCGTGAATGCTTTTTTATTATTCCTCAAGGTTTTCAATCATTCTATGAAATGCGTCATTTGAAGATTAAAAACTTATCTATCATGATCGACGGTAAAAGACCTCTGAGACCATATTTATCGTCATCTTAAGTCCTAAAAACATTAATTTATCAAAATGTCGAGAAAGCAGCGATGCATCAATTAACTTAGATTGTCCAATAAATTTTAAGTGGTTTTTTTTCGCTTCGAGGAGGCTATAAAATATTTAAATTAACCTTTTTATAGCTCAAAGCTTTCTGGAAGGTTCGTCAGCTACCGAGCTATGGGATAAAATACTAAAGCTTCAGCTATGTTGAGATTTATTTAATTATTTATTTATTTTTATTTAATAGGCTTCCCAACACTTCAAGTGTCGAGATTATTACCATATGTCAATTTCTTCCAACTAACCAGTGTTTCCATCCCAGAGAAGCAATATTTGCGTGAGAAATTAATTTACATAAATTCCTCCTCTGCTGGGAATCGAACCCAGGACGCCCGCACAGAAATCGAACGGCTTATCAACTGTGCCACGGCGGTTGACGGTTTTTAAATAATTAATAATCAATAAAGAAAGATAGTCGACGGTGCGAATCCGGGCGGGGCATGCATCTCTGGATTTTCAAAAAAAATCTATGTGAAGGTTTATATCACTAGCTATACATACGTAGCCATGATCCGATTCGTCTGGTTCCCGTCCCTTCAATGTAATAACCAGACTCGCCAATTCCAGGATCATGGTCAAAGCGTACCCCGATAGAAAAGGTGAAAGAAAGATAGTTGAGGTTTAAATCTCAAAAAAAGAAAATTGGGGTTTACAGTTATGAGTTTCTTGTCTTATCTTTACGGCAGTTTACTTCGGCATTGCTTGCTTTACAGCTTGATGTTGGTCTCATGTTTGTGAACATCAACACATATGAATAATTTTGCTCTTAAGCCAAAGATTCGCTCTTGTAGCTTTATCCAAAGCGCATGGAACAAATCCCACAGATGCACTGCCAACTTTGACAGGCATGACACCCCTGGATCTGGAGATTCTGCATAGAGGTGCTATTTTCAATCTTGTCCGAGGCCGTTCTTCTGTGGAGATGTTCTTATTTTCCCTACAGAAGACCGAGTATCACACAGTTTTTTTGAAAGAACTGGAAGAACCAATGGATGGCCTGCTCAGTGGAAAGAATAACCTTTTTATTTTTTCCTGACGTGAGGAATCGAATTTAATCTTCCTGGTTTGTCCCTGAATTTTGCACTTTTTTCACAGGACACGGAAACTTTAAAAGTTATCTTCACCGATTTAAGATTGCCTCCTCTGCCTCATGTTAGTTCTGTCGATACCCGGACCAAACTTCGGAACATACACAGTAGTGGGATTGTTGCCACCCAATGGTGACACTCTTATAGAACGGAGCTCCTCGCTGCTGTCCGTGGGCCTCTTCAAGGTTCCATTGGTCATGCAAATTTTGTGATCTCCATGAAAAATTCTCTAAGAAGCTTTTTTTGTTTATTTTTTCGATGGATAATTCTTGATGGAATTCCATTATAATATATTAAAATAGAACAAATTTATAATTTTCTTCCACCTGGTTTAATTTTAGTTACTAGTTTTGCTCAAGACGAGCATCTTCAGCGTAGTCAAAAGTAGTCCTTTAAGAAGACTCAGAGTAGTCAAAATAATCATTTAAGAAGCTCTGTTTTACATATGGTACCTTACCATTGGTACATTCTCATTAAGTTGACATTTTACAGAGATCTCAGTCACACCTCTGATGATTTACATTTAAAAAGATCTGAAGTCAATGACAGTCCACGAGTGTGTATCTACTATTCACATTCGTCGTTTATTATTTTTGCTAATCTTTTTGTCGCTCCCTTAGCGTTCTGTGAAGGGGCCGCTTGCAGTCCCATATGTAGAGCGGGCGGTGGTGCTGAATTAATATTCCTCAATCCTACCCTCCTAATCTCTTTTCTCTCCCATACAGTATGCCCAAGTTTGTGTGTAGCAGAGTGTGAATCTTTTGTATATAATCTGTTATTATTATTCTCAATTGCAGTATTAGTGGAATTTTTGTTTGTTATTAATTGAACTAAGAAAACCTTAAATATTCTTTTAGTTTTCCTAAAATAAATAAATAAAAATAACTATTTGAAATAAAGGTTTTAAATATTAAATAATAATTAAAATATGAATTAAATGAATAAATTAATAGTACAAGTCTAAGATCCGAATAAGAAACCACCTTCACCCATCTGTTTAATGGATTAAAAGTGTTTTATGTCAAATTTAGTTTGCTAAAAAATATATCCCGAGTGGGTTGGCTAAAAAGTTCCTATGCAGACTATGATTAAGATCGCCAACCGTCATTCAGGCCAGATTTATAACGTTTATAACGACAAATAACGTTTATTTTGATATAAGATTTATTAATTAAACAGATCGGTGTATGTAAATTACTAGTATCAACCTACCTGTATATGCCTGCCAACTCAATTGTTAGGCCAGGAAAAAAAATAGGCAACCCAACGTTTATAAACTCTCTAGGCTTCATAGGCGATTGGTATAAAATTTCATCGTTAAACACATGAGTGCAAAATTCAAAAAATATTTTTTTAGAATTTTAATTTATCGTTGTCTGGATAGGATTTTTTTAGCTCACCCATTCGTGATATATTTTTTAACATACTAAATTTAATATAAAATACTTTTCATCCATTAAACAGACAAGTGAAGGTTGTTTCTAATTCGGATACTCTACTACACGACTTATAGCTTGTTACTTAAATAAATGCTAATGTGTAATCAAAAGGATTTTGAGAGAGACTTTGTAAATTTTTCTGGAAATTTTCCTGAAACTTAAAGTAAATATCCAACGAATAGGTACTTACCTGGAACTCCTCACAAATCAATAGTACTTTGAGGATTTTCAATAGAAAAATACTTGTTAGTCTGTATTCTTTTATCTGCTGGAATAAACATTCGAAGATTGTAAGATTATACACGAAAATGTTCAATCATCGTAAAATGCGATACTAAATGTTCAAAGAAAAAATGAATAATACCTTCGCAAAGTTAAATTTATCTCGATAGATGAAGTAATGATTCTGTAGCAGTAACCGAAAAACTGGTAAGGTATAAGCAGGGCTTGTGACCTGTCATCAAATAGGAAAAATGGTATAAGCATAATACCTATACCTATTGTGTATAGTTATAATATTTTTTTATATCGCCGTTAAATGAATAAGAATCATTATTTCAAGAGCGCTATATTAGTTAATTTTATCGATTTACTGTTCGATATATCTATTGAAATACATGGTTATCGTAAGAAATAAAGGTAATTCTTTAATTATCCAACTTTGTTTATTAAAAAATTACAGAATTTCTCAAATATTTTCTATTAGAATTTTTTTTATGATAAATTAATGTGTTAAGTGCCTATAATTCCAAATTTTTTAAAAATATCGAAATATGAAAATTGAATTTAGTGACGACATTGTTTTATACAATTTGTAAGGCAGTATACATTACGCAATATCTTCGGGGAGTCAATAGTTTAATACTTAATCTCCAAACAGACATACATATAATCGTGTTGTTTTCATATTCTGGGTAGGAAAAAAGGACTGACCTCCATACAATCCTATCTTGACATATGTACATAACTACGTGTTATGAATAGGAAACAAACTATCTTAAAATACTCAATAATTTAGATATAGGGGTTTATGGTTTGGTACGTATTCTTCAACTTAACATACAATCGCCATCGATATTTGGATCTCATGTGTTTCACGAAACTAGTTTAACATAAAAATATCAGTATGAAATATAACTATGTACAAGGTAATCTGATAATACTTACAAGACGGGTATCGCAATACTACCTCAATAGTAGAAATTTAAATAATTGTACTCACACACAATACAAGGGAATCATAAATTCAAAGAGATTTTCTTTTTAATAAAATATATAAATGGTTGGTTTATTTTTATTTGATAGATTTTTTTCCGTATCGAAATGGAATTATTTGGAAATATTTCATTATTATGACTTAATAATTTCAGACGATGAGGTGGAAAAAAGTTAGTTTATTTTCAGCTTCATAGATGTCGTGAAATTTTATATTGGAAATTGTCGTTTTTCAATAGGTACTCAGAGAACAGAGGCTGTGTCTTTGTTTATACTGTTTATAGTTTATTCGCTTGGAAAATATTACACAAAGACTGGATTTATTGCTTTCACTCAACCAATCTATTGGTTTATGATTCAATTGAAGACCAATATAAAATATTTGATTTTCCAAGCCTAACAAAAACAGTCCATTAACTTAACTAGACTGATTGACTGGCTCAACTATGCGTACTATATCATCATTTAATGGAACTTTATTTATTATTATTTTCAACAAAAGATTATACATTTAACAACATTTAAAATGAGAGTACTTACATACATAGTTTTTATTCTTTATTTATTTTAATGACCATAAAATGCTTGTGCTGAGAAAGGGAGTAATTAAAGTAACGATTCATTTACACGAAAAACATAACTACACACAAAATACATAAAATCAAGAATATTATAATATTAATTAAGCTTCAAAATAACAAATTGAACTATGTTTAACTTTTAAATTAACCATTTTTTGACTCTCTTATATTCTTTGGATGTTTATTGAAAAAATATTCTGTCACGTACTTACGTGCAATGGTGCTGTGCAAGTGACGAGTTTAAATTTGGATGGATATATTCATATTATTTGTTGGTACGGTTTTCTTTTATATACAACTGACATTCAAGTTCTTTTATTATGTGTGTAATATTGCAGTTTTCTTAAAAATGTCATTAAATCATGGTACTTCAAATTCTTAAAATATTAAATGGGTAGTGTAATTTCGTGGTCTTTTCAATACTATTTTGATGATATATATTTTTTACTACTTAATATAATTTAACTATTTCAATAGACGGAAGATTTAGATGGGTGGTGACAGAGCGGTTAGAACGCTGGATTTGTAATCCAGTGGTCGCAAGTTCGAATCCTGCCTTTTTTGTTGATAGTTCTGTGAAGGGGCGAGTGGTAGTGCCAGTAGTGAATCTCTATCCTTTAATTTATCACATTCGAATACACAGTTATGTTAATGAATTTAAGTCAATTTGTTTTTAACGTTGGAACGCTAATTTTCCTTGATTCTTACGTAAAAAAATAAGAAATAATTATTTTGCGTTCTGCCATTTACGGGTATTATTATTCAGCGTTCTGCCATTTACGGGCAGTGTCGTGTTTCCCGAGAAAGAACGATAAATTTTAATGAACCTTAAAATAATAATTGAAACGTAAGTATTCCTTGTAATAATACAATGTATACCTAACATCATCGCTCTGTCTCGGGAGAAAGAATGAAAAAAAAAACACAATGTTTTTTTAACAAGTTGGAAAAGAAAACCCTGTGATTCTTTCAAATTACAACATAAACCCTTCCAAGAATAAAAGATTTATATGGAAACCAATTTATTATTCATAAGTTTTTCTTTTTTTGTCGGACAGAAATTCCATTGAAAATGAACAAGATCGTAAAAAAAATATTTCGCCTAATATATTATATACGGGAATATTTTTTTCCTTTAGGACTGAAATTTCATATTTCTATTATGTCGCGGTTTCCATACATTTGTTTACGACGTATTTTTTCCGTTCTGGGGATGTTGGAGGTGGCGGTGGTCGGGAATAGAATGAAAGTGTATGGCTGTGTATGAAATTACCCACATAAAACCGTATTTATTGAGTACACAGGGGTTAGATTTGGTACAGGCGCCCGCATATTTCACGAGATCGCTTTCAGTATCTACATATAAACATACATACTACGAACGGGGATGAGAATAAACAGGACCAAAAATCCTGAATATATTTATTTTTTATGATATGTTATTTAATTCAAATATACCTATAACATACACAAGTGTTTTAAACTTGGGGTCCAGTTTAACAGTGTTATACTGGACTGTGAGCCTGACTCCGTATTGGCAAATATAGGTACACTAATAGGCTGAGCTGGCTTCGGAAGCTCCTAACTGTATTTCGAGTAGTTTCGTAACGCGAAGTGCTAGAGAAACAATATTTTATTTGATAAATGGGGTCACCATACTGAATAGTCAGTCAAGCAACGTGAAGCTTTGCTTGACGTAAACAAGTTTTTCTTTCTATAGCAGACCACGTTGACAAGTCTAGATTTCACGAAAGGTGAATATCAAGATACTCGGGTTTAATACAATAGCGATTTAGTAAAAACAGACAGTGCTTCGAGAAAAGAAAGAATGGTTTCAACTTACAACATTGTATTGTTCACAAATAATTTATAATTTAATATATATATCAGCGAGCGAGTTAGCAAACGAGTTGTGAGCCGAGTGAGCCAAGTAAGCTGAGTCAGCAGAATAATCATTATGAGTCGAGTGAGCCGAATGATCATTATGAGCCGAATAAGCAGAAGGATCCGAATGAGACGAGTGATAGAGTGATCGAGTGACCGATATTCGCGTGATGAAGTGACCGGATGCTCGCGTAGTGAAGTGACGTCGTGTTCAGGCGTACGCTCAACATCTGTCAAGGGTGGCAAGTTCAATGTCCTCGCTCATCGTTGCTGTTCGTGGGCCTCTTGAAGATCCCATTGGATAAAACTTTAAAGTTTCGTCATAGTTATGGTACCTTACCATTGTTAGATTCCCAGTAGGTTATTTTTTAAAAGAGATCTTGGTCATACCCCTGATGTTTCTAATTTAAAAAGATCTGGAGTCAAATGACAGTCCACGAGTGTGAATCTTCCATTCACATTCGTCCATTGTTCTTTTGTACTATGGTGCCGAGATTGCTAATCTAGACTAGATGACTCCATGAGCTACTTTTCGTGCTATGCATTTTATTCTTGTCGCTCACTGAGCGTTCTTTGAAGGGGCCGTTGACAGTCCCCATATGCAGAGCGGGTGGTGGTGAAAGTAGCGAAAAAATATATCCTTTAATCGCTAATATCTTTGTCGACCATTTGGAAAATAAGATCTTGAACTGTACATCACCATTACTAAAATATGTAGCACTGTGGAGACGATATGTGGATGATGTCTTTTGCATTTGGACGGGAAGTGTCCGACAATTAAACATGTTCCTCAATTTATCAATTCATTCCACAAAAATATACAATTTACCCTTGAAATAGATAATAATTATACTTTGAATTTTCTTGATTTAACATTAACTTTGAAGAATAACATAATCGATTTTAGTATTTACCGTAAACCTACATATACCGACACAGTGATACATAATTTATCTAATCATCCTACATCACATAAGTTATCTGCTTTTTATTCAATGTTATATCGGTTATTAAATGTTCCTATGACAAATGAGAATTTTAACAAAGAATTAAAAACTATTAAACAAATCGCATTAAACAATGGATATGATATAGAAATTATAGATAATATTATGAATAAAATACAAAAAAAGGAAACTAGAGTTAAGTATCTATACAATGGTAGGGAAGTCAATAATGTAGATGAACAAAAATGGCGTCGAATGTTACACGTTAATGATACATTAAACTCCTTGATAGCTAAAGAATTACCGTCAGACATAAAACCGGCGTATTATACAAATAATAATGTGGGTAGATTCTTGGGTAACAACAAAGATAAAAATAAAATATTGAGTAATTCTGGTGTGTATAAATTGAATTGTAGTGATTGTCCGGCCTTTTATGTACATTGGTAAAACTGGCCGAAACTTTGAAATGAGAATTAAAGAACACATGAGGTGTCTAAAAAGTGATGATTTTCCGAGTTCGCCAATCACTTAATAAACAGTAGCCATTCATTTGACAAAGAAACGGGTGTTAAAATCTTACATATAAATAAGGAGGGTCCAAGACTTGACAACTTGGAGGCTTTGGAGATACAAAAATCGATAAATAAAAAAGAAGCAATAATTAATAATCAAATAAACTTAAACCGGACGCCCCTGTTCAATATCTTTCCACTACCACCCACACGCACTTATAACTCCTCCCCCTAACTGCAATAACACTACACACGTTCGTTACATAGTTTTAAGTTTTAGTATTAGTTTGTTCTGATGAGGGAGCGGGTCAGCTCCGCAACTAGTTAACTATATCTAAATACTCACTAGTGGTGTAAACAAAGTAATTTGTAATTTTAATTTATTAGTTAAAATGTGCCACAAAAGTATAGCTACGACGTATAAAGATAAAAAATATATCGTTTGCCTCTAGAATATGGCAACTTGTTATTGGGTGCATGTTAATTTAATATTTGACGTAGTACCTTTAAAATAGTACTGCCTCAGAACAGACTGTGTCTAGCGAGGCAGTAAAATTTCCAAATGTGTTAAGAAAAAAAAATGTAATTGGAAATAAATTATTCATTCGTTCATTTATTCAGTTACCCGAGTAGCAATATTGAATATATACTTTAATAAGTTTATAATATTTTTTGTATAAACTTTAAATTCTGAATAATTATAGATTGGAAGATAGGGAAAACGCCGTGATGATTCATATTAATTTATATGTATGTATAACGTGTCAAGTTTCAAAAGTAATGTAGAATTTTTATACAACTTTTTGGCGTTCGGTTCTCTCTGCCTACCCCACACAGCACATGGCGTGATAGTATTTATGTATATATTGACATGTATGTTAATATAAACAGTTATTTTTTATTATAATTTGTTAAATATCTTCTTCTTTCTCAGCCATCTCTCCACTGCTGGATGTAGGCCTCTTCTAAAATCTTCCACTCGTCTTTTTTCTGGACTTTTCGAACCCATCCGCTTCCAGCGACAGGGACAATATCATCGGCTCACCTTTTCTGGGGCCGGCCTATTCCCATTTTCATATCCCATGGTCTCCAATTTAGAATTCTGGGTGCCCATCTGTCCGTACCCTGTCTGGCAACATGACCTGCCTATTGCCATTTAAGTTTTGCAACTCGATCCATGACATCAACAACTTTTGTCTGGCGTCTGATTTCTTCATTTCTAATTTTGTCTCTTAGACTTACGCCTATCATTTGCCTTTCCATGGATCTCTGAGTGCATTTTAGCTTATGTATGTTCCTCGCAGTTAGCGTGATAGTTTCCAGACCATACGTAAGCACATGCAGGATACATGTTTCAAACACTTTTCTTTTCAGACATGTGGGAATATCTCTGTTTTTTAGGACATGTTTAAGTTTCCCAAAGGCTGCCCAACCTAGTCCGATCCTTCTGGGTATTTCTGCTGTCTGGTTATCCTTTTCTAATTTTATCTTGTGTCCAAGGTATATATATATATTCTTGAACAGCTTCAATTATTTTATTATCAATTGTGATAGTGCTGTTAGATGGACTCATGATTTTTGTTTTGTTAATATTAATTTCCAGGCCGACAATTAGGCCGACCAGGCCGACCATTATTTGTTAAATATAATTACATCAAAATATTTTTAAAATGATATTGTTGCCCTCTTCAATATGTTTCCTTTTATTTAAAAGACAAAGCTTGCTAAAAAGACATCACTGAAAATGCGAAATCACATTTTAAAAGAGTTCTTAGAACAATTTCATTACTTACTCGAAGAATAAATCTTATGAAAATTCAGAATCAACGGCTTTTCTAAGAAAACTTTCTATGAATTTCATTTCATTTTCGTTTAATATCCACGACATAAAAGCCTTTCACAGGACATTTTATTTTTAAATGAAAAAAAATATATGTTTATAGAAAAATAAATATTTTATATTTATTATTTTTTATATATTTCACGAATATATATTTTCACTCTCCACTATATTGTTATAGAAGGGAGTTATTTAATGCCAATTCATGAACGTATATGAAAATAGAAAATGCATACAACATAATATAAGTTTCTTTACGATAAAAAAAAATTCACTATGTACATTGTGGGGGAACCAGCGACAGATGAGCGGGTGTCAATTACAACATAAAAAAGAGCACAACACATGCGTGTATACCCACACACCAGTCTGAATAACTACTCTTGTTTTTTTACGTTGCTTGTGTTAGTCAAAAAATATTCCATACGGTACCATGTTAATAATTAAGTACTTACCTAAGTTTTTTTTTTTGAAAGTTTAATTTTTTTTTGTTTTTATTTTTATGTGGACATGGCAGAAGTCGCACGAAAGCAGAAAAAATGCAGTAGAAATGAGATCGCTGTATGAATCTTTAATAGAACGATGTATGACAGGGTCAGAAATGAGGACAAAAGGAAAGAATGTAAGATAAAGAAAGATGTGAACAGTAACGACTAGAGCAAAGTTCAAAGTCGTCATACCAAAGAAAAATACAACCGCAGCACAGAAATTACTGTCATATAGTGGAATATTATTTTACAATGACCTGCCTTCTTCCATTAGAGAAATAAAAGATGTAAATAAATTTAAAATAGCATTAAAAGGGCATATTTTTGGCAATACATAATCCTATATGTTGAATTTTTCTTTCTGTATGTAATTACGATACTCCTCTCTCGAACACGAGTTTTTAACTCTATCGAGAGAGTATCAATACTGTAATTTTTGTTATATATTATCACTTAGTCAAAATATTGTGTAATTATTATTATTATTATTATTTATTACTTCTCGGGCAACTAACAGGTACTATGTCAAATATTAATTTAACACGCACCCAATAACAAGTTGCCACATTCTGGAGACTTACGATATTAATCGTCTCACAGATCCAGACTGAAAACGCAATTAAAAACTGTGTCTCCACCGGGAATCGAACCCGGGACCTTTAGATCAGCAGTCAGATACCCAACCAACTGATCCATGAAGGCCGACAAATAAATAAATAGAAAATAAATAAATAAATAAAAATAAATAAATGTCATTAATAGAACGAAAGTGAACACATTTAACTTGTTAATTTTGTCGACGGATAATTCGTGGTGAAACTCCATTATACTAGGTATAAATGAAAACACTAATTAGTTTTAGTTTCACTATTTAATTTTAACACTGGCACTGACCGGTATCGATCTGAAGATCATCGTCAGAGTGCGCGAAAATGAAAGTAAACAGAGTTTAAATAGATATGACTGAAATATTGGTACACAACCTTTTTTTTTTTTTTGTAAAGTTCTATCAGTTCGATTAGTATTGCCAGAAAGAACTGATGAAGAAAACTGGCAAACAAAACAGTATGGTAAATATGTGTGATGTATACAAAGTTTAGTAATGTTGAAGTAGAAAGAAAAACTGATTTTACATTATACAATATAGAAACGAATTATAAGAAATATAAATATTATTGAGTATCCAGAGGTTGTGTATCCATGTAGTGAAGACCAAATGTGTGCAGGTATCTGAAACAAAGAGAGTGGCCGGCAGTAAAATTCTTTATATCGAAAGTAAACAAACAATAAAGGATAAGTGTTGGAATAACCCCACATTAACTGCATATAATGTAGATTGTTTAAAATATCGGTTTTAATAACGGTGAAGGGGAGAAGTCTGTCTGTAAATTTATCAAAGTTTTGCTGTTATCACATTTCAAACGATTTATTTCTAAGATCTCCAAACGATCTAGTTTTTTACCTTTAGGGTTAATATGTAAAATTTTGGTACCTATTACTATCGATGGAGAAGTCATGACCAAACTCGTTAAGATGTGCAGCAAAGTTGGATGAGTCCTGATTAAGTCTTTTACAACGTAAATGTTCATTAATACGGATCTTAAATTGTCTTCCCGTTTGGCCGATGTATACACTTGGACAGGAACCACATGCTAAAGAATATATACCGTTATTTTCAATGGGGTCTATTTTATCTTTATTGTTAATGAGCATTTTGCCTAATGTTTTTGGATTATAAAAAGCTATATTTTTCCCTGATTTTTTAATAACGTTACCTGCTTTTACGGACGAATTTCCTATGTATGCTAATTTAATCCATTTATCTGATTTTAAAGATTTTATAGTTAATCCAGGGGCTATGTTTCTGAGAAGGTTTTTCTTTTTCTTTTTTCTTATTAAGTCATTAATTAATTTAACTTTATATCCGTTGTTTAGTGCTAAATTATAAATAATATTGAGTTCGTTATCATAATTTGTTTTTGACATAGGTACATTAAAAAGTCTGTGTATTAATGAGTGGAATGTAGACAATTTGTGAGAGTTGTGATGTCTCGAGCTATTATGTATTATATTATCACTGAATGTGGGTTTCCTGTAAATGTTAAAATCTAAATTTCCATCTATAATTTGTATTGTTAGGTCTAAAAAGTTAATTGAGGATCCACCAACCTCCATCGTAAATTGGATGGATTTATTCAGGGAGTTGAGAGATTTTAGAAATAAGTCTAACTGTCTTAAAGATCCTGTCCAGATACCTAATATATCATCCACATATCTTTTATATATTAGGAGATTTTAAAAAAAAAAAAAAAACTTTCAAAAAACTTCTAAAAACTTTCCTCCTTGTCCGGTTTTAAAAATCTCCTAATATATAAAAGATATGTGGATGATATATTAGGTATCTGGACAGGATCTTTAAGACAGTTAGACTTATTTCTAAAATCTCTCAACTCCCTGAATAAATCCATCCAATTTACGATGGAGGTTGGTGGATCCTCAATTAACTTTTTAGACCTAACAATACAAATTATAGATGGAAATTTAGATTTTAACATTTACAGGAAACCCACATTCAGTGATAATATAATACATAATAGCTCGAGACATCACAACTCTCACAAATTGTCTACATTCCACTCATTAATACACAGACTTTTTAATGTACCTATGTCAAAAACAAATTATGATAACGAACTCAATATTATTTATAATTTAGCACTAAACAACGGATATAAAGTTAAATTAATTAATGACTTAATAAGAAAAAAGAAAAAGAAAAACCTTCTCAGAAACATAGCCCCTGGATTAACTATAAAATCTTTAAAATCAGATAAATGGATTAAATTAGCATACATAGGAAATTCGTCCGTAAAAGCAGGTAACGTTATTAAAAAATCAGGGAAAAATATAGCTTTTTATAATCCAAAAACATTAGGCAAAATGCTCATTAACAATAAAGATAAAATAGACCCCATTGAAAATAACGGTATATATTCTTTAGCATGTGGTTCCTGTCCAAGTGTATACATCGGCCAAACGGGAAGACAATTTAAGATCCGTATTAATGAACATTTACGTTGTAAAAGACTTAATCAGGACTCATCCAACTTTGCTGCACATCTTAACGAGTTTGGTCATGACTTCTCCATCGATAGTAATAGGTACCAAAATTTTACATATTAACCCTAAAGGTAAAAAACTAGATCGTTTGGAGATCTTAGAAATAAATCGTTTGAAATGTGATAACAGCAAAACTTTGATAAATTTACAGACAGACTTCTCCCCTTCACCGTTATTAAAACCGATATTTTAAACAATCTACATTATATGCAGTTAATGTGGGGTTATTCCAACACTTATCCTTTATTGTTTGTTTACTTTCGATATAAAGAATTTTACTGCCGGCCACTCTCTTTGTTTCAGATACCTGCACACATTTGGTCTTCACTACATGGATACACAACCTCTGGATACTCAATAATATTTATATTTCTTATAATTCGTTTCTATATTGTATAATGTAAAATCAGTTTTTCTTTCTACTTCAACATTACTAAACTTTGTATACATCACACATATTTACCATACTGTTTTGTTTGCCAGTTTTCTTCATCAGTTCTTTCTGGCAATACTAATCGAACTGATAGAACTTTACAAAAAAAAAAAAAAGGTTGTGTACCAATATTTCAGTCATATCTATTTAAACTCTGTTTACTTTCATTTTCGCGCACTCTGACGATGACCTTCAGATCGATACCGGTCAGTGCCAGTGTTAAAATTAAATAGTGAAACTAAAACTAATTAGTGTTTTCATTTATACTGAACACATTTAGATGGTTTGGCCTCATGGGGAGAATGAATGAGGAACGCCTGACGAAGAAAATATACATTACAGACAGGAATGGAATGAGAGGTCAGGGACGCCCAAGGAAGGGATGGCACGTCCATGTGAACGGTATTTTGAAAGACGTAAATGTTAGAAGCGTGAACAATAGACGAACATTTACATATAATATATCATATTATGTTAGTCGACGAGGCGATGAATGTGTGTCAAGATATAAATAAGTGTTGCATCCACTTCTATCCCTCACGGGACATGGCGTGATGATAATGACAGCAGACGAACATGTATAAGACGATATATGGATGTGTCAAGATAGAAATAAGTGGCGTTTGGTTCTCTCTACCTACCCCGTAAGGGACATGGCATGATGGTATGTATTTATTTAAGGGTTAAATGAAATATTCTACAGTCAAGAATTATTCTACAGTTTTTTTTTCTGTCGAACCGTATAACAGGACTGTGGGAATTGTTGATCAGATACATGCTCAATATCTTTGGTTACGAGTCAATTATGAATAGAAGAAGAAGATGTTATCAATTGACTCAGTAACCATCGTAAATGTCATTCTTTGAATAACTGGTTTGATATAGTTCACCGAAGACTTTGTTAATAACTAATAACAGTCAAGTTTAATTACAGACCCTTAGATACCTACAATAGATACTTAAGCCTTATTGCTATCGATTTAGGGTTGTCACATTTAATATTACAATCGATAATTTATTAAACGAATATCGATATATTTTACTAACTCTCATTTTAGGTATACCAACCTAATTTTGCATATTTATTAATACTAAATGAATTATATATTAATCCTGAATAATTAATCTAGTGTCGTATTCCTTTGTAATGAAACTCGAAATAGAAAATTACAAATTATTTAAAACATGGAAATAAAACAATTTTAAAATGCAATAGATATACAAGAATAAGCTTTAAAACAATGACAGTAAAGCAAATTAATTTTGATTTATAAACTGAGAAATAATATGCTTTCAAAATATATCTTATTCCATGTCAATGTTCACACTTACCTTCAGAGAAAATGTCAGGATTTTAAACTTCCAAAAACGAGATTAAAATGTACACAAAATTGTTTATATTATAAAGGTCTCTAAATCTATAATAGTTTACCACCAAATATAAAAGAAACCAAAAGTTTGGTCACCTTTCGTAGGCTTGGTTAATATAATTTATAAAAGTCATACTCTTACTATAAGTTTTATTTTATATTTTCTGTTTAAACTAAATTAATTTTGATATATGTTTTTACATCTAAATAGTAAATGTTATTACATCTATTAAATATTTATTTATGAAATCTTTTCATAAAGTTTTTGAAACTGAGGATTCTGGATTATCAGTGCACTTATATTTTTGTCACAAAAACCTGAGTTTAGCCTAACTTCTCTATTCACTATTTTTTGCATGCAAATATTTTTTACACTATAATAATAAGAAACACGAGAGTCAGAGAGATCTGCGAGGTTGAGGATGTCGTCAGATGGGGTTGGCAAAGAAGGAGATTCTGGTATGCCCATGTAAATAGGATGGAGGCATCCAGGATCCCTTACATAGCACTACACAGTCGACCCGAAGGAAGACGACCACCAGGCAGACCACCAAAGAGGTGGAAGGACAGCTGGGACTCAACCTCGCAGGAGAACAACGTCTCTGCAAATAACAGGCCCTTAGGCCTAACATAAGAAGAAGAAGAAGAATAATATTTTTTTCATAAGCGTTTATTTGTGAATAAAGTAATATTTGTAAGGAAACTTTGTGAAGTCATTATAAATAAATTATAATATCAAAAAATTACTTTATTAACACCATTTATGACGACTTACATTTAATATTGTATTTTGTTAATAATATTTTGGTATGAGAATAATGTCACTTTTGAATAACATTCTTGACTTACA